>OW240915.1:60569574-60838577 GCA_933207985.1 Pelobates cultripes
ATATATACACACACACTACACACACACACTGCATTTATACACACACACACACTGCATTCATTATATACACAAAATAAATATTAAATTAATGTAATTTTTTTGGGGATCTAATTTTATTTAGACATTTACCAGTAGCGGCTGCATTTCCCACCCTGGTTTTATACTCGAGTCAATAAGTTTTCCCAGTTTTTTTGGGTAAATTTAGGGGTCTCGACTTATATTCGGGTCGACTTATACTCGAGTATATACGGTAGGTCTTGAGAAAGGCACCTAGAGTGTCAAAACGTTGCTTTTTTGTTTTAATAGCTGAACAAACCAACATTATAAGTTTCTTTTTTATTTATAAAGGTGTAGGTTAATATTTAAAACATAAATTAAAAAATGATGATTAACAAGCATTTATATGTATTTGATAGTGCAGAACATTCATTTCCTCGTTCCTGTTTGTACAATTGTCAAGATTCAAAAAGGAAACTGATACATAGGCCCAAAATGCCTACCTGATTACTTGGCTGAAAAGCTGGCATTGTAAAAGTGAGTATTATTAAAATCTCAGTACATTACACCTTCCAAGTCCAAATACTGTTTTATAGATAATCAATTTAGCATACAGTGATGAAACAATGGCAGGTAAAATTAATTACTATGTATATAAACTGTTTCTTTGTACATAATATATATGGATTTAATAACAATGCATTTATAGCTTTATTGCTACCTAGGCATTAAATTAAAATTGTGAATTATAATGATTATGCCAAATATTCATATCCATATTTTGTGCATACAATTGCAGACATCTAGTGAGATGATCTATTGGGCAAGGATTCCTACTAGTTCTCTATTTCATCTGTACAATTTACTAAGTTATAATAATTAAAATGCTACTTTTGGACATAATATTCACCATCTTGTAGTAAATATTTAAGTATTTAACCATGTAATTGTCCCTCAAAGTTAAATCTTAGGTATCAGCATGAAAAATGGGAAAACATTTCTTTTTTTTTTCCCAGTCTGTTTCTCGTTATTTGAATTATTGACAAACAGTTTACAGACATCAAAACGAACACAAAAAAACCCACTCCCAGCGAGAGCTCTCGTCTTTGACATTTACCCTTAAATCATTGTAATTTTACTTTTGCTTTAACAAAATACATAATTTTCTATCCCACTTTTCACGTAGATTGGAATTTTTTTTAAAGCATTTACAATGATTTTCCATTTTAATTTGATATGACAGTTAAAAAGTGTTTTCGCGCTGGGCTCCGACGAACATGGCCGTCTAAGCGCTGTACTCCGTTCCACGACAGCACACAGAACGGAGCAACCCACTACTAACTTGCACGCACTGCCACCAATGGGTCGCACAAAGAGAGGTGACCTACCCCAGACCCCCAAACCTTCCTTTTCAGGGTCGCAAACGGGGCCGATAGCTCCCCGACATCCAAAATGGCGCCGACCTCGCCAGCATCCACATGCTCCACTGCCGACACCACTACACTGGCAGATATCGGAGCAGAATTAAAACGCATGGCAATGATGATGGTCACAAAGGATGACCTCACCCACCTGACAAACAACCTACACAAAGTAATTAAAGCTGAAGTGACCGGCCTGAAGGCTGAAATTAAAGCACAGGAACACCGCATACAGCAAGTAGAAAAGAGGGCACAGACCACTGAAGACCACTCTGCAGCCACAGACACGGCCCTTAAACGCCAAGGCACTCTCATACTGGCCATGAGGCGACAGCTGGAGGACCAGGACAACCGCAGTCGCCGCAACAATATCAGGGTAAGGGGGATACCTGAATCTCCAGAGGGGGAAAACATAGAGGAGATGCTCACCTCCCTATTCCGCATCATCTTAAGGGAGGACACACCAGCGCTTATTAAATATGACAGGGCACATATAGCACTCCGTCCCCGGCCCACGGAAGGGACCCCCAGGGATATAATATGCTGCCTACACTCCTTCGCCATCAAAGATCTGATCATGAGGAAAGCTAGGTCCAGGGCCCACTGGAACTACAGAGGCGCAGAAATATCCCTCTACAATGACCTATCACCTATGACCCTAGAAGCTAGAAGAGCCCTGAGACCGGTTACCACCATCCTGAGGGAGAGGAATATGCAATATAGATGGGGTTACCCATTTAGCATCACGGTCCGCTATAATAACGAATGGGTCTCCGCACGATGGCCAGAAGACATCCCTCAATTCCTACAACGCCTGAACCTGCCGCCAACCCCCGTCCCGAACTGGGTATTCATGCCGCTGGATCCAAGACCACAACAGCAGCGACAAGCAAGGCGAAGAAGATGGAATTCTCCGGGTGCAGCTCCGCGACACCGACCAGATCTAAACAACCCGGAAGAATAACCCACTACCTGACCAACCTGCACCGCACCCGTGGACCCCACAACTCCGAGACAACCCAGACACCTGGAGCCAACGCGGGAGAAGCGCCTGGATGCAAACCTGCACCCCAAGAATCAGGTACTTTGACATTGGGTAGCTAACACATTGACATGAGGGGGAAGATAAGGGAAGAAAAAAAAATACATAAACACGATCCAGATGCAACGACCCATACTGCACACACCCCGAAGAGATATCAAGTCCCTACTTTGACTACACGCAAACTACCCTCAAGGTACATCCCCCCCACTCGACACCAGCGACATCGAAAAGACGCAACAAACAGGCATAGTGCTGATAACACTACAAGCACACACAAATGGCATTAGTGATGACTATATAACAACTCTACTACAGTGGACGGACGCTACAACACCAAACGGAAACACACCCCTACACAACTAACAGACCATACTGACGATACACAACCTTTTTCAAGTGTCAACTTCACAACTAACACCGCATATACCACACAGGCACCATAGCCTAAACGGATACGGGCCCAGACACGCTACCCACCTCTCTCGGTGCGCACACTTGATACTACGGGGGTCGACTGGTACACCACCGGGGTATATCTCGGGGTGACCTCCGACCGACACCGTAGGCACACGAACTCCCTCTCCACGGAGAGGTCCACCTCCTTACATCACTACGACACGCACACCACACCTATCCTACTCTCCAACATCCAAATAAGAAACACACACCCCCGTCAAACGGACCAGGCTCGGAGTCTAACGTGAGCCTGAGCAGACACAACTCCCTTAGACCACACAGGAGCGGATACCAACGCCCCACGAACACTAGCCACCTCACACGCGACCACAGCCCGGCAACCCACTCGAACGTCCCACCCCCCCACCCCTGCGCTCCTGACCCGGCCGTCGCGTCTGCCTCGAGTCAACCACCAGACAGCGCAGAGGTACCGAACCGCATCAAAACCCAGGAATTAAGCTATGGGATCGGGCTTCCTCGGTCGACTCCCGCGTCCATAAGAGAGCGGGACACGGACGAGGGACCCCGGTACCCGACGAGACACTACCATTGCGCAGAGATACAGACAAGATGGCATATAGACCAGACCCGCTAAAAATCATCACGCAAAACTGCAGGGGATTGAATCTCCCAGAACGCAGAACTAATCTTTTGAGGGAACTTCAGAGAGAGAGGGTTGCAATAGCTCTTCTCCAAGAAACTCACTTTCGAGAAGGAGCGGCCCCGACACTCAAGAACAAACACTACCCCACTAACTACTACGGCAACCACCCTACAGCGAAAAAGGCAGGGGTCGCGATCCTGATAGCAGCTCTTCTACAATTCCAGGAACAGGATCGCCTTATAGACCACAACGGCAGATACGCCTTCGTCAAGGGGAATATCGCAGGACGATGTTACACGTTCGCGACAGTATACGTCCCCAACAACAACCAATCTAGATTCCTCAAGAACACACTGAAGGCACCAACAGACTTCACGGAAGGCACTTTGATCGCGGGAGGAGACTTCAATGTCACACTAGATCCTAAAGTAGACTCCTCAACGGGACACAGCAGCATCCCACAGAGAGAAATAAGAACCATACACCACACTCTGAAAACACTACGCCTGGGAGACTGCTGGCGAACACTGAACCCACTAGACAGAGAATACACTCACTATTCCACAATACACAAAAGATACTCCAGGATAGACTTCCTACTTCTGCAACAAGAAGCTCTAATAAGACTTAGGAGAGCATCCATACACGCTGCAACGTGGTCAGACCACGGACAAGTGTCGATGGACCTCGAATCTCCCCTCATAAGACCGACGAAAACGACGTGGAGACTCAACGACTCCCTTTTAACCGACCTCCCATTGAGGGCCCAAGTCACCGACACTCTACAGACATACTTCACCGAGAATGAGACGGGAGATGTGTCTGATATGACAGTATGGGAGGCACACAAAAGTGTACTCCGGGGCAAGCTTATCCAAATCGCGTCACAACGGAAAAGAGAGGCGGGCGCAATTATGTCAAACATTCTAGACCGAATCCGCTCCCTGGAAACACAACACAAACGTCAACAGGTGGAAGATACCTACAAAGAACTATTAGAGGAAAGAAGAAGACTACACACACTGCTACTCAAGAGACACCTGAGACAACTCCGTAGATCTAAAGGATTCTTCTACCTCCATGCAAACAAAGGGGGCAAACTCCTTGCACAAATGCTCAGGGGACAGCAACACCCCTCACAAGTCCACAAATTAAAAACACGCGACGGCACTACTACCCGGAGAAAATCGCCAAGGAATTTCTAACCTACTACTCCTCGCTCTACAATACACATTCACAAAGTGACGAAGAAAGCAGACGAATCACACAAGGCCGCATGGAATGCTTTCTAAGAGAACATCTCCACACGACGGTGACGGCCGAAGACGCAGAAATCATCGACCGCCCGATCACCGAAGACGACATTAAGACAGCTATCAAAACGACGAAGGCAGGACACGCACCCGGACCCGACGGACTTACGCTGGACTACTACAAACGCTTCCAAGATATACTAGCCCCCAAACTCACAAAGGCGCCCAATGCCATCACTGAGGGACATACATTCCACGCCGAATCATTATCGGCTACAATTACAGTAATCCCAAAACCAGGTAAGGACCCGGAAACCTGCGGCAGCTACAGACCCATCTCCCTATTAAACGTGGACACAAAACTCTTCACCAAAATATTAGCCACCCGACTTAGCAACCTAATGCCAACACTCGTGCACCCTGATCAAACGGGGTTCATACCGGAACGGGAGGCTCGAGATAGCACTCTGAGAGTTCTCGCTATACAACATCTGGCGAGACAACACGGAACACAACTCCTGCTACTCTCCACGGACGCCGAAAAGGCGTTTGACCGAGTTGACTGGGCATTCTTGAAAACGGCGATACATCTATTGGGGTTTAACGACAACATACAGAAATGGATCTGAGCGATATACAGCATCCCGACGGCAGCAGTGCGTGTTAACGGAGCCCTAACGGAGCCCTTCCCGATTCGAAATGGTATGAGGCAGGGTTGCCCCTTGTCCCCACTATTGTTCGCACTAATATTGGAACCCCTATCGGAGGCAATCCGACGAAATATTAACATTACGGGCTACACCTGTAAAACCGCCACACACAAAGTTGCCGCATACGCGGATGACATGTTGTTCTTCATTACACGTCCGAGACTCACCCTACCATGCCTAATGGAAGAATTTGAAAAATACGGACACCTCTCGGGCCTCAAACTTAACTTAAGCAAATGCGAACTGCTCAACATCACGGACCCACAGGAGGGAACACGGGGATATAGCCTCGACCTTCCCGTTCCGATGGTGCCATACCCAAATGAAATACCTGGGGATATGGGTGATGGCTGACCCCAGCGCCATCTACCAGAAAAACTTCCTCCCACTCCTCACACGCATTCAACAAGACCTCCGAACCTGGAATTATCCACACATCTCATGGTTCGGCCGCATAGCGGTCATCAAAATGAATATACTACCCAGACTACTATATTTATTCCATACGATCCCAGTGGCATTACCGACTACCTTTTTCGCAACACTGAAAACCGCATTCCTGACCTATGTCTGGAGAGGATGCAGACACCGACTAAGATATGAAATACTATGCAAGACCAGGAGTCAGGGCGGATTGGCACTCCCAGACCTACGCAAATACCACCAAGCAACAGCCCTACAATGGATACTGGAATGGCACACTAACCCGAGATGCAAACAATGGGTGGCCTTGGACAAAGAATCATGCAGCCCATCCATTTTTGCATCCCTATGGAATCAGAAAACGCCACGGCATAATGACCCCGGCGCACCCTCTCCGGCGAGTCATACCCTCCACATATGGTCAACAATGAGGAACGCAGCGATCATCTCCCCAACACCCAGCCCGATGACCACGCTAACACACAACCAAGCATTGGGGGGAGGACTACCGATCAAGGCCTGGGACTTTCTGCAGGGAAGGGACTTCATACCACTCCACAAAACGCTAACTGCCACTGGACTGACCCCCCTGGAACGCTTCCAGCCCCCATGCACAAATTCAGATACTCCCAGCTGACGCATTTCTACCACACCCTACCGAACAAACAAGAGGTACACAGAACCCTCACATGGTTTGAGGACATCTGCGACAAACAAACACCAACTCAGAAACCAACGTCGACGCTCTACCAATACCTAATCACAGATGAGCAGCAAGCAACTCGACGATACAAAGAAAAATGGGAAAGCATCACCGACAAAGTTTTCACCGACGCACAATGGGACAAAATTCTCATCCTTCACCACAAATCTACGATTAGCTCAAAATACCAAGAAATGAACTATAAGCTACTGACATTCTGGTACAGAACCCCAGACCTACTCCACAGAATATTCCCCAACACCTCGGCGACCTGTTGGAGATGTGAGGCAGATATTGGAACACTAAAACATATCTGGTGGGACTGCCCCAACATTAAACCGTTTTGGAACCAGATCACGTCCCGCATCAAAGAGGTACTAGGGGACACAACGCAATTGTCAATAGACAACACTCTCCTGCATCACACTAAAGACCCGATCTCAAAATACAAACGATCCATCCTACGACACCTTCTTGACGCGGCTAAGGCTCTAATCCCTGCCCTATGGAAAATGACAAACGCCCCCACAATGGAACAATGGCTAAGCAGGGTAGAAGAGATCAGATTCGCAGAAGAAATGCATGCGACCTTACGAGACACCCTCACGAAACACGTTGACAAATGGCAACCTTGGATAATATACGTGGCGAGACGAGATGGGGGGGACGCGGCGGTCGAGGAAGGGAGTTAAGGGGGCCTCCACCCATCCCTCCCCCTAACAAACTACACACACTACACGCACTACAACCACAACGCTCACAGGATCAACACACCACCAACACACAGCCACCCCATGAATGCAACCAATGAGGGCACAGGACGTAGCAGCATACTGCACTAACAACAACCTACCAATCCCGATAAGCAACATCATACAGACTTCTCATAGACCCCAAGCCGACACAACCGACTCATGGACCAATACCCAAGATAGAGCTGAACAACAGGAGACCCCTGAGCGAACCACACACACTATCACCCTAGAGACTGAAAATCCTGATCCTAGAGCCACGATACCACAAGGAACGAGGATAGCTCTCCTTTCCATGGGACCCACATCACACATACACACAACCCAGCGGACCACCTTACACAAGACTGGGACACGGGACGCGGGGAGGGTGGGAGGGAAAACAACATATGTGGGATGGACTTGAGAGTCAACCACACAACGAAAACGGATGCCACTCATACCAGCCAAACACGACCACAAGACGCCCATGCCACTAGAGTTACCTCTACATTCTACTTACCACTCATCCACAAACACATTACGCAGATAACAGTCTATAATAGAATACGAATCTCAGACCCAACACCTTGTAACTCCTGGAAGCCACTGACATACACACTCACATGGATATAACACATGCAAAATTAATACCAACCCTAGCAAAACTGGCATAGGACCTACGTACTCCACCCGACCTGTGTGTCACCAACGTAAACCTGACCGAACGACGCCTCCTAAAATGACAGTTAATGTTTCATACTAATGGGACCTGCGTGTCCTAACTGAAACTCGCATAAAGATACACAACAAATATATGCCATAGGACCTGCGAGTCCAACACGTAAATGCTACTTGCGTTTAAATATGACCTGCGTGTCACCAGTGTATGCATACAAGAGCAGCATTTGTTCCAATGCAATAGTTCACATGCAAAATTAACGGGACCTGCGTGTCCTTGCCGAAGTTTTCTTATGACATGTTCGAAACTGAAAAATTTAAAATACCCAATAAAAATATATTTACTAAAAAAAAAGTGTTTTCGCCCTTACAATTTCTTGCTATCACTATCTTAGACGCCATTAAACAATGAATGATCATGAATTGCTTTACTGGCTTTAATTTTGGCCAGCTAGTGTGTAATAACATTATTTCTGGTTTTATATTTATTTTAATTTCACACAGATTGTATATAATATGTTGAGCCCATTGCCACACCACATAAACTTTTTTACATGACCACCACATGTGTAGGTAGCTTCCTTTCTCTTCTTTATACTTCCAACATTGGACATTCGTACCTGTGGCAAATCTAGAGATCTTAACAGGCGTCATATACCATAGATTCACAAACTTAAAGTGTGTTTCTATTAGTGAGAGTGAATGGACATATTTATTAATTTTGTAGGAGGAGGATGACCAGTCATTTACCTCTATACTTATCTTTAAATCAGAATTCCATTTTTTAATGGCAGTAGGAGTTTCAAATTTATATGTCCCTTCTAGCATTTTGACACATCTAGAAAACAACTTTTTAATTTTGTTCTGGTGTAAGATTGTTTTTAATATGTCATATAGTTTACCTTCCGAAATTATAATAACCTTCCCTAAATAGTGTTTAACCCTAATGGAAGTGAAGATATCCGTAGTAGTTACATATAACTCTTCTACCAGTAATTTAAAAGGTTTTATTTTATTGTCTTTGACTAAATCTTTTATTGTACTAATGTGTTTTGTCTTTCCATTGTTTTAAAGAGATATTGTTCATATTAATTTCCAATAGATTTAAACCTAGAAAGTGAAATATTGTATCATCCATATTGATTTTTCTTATCAGTTTTTGCCAAGTTGGAATAACTTGCCCAAGAATGTATGACCTGTCTAAATATTCCAAATTAAATCTAACGTATCTCTTGCTTGACTAGCTTCCAATTCTATACTAAGCCATACTTCTTCTCTATTTTGTTCTGACTTGCCATGACATGCATGATAATCCCTGCTTCATAGTATTTTATTATATCTGGGTTTCCCAAGCCTCCTTTTTTTTTTTATCCCTCTGGATAATACTGCATTTTTAATTCTGGGTTTTTTCCCTTGGCAAACAAAGTTAGAAAAAGCCATTTTTATCTTTACTAGCCATGGTTTCGGGATTTCTAGTAGTAGCATCCTGAACAAATAAATCCATTTTGGCAAAACATATTGTCACGATTCGGAAACCTAACACGCTAACAGGTCACAGAGAGGAAGGGTGCTATACCGGTCCTTAGAATGGCCGGGTTAAGCACACTAAGAATAGTCAGGAGACAAGCCAAGTAAAGGGAGCCAGAAAACAGGAGAGCAAGAAACAAGCCGAGGTCAAAGGAATGGAGAATACAGAAAAATCGGAATAACAAGCCAAATAATCGGTAACCAGAGAGAAACACGAGCAAACTGCACTACAGGTATCACAAGACCACAACAGGGCACTGAGAGACAGAAAATGTAAGTATATAAACTCTGTGCTTAATTCTGATTGGATAACTTCCAATCAGAATTCACAAACACACATGGGGGATATTTACACCTCCCACTGTGAATATGGTACTGTGTCTTTAATGCTGGGTCACGTGACTGACCCCGGCGTTCGCATAAGTGTGCGGGCTCCCAGCATGCAGCGTTATACATGCTGCCGCTGGGAGGCGAGGAGGAGGACTGGACTCGCCGACAGGCAGGGGAAGGGAAGACCACGGGCGGCAAAGGACTGAGGGTGAGTACTACAAGTGGATTGCATCCTCCCCTCACAGCACCCACGGGGCCCTGACATAACCCCCCCCCCCTCGAGGACCGCCCAGAGGGCGGGAAGCCGAAGGCTTCAAAGGAAACCGTGCATGAAAGCGGATTTAAGAGGGCGCGTTTAAATCAGAGACAGAAACCCAAGACCGCTCCTCAGGGCCGTAACCCTTCCAATCCACCAGATACTGCAACCGGCCTCGAGAGAAACGAGAATCAAGGAGAGCAGCAACTTTGTACACGTCAGTATGGTGTGTCTTTAAATCAGGAGAATATACAAGTATGTCATCAAGGTAGACTACGGCACAGATATGCAGTAGATCTCTAAGGACATCAGACTGCCCCTGTAGTCTATACATGGCCTCAAATCGCCTTCTTTTTTGGCAACGAAAAAGAAACCAGCACCAGCAGGAGAGGAGGACCTTCTGATAAAACCTTTACTTAAGGATTCCCGTATGTACTCCTCCATGACCTGGTTTTGTTTCTCAGAAAGCGGGTAGACCTTACCCCTAGGGGGCATAGTACCTGGTAACAGGTTTATGACACAGTCATACTCACGGTGTGGAGGTAGCTTATCAGCCTCCCTTATTTCAAAAACCAATGCAAGGTCTGCATACACAGAAGGGACAGAAACAGAAAGTGGTTTAGCTGTGGGCACATTAAGTAAACAAACAGAAAGTATATGGGCCATACAGTCTCGTTGACAAGATTCCCCCCAGGAGAGTATATCTAAACGACCCCAATCAAGTACCGGGTTGTGTTTAATCAACCAGGGAAAACCCAGAACGATGGAAGCTGTAGGGGAGTCAATTATTTGGAAGGTTGACCTTTCCCACAGCCACCCGCGGGGCCCTGACACATATGATTTTAAAATGTTTATTCTGCCACCCCAGGATATTTCTAATTTTCTCCATTCCTTTAAGTTTTTATTAGTTTCTTTTAAAAGATCTAGAAAATGTATACGCATGATACTATTTACATTCTTACTAATTTTATTAAAGACACGTAGGCTACTATTATGCATATGTCTTTCTTTATTACAGCAAAGAACAGAGATGAATAAATAACTGAAATGAAGAAAAAAATAGTACAGTGCTCAAGCAACCAATCATGTAACACAGGAAGTGACTATAACATGCTTGATGCACCCACAATCCCCCTCTTTCTTTGCTGCTCTCAGACCAGTTAAGTACAAACTTTTCATGCTTTGTGTATGAGTAGTGATTTCAGACTATTTTATCTTGCTGTTATTGATTGCTTGCTCCTTTTATAACCTTACTGGCTTATTAGGAGCCTGCTGCTTTTATACTTTTGGTTTTCTTCTCTGTGGTGTGTTCCCTGGGTCCTTTCCCCGCGTGCGGCGTTACTGCCGCCTGCCCTATCCCTTCTCCCCCTGCTGGTCTTGGGTGGCCATTGAGAGTGGTAACACCCAATCCTGATCGGGTACACACCGGGGAGCCTCCGCTTAGCTCGGCGACGGCTCCCGAGCGTGTGAAGGTCCGGCCGTGCGCGCCCCATACCCCAGCGGTTACTCACTCTCTGCTTTCCCTGCGGCCATCTTACTTACTCCCGACCTCGATCTCAGGCGGGACAAAGTCTGGACCCCCAGCTCTGCTGTTAATTCCCTGGACACACCACTGCATAGGTAGTTTTTTATATGGTTTATACCTGTTTTACTGTTTTTGTGTATGTACTGAATATTCTCTATTTTCATTTCTTGTGTATTTTCTTTCATCTACTGCACTGTTTTCCTATAAGGGTTACTAAACCCTGCTTCCTTTTTCTTATATATATTTATCTATACCTTTTTTCTCTTTCAGATAAGACATTCTTACTGCCCTTGTGTCTTCAACTGCAGCCATGAAGGATAAGGGTGATGGACCTGAGGGCCACACTGATGAGTTCCCTCAGGGAGTTCCTGAGGAGCAAATAGTGTCTGAGGAGTTCCAAGCCCTGCTGGACCCCACCATGGCGTCTTCACTCCAGAGAGCGCTTGCCTCCGCGATGTGAGCGATGTCCTCATCATTCTCCCAAACGCTGGCACAAACCCTCTTATTGCCCCCGGCGGCTACCACTACCCTACAGGGAGCGGGTCCTTCCCCTACCCCTACCTCGCCTAAGGCCACGGGGAAGGTCAAGCACCACGCCTCCCACTCCATGACGTAGGTTATACCTGCCTTGGCGGACTCACCTGAGGCGGTCACAGATGGCGTGCTACCACCGCGCAAAAGAGCCTCTGGTCGGGCAAAAACGGCCAGATTATGGAAACGGGCTAGATCCCATGAGGAAAGGTGGGAGAGCAACCTGAGTGAGGAGGGTAAGTCAGATGAAATGGAATATGCCTCCTACGATGAGGCCGGCTCGGAGGATGGAGCTCCCCCTGCCGTAGCGTCCCGTTGTGGGGACGCTATTCCTGTCCAGGGTGTTGCTGCCCAGGGAGCGAGTGGTGGCGCGGTGCTTCTGGATACGCAGGGTAACCCCCTGTTTGATCCGGATGACCTGTGTCATCCTCGCTCAGCTGAGTGGGAACCCCTTGAGCACATTGCCCGATATATTGCGCATAGGATGCGCACACCACTATCAAAGGGACGCATTAAGCTGTGGGCAGAATGCCCTAGACCCTCAGTGCCAGGATCGGCGTGCAAGACACCCGAGGTCGTTCCGCAAATTGCACAGTTCCTTAATAAGTCGGGCTGGAAGCCAAAGAAGGGCCTAGATTTTTCACTGAGGAGCTAGGTCCTTTGTCCAAGGCCTATGGGATGTTGGATTCCGCCAAATCAGGCGAGTCAGACCTTGACCTAGATGTGGCAATTGGCTGGGTACAAAGTGCAATTTGCCTGCTCGGCAATGCCAATATGGCCGTGTCTGCCGAACGCAGGAAGGCCATCCTGCTGAAGATTGACCCGAAATTGGCTACCATGGCCATATGTGAAAACATTCACCGCCATTGACATGAAGAGGGTCTTCTCCCCTAGGGTTTTTGGAGGGTCCAGGCGCAACAGGAGCCGTCCACCCGGCCGGGGAATCAGGGGTTCGTTTTGAGCTCAACGAGGCTCCTTCTTTCCTTCAAGAACTTTCCAGGAGCCCAGAGCAGCTCCATTCTTCCCGTCCAGAGGGAGACCCTGGAACCCCCGTTATCCGAGAGGTGCTGCGTCGGGCAGACGCCCTTATGGTGAGTACCCCTTCTTTCCCCTATATTCAAGAGCGGGTGGCGGGCAGATTGGCCCAGTTTTACAAGACATGGGCTGCCTTGATGACAGATGCTTGCATTCTCCAAACAGTATAGATTTTGTATCCATGCCTGTCCAACATTTTGTCCCCAGGGAATTGTATCTGTCTCGAGACCAGGAATCACTGCTCTCCTCGGAGATCGTGGAACTTTTCGCCAAAGGTGCGATCCAAGAGGTCCCATTAACTCACTCAGGGTTTATGAGCAACCTCTTTTTGGTCCCAAAGAAAGGAGGGGGAGTGCGCCCTGTCATCAACCTCCATCCCCTCAATGCTTTCCTTCAATACCAACACTTCCAGATGGAGGGCATCCATTGCCTTCGGGATCTCCTACAAGAGTCAGACTGGCTGGCCAAACTGGATCTAAAAGACGACTACTTTACGGTTCCCATAACCGAGGAGCACAGAGATTTTCTCCAATTAACTTAGAGAGGGAGACGATGGAAATTTACATGTCTGCTGTTCGGGCTCTCCTCGGCCCCCTGGTGTTTCACCAAGGTCATGAAACCGGTGGTGTCCTTCCTCCGAACCCGAGGGATACGTCTGATTATCTATTTGGACGACATCCTAATTATGGCTCAGTCAAGAGATCAATTGCGCCTACATGTCAAGTGGACAACATCATTACTCCAGAACCTGGGTTTCCTAGTCAATTGGGAAAAGTTGGTGTTAGACCCCACTCAATCGATAGAATTCTCAGGCCCTCCAACGGCTGAAGGGTTCACGCCTGCGTGCAGGTCAGTCATACGAAATGAGAGTGAGACTGGATGAGGAGTGCAGAGACGAGCTAACCTGGTGGCTTGCCCACATGGAAACCTGGAACGGAAGAGCTATTTTCTGATCCACCCCAGACGTAGTGATAGAATCGGACGCCAGCTTACTTAATACTAAAATCTGGGAATTCTAATACCCAAATATATAAATGATTTGGGGTTTAAAAAACAATACGTTTCCTGATGTGTCTATATCCTGTTTTGACATATTATATATTATATGGAAAACATTTCAATATAAATGTTGATTTAAAAAATCTGAATGTGCAAAAGGTGAATGGATAAGATATGACGTAAAGCCATGTAAAAGTAAGCCATATAAGGAAAATTGTATAAATTAGCTTTATCAAAATGATGTAACTCAAAACTAATATTATTTTATGCTGGTTACAGCACAAATGAATAATTTAATATGCAGATCAGTTTTAATTTCCTCCTATCCTAACCTCTGTATATAAATGACACCACTCCAGCTCTGGCTTACTTTTTTTTTATCCCAGATTTAAAGCATAGCTGCATGATGACATCATTGGAAATAGACTAAAACACTGTGAAACATGTATAACTCGGTAATATATCTGATGTATTCCCAAATTCTTACACTTACAAACAGTGCTGTTGTTCCTACACATTTAGGCATACATGGACAATCCTAAATGTATATCAACTTTTTTTTTTAAATTTTTGTAGTTTTATGATCCCTTTCTTATGTCCCTGGAATATTTTGAACTGCTTATTGTTCTATGTTTCAGTTGTTTCTACGGGAATGCAGTTTTTGCATTGATAAAAACCTGCTTGCGCGGATAAAGAAATAGTTGCAATTTCTGTATTTCTAAAAGAAGAAAAACTACCACAACAAGAGAACATAGTTTTAAATTAAAGAGGCAAAGGGTTAAAAATAATTTCAGGAAGTATTACTTTACTGAGAGTGTAGTATATACATGTAATATCCTTCCAGCTGAAGTGGTAGAGGTTAACACAGTGAAGGAGTTTAAGCATGCATGGCATAGGCATTAGGCTATCCTAGTTATAAGATAAAGCCAGGAGATAAGAGTATTTAGAAAATTGAGAAGACTACATGGGCCGAATGGTTCTTATCTGCTGTCTAATCTATGTTTCTATAGGCTCAATGCCCCCTAAAAAAGTGATAAAATTAAATAAATTTCCTGCCAAACCTTGTAGGAGTCGGCACTTCTCAAAAAGTCCAATATTTGTGCATGATTCGCATGAAATTTTGCCATCCACTTTTTTGAAACTTTTTTTGTTTTAAAGACTCTCCTTTTATATACATGCTGAAATTAGAAAAAAAACTCTATCTTGGTTATGCTGAAATTAATAGTCAATAGCATACTTATTTGGTTTGTGTTAATCTAGGGGGGGAAAAGACTCCATAATATATCATACACAGGAAACTTGCATTCCATGTTTGCTCCAGGCAAAAATATTCTTCTTCCAACACTCCCCAGCTATCTGAAGCTGGGGGCGAACCTGGTGCCCATAATGTTTCCTTGGTTTGTAAAAACAATTGATGATTAAACCAAAAGTTATATTTAAAGTTTGAATTCCCTCCACAATGATATGTGTCCCCCTTGCAGCATCACTGTATGTGTCAGTCTCTGTTAAAGGACATAGCTGTGTCTGTGAGTTTACGTGTGTCTTCTATATTTGTGTGTGTTTGTTGTAAGAATGCCGTATTGGTCCTCTGAGCCTTTTGTAATAGTGTTTTTGAAAAACTGTCTGTCCTTGCAGTTGCTGCACCTTTTTAACTGAAGACTTGGCTCATATATTTTCCTTATTTTTTTTTCCAATTGTCTATCATAGAGTCTGACTACACCTGTGAGGAAGTTTTCTGTATTATCTTTCAATATTAAATTGGCAATATTACAAAAAGGATTTATTATATAGTCACACACACAGACCCAGTAAGTCACTCTATAAATAAATAAATATTTATACATTTCTTTTACAATTACAGGGACACGCCCAGCACCAAAACCACTACAAATTAATGCCTAGATGCTGTCCCTGCACTTTGACTATACATTAGTTAGTCAGTGTGCCTCTAGTGCCTGTCAACCAGCTAGAGGAACTTCCTAGAGAAAACGTTAAAATACTCAAAGTCTTTACATTTGGTGCCAATCCCAGTTAACTCTCTCCAAAAAGAAGCATTATAATTATTTTGTTATAATTAAATATTATAATGCTATTCTATGAACAGAATCCTGTTGGCACAGCGTGTCATTTGCCGTGCCTAGACAGTGGAGTCCTCATTGCTTCTCATGGTAAGACTTATATTATTAATAATGTATTCATATGTGTATTTATAATGGTAGTGTTTCATGATAATGATGAGTGTGGGCAATGTAGGGGGATCATTCCTACATTTTGCACAGGATGCCAGAAGGCTTAATGCTGACAATGATTGACATCAACAATTTTTAGATGGTGACCTGGTCTAAACCTGATCTGATGTCTGAGAGTGAACACCAAGCTATTACTTACTGTTACTGACTGATAATTGACAGATATATCTGAATTAAATTTCCTACGATGGTCAGCTAACATGAACCAAAATGCTAACAGCAACTCTAAAGTAAATCCCCATTGCATGACTGTATGAGAAACTGCCTAAGGTTTACTGACTGATACATATAGGGATAGTCATGGGCGTCCGCAAGGGGGGGGAAAGGGGCAGGAAGGTTCTGCAAGGCGCAGGGAAGGGTCAGCAAGGAGCAGGAAAGGGTCAGCATGGAGAAGGAAGGGTCAGCAAGAAGCAGGAAGGGTCAGCAAGGAGCAGGAAGGGTCAGCAAGGAGCAGGAAGGGTCAGCAAAGAGCTGGAAATGACAGCAAGGAGCAGGAAGGGACAAAAGGAGCACAAAGGTAAAGTAGGAGAAGGAGCAGAAATGAGCAGAAAGGGATATCAAGCAACAGAAAACAGCAATAAGCTGGAAGGGGCAGAAGTAGCACAAATGTAAAGTAGGAGAAGGAACAGAAATGAGCGGGAAGGGTCTACAAGGAGAAGAAAGGGTCTACAAAGAGGCGAAAGGGACAGAAGGAACACAAAGGTAAATGAGCAGAAAGAATCAGAAGGAGCACAACAATAAAGTAGGGGAAGGAGCAGAAATGGGCAGCGAGGAGCACAAAGGAATAGAAATGAGCAGGAAGGGTCAGCAAGGAGCAGAAAGGGGCAGCAGGAACAGGAAAAGATAGAAGGACCACAAAGGTGAAGGAGCAGAAAGAATCAGGAGCACAATGATAAAGTAGGAGAAGGAGCAGAAATGGGCAGCAAGGAGCTGGAAAGGGCAGCAAGGAGTGCAAAGGTAAAGAAGGAGCACAATGATAAAGTAGGAGAAGAAGCAGAAAGGTCTGCAAGGGACAGCAGGAGCAGGAAAAGATAGAAGGAGCAGAAAGAATCAGAAGGAGCACAGGTAAAGTAGGAGAAGAAGCAGAAAAAAACAGGAAGGGACAGCAAGGAGCTGGAATGGGCAGAAAGAGCACAACGGTAAAGGAGGAGAAGGTGCAGAACGGAGCAGAAAGGGTAGGAAGGAGCACATAGGTAAAGTAGGAGAAGGAGCAGAAATGAGCAGGAAGGGACATTAAGGAGCAGAAATTAGCAGGAAGGGACTGAAGGCGCACAAAGGTAAAGGAGCAGAAAGAATCAGAAGGAGCACAAAGATAAAGTAGGAGAAAGATCAGAAATTGGTAACAAGGAGCTGGAAGGGGCAGAAGGAGCGCAAAGGTAAAGTAGGAGAAGGGACAGCAAGGAGCACAAAGGTAAACTAGGAGAAGGAGCAGAAGGGCGCAAAAGAAGCTGAAAGGTAAAGGAGCCAAGGAGAAGAGAAAACTGTGTCAGAAGAAAAAGAAGATTGTGTCAAATGAAGGAGAAGAAAAGGAGATTGGAGCAGTAAGGACAAGTAAAGTAAACCCTCCACTTTATTCTGAACACCACACCATAAGGCTTTGGTCCCTGGGCCTGGCATGGAAACTTTCGACCTTCTCATCTCCCCAGGTTAAAAAATCTCAGTGTTGTGTTCACTTTTATTTACTGAGTGTCAGGAAGCACAGAGTGCCGCTGGGTAGGGGTGCCGCTGATTGGCTAGAGCGGCCAACTGGCACTCTAAGCCAATCAGTAGCTCCCCATTCATAAAAAAAGTAAAACATTTTTAGGAACCAGGAACCAGCGATTGGCTTAGAGCGTCAGCTGACCAATCTAGCCAACCTGCGGCACCCATGTCTGATGTCAGTCTACACTTTCTGACACTCCGTTTCAGAAGCCGAATACCACTGAGCAGCCTGGAGAGGTGGTTTTTAACCATGTGAGAGCGGTTTGACCTCTTAAAGGAAAGAGCACCTAGGGGCCTCCTGGCATCATAGCATTTTAATTTAGATAAAGTTGTTATGGTGACCAGAATGTTCCTTTAAGGGGTTAATTTGCTTAATTACATGTATTCCTGACACCATAGTTGTGAAAACGCTATTCACCCTGGCTTTATGTGATAATGACCATGTCCCTTCCCTTTCATGACACTGTCAAAAAGGGACCAAGCATGGATGTCATTACAATTACGCCCGCCCCCCTGGAAAAATTCCTGCGGACGCCCATGGGGATAGTCTGTTACATATATGTAGCATGTTGGATTGCTTTACATTAAAATATCTAGTTCACCTGGAGAGAACTAAATCAGTAAAAAGTAAATTAACATATGGGATGTACAAAGCAGGAAGGGAGTTAACTTCATCTTATCCCCCTTTATATATTTACTTGTTACGGACGTAAATTTGGGTTGTTTAAGTAGGATGGAAAAAATTATTAACCCTTTCTTTATTTTCCAAACACATCTATGTAAAGAAAAAGAAAGTTTCATGTCTAGTACCCAGAACACAAAAACTATTACAATAATTCACTTTCAATGAGAATGACATTCATGTCCTGTCTTTTCATAGTGTATCGTGTTTGTCTGTACAAAACTGTGTGCCTTGAAGAAAGCTCTCTAGGGGATGTTACATATTTTATTCTGTGTTCTTCACAAATATCTTTTTGAGGGAAAAATCACAATGCAAAGTTTAACCAAACAAGAAAAAACAACAACAAACAAAAAAAAACCCCTGAAAATAAAACCCAGTTGAGTTAAAGATAAAGCACACGTGAGTAAGCAGGCAGTAATCCACATTGCTGTTCAATATACAGCCAGCAGATTCAGTGTCTCACCTGGCGTCCCTCCTGATGACAGGAACCAGCGATGGGGGGCGCAAGAAGACAGCAAATTGTTCATCTCTCTCTGACCAAAGGAGGCTAAAACAACAATTGGCTGGATCTTACTGGTAACACACAGGCAGACAGGTCATGTTTTACTTTAGAATGTTCATTTCTCTGAAGATCTCACAGTCTGTGAGCACAGAGAGGGTAATAGAGGGGTGTACACAAAGTATCAGTCATTGCTAATATGTGTAACATTCTGGGAATATAAAGAGATCATTGCCTTGTTTATTGATATGCTCCTCTCCCACGCGGCTGGAGTGTATATTCTGCCAACCCATGAAGCTCAGCCATCCAAAAGGCTGCAGGGACAGATTACCTCTATATATGTATCTACATACGAATACTATGCACTGTGTACAGAGCACGGGTACTATGTATAAACACAGAATTCATATTTATGGATTGAATTAAATAAATCTCGAAACAGTAAATCATATCCAATATGTTACAGTCTTGGTTACTGATGTGACTGCAGATTTGTTACTGCACATTTTCAGTATATATCGGATTAAAGAAACTTGTATAGTTTAATGTACAGCAAGTGTGTCTTACGTCTGTCTGTCGGTCTGGATATTATATGTCTGTCTTTCGGGCTGTGTATTATATATGTATGTCTGTCGGTCTGGCTGTTATATGTGTCTGTCTTTTGGGCTGTGTATTATATATGTCTGTCTGTCGGTTTGGGTATTATATATGTTGGTCTCTTGGGCTGTGTATTATATATGTCTGTCTGTCGGTCTGGGTATTCAATGTGTCTGTCTGTCGGTCTGGCTGTTATATGTGTCTGTCTTTTGGGCTGTGTATTATATATGTCTGTCTGTCGGTTTGGGTATTATATATGTTGGTCTCTTGGGCTGTGTATTATATATGTCTGTCTGTCGGTTTGGGTATTCAATGTGTCGGTCTGTCGGTCTGGCTGTTATATGTGTCTGTCTTTTGGGCTGTGTATTATATATGTCTGTCTTTCGGTCTGGCTATGATATATGTCTGTCTGTCTGTCTGTCTGTCTAGCCATCTCCTGTATTATATTCTATAGTGTGGGTTTATTTTATATTTGGAAGAAGAAATAACTAATGTATCTACGAATTTACGTTTTTCATACACTGGCCCAGAAACCCTTTAAGACATGTGAACTAAAGTAAGAATTCAGTGAACTCAAGCTGATTTTTAGTCCAAAACAGACTTGAAGAATAGCTGAGTTGGAGAATTTATTTCAAATCGACAACTTACATCGTGAAATTCCCTTTTAGTAAATAACCCTGTTATAAGTATGGTTTGTTATATACCCAGAAGAGAGAATTTATGTAATGTGTGTATATTTTATTTAGATTTATGTCTCACATTTAGTATTCCATGCATTGCCACGTTATACATAAAGGCTGTAATGTAAACACTGCATAAACAAGACATTACCTTTAATTGGAATAAATTGGAAGAAACGGTTGCAATACGGTTGGTACACAACATATGTTTAGTGAATAGACATTCTTTATTTACCTATTTACCAGCTATAGGACATTCAGCATGACCCATGACTGTGTGTAAGTAAGTATGTTTGTAAATCTGTATGTGTGGACATGTGTGTGCATACTTGTTTGTGTGTTTGATAGCAAGTCCTCTCTCTCTCTCTCTCTCTCTCTCTCTCTCTCTCTCTCTCTCTCTATATATATATATATACACACACAAATAAATTTAAGGCACATTTTTACATTAATCAAAAGTGATTCTGGTGCAAATCAGTGTAAACTTCTCATTGATTATTGGTTTCCATGGTGATAGTTCCACTTTTACAACTGCTTCATATCCTCAATTTATAATAAACCAATCTACTTCATTAAATCTTACTGCATGCTCAGTACACCTTTGACATTTCACAAACAATACCTGTTTTAGATCCTCCTTACTTTAAACGTATCCGGTTGTTAGCAATATATAAAATATTGTTATATATAGAAAAAACACACCTCCTCCAAGAACTGATTACAGTTAATCCACTTACCAACTGTAAGTATAACAGAGAGTGGCTGGCAGCAATTTTTACACTTACTCATAACTTATTTAATGCCCCAGAAAGGTGGCAGACTGTGAGCTTATTTGCCTTGCTAACCAATAGTTTCCTTTAACTACATACAACTCAGAGGTGTTAATTTAAGCATGAGGGGTAAAGGCACACCCTGGCAAACAGGTGATGGAAAAGTGATTGTGAAATGTTTGATTATTCTTCATAAAATATGAAAATGAATTACCTTAGCTGTGTCCAAGTTTGCAGAGAAGATTAGAGAAAGTTAATATGTGATAACATTGTTGTATCCAATAAAAGACATCCTCTGAATCCAGTAAGTGAAGGCTGCACAATGCAATCATTTCTCTGTATAGTTTTATGATTGAAACTTACTGTACACTTAATAAAAACTCTTCCGCCTCACCCACAGAGAAAACTTAATTTTCTTTATTTTACTTTCACTTAAAAAATATACACCTATTTTCCATTCATGCAAAAGAAAATTAAGAAATATTTATTATAAGGAACTTTTACTCAGAGCACATAATAAAATGTTAACAATTATATACATGGACTATGTGCTCTAAAAACTATATCCTTCCTAGATGCATCATTTCTCCCCAAACTCGTTGTTTTTTTACGAAAACACTTCAAGTACATAGATTTCTATTTTGTAACAGTACAAAAATACAAAAGTCACAGTAAATAGTAAAATCACAAAAGTAATGACAGTATAATCAGAATAAGTAGTAAAAAAATAAATAAATAACATGGTATGTGTTATTTATTATTGAGGTTAATAACAAAACAATAATAACAGAAAATATGGTATGTATTGTTTATTATTATTATGTTCCAAACATTTTATGTTGTCTCCTGTTCCAAATATAAAAAAATAATTTATTAAGTCTGTTCCCAAATACTTCTTTAAAAATCTGCTTATTATGTTGTTAAGTTTTTAATTTAAAAAAATAAAGGAAATAAAATGTTTAGCTCCATTATTTTTTTCTCGTGCTTTCTGTCTGTATAATTAGCTTGTTAGATGTCTGCTCTGTTTGTCTGTGTCCTTTATAATATCATCGCTAATCTAACAGCAGTTCCACGATTTGAGATTGACACATGTGATCCTCAGGGCGGATATTTTTTTTTTATTAAAAAATAAATAAAATAAAGTTATATTATATAAACAATAAAAGGCTATTTCCTTTAAAAAAAAAACTATAATCGTAATAAAACATGTATATATACATATATATATACTACATATTACGTTTTAATTATTATTTTAATAACATAATAATAAGATATAATAAAACCTATATAGTATGTTTTGTTACGTAAAAGGTTTTTTCTGGAAATATCGGTTTAAAATCCGAATCTATTGCTTTTAACATAAACTGTCTGCGTGTAATGCTCTCAGTGATACAGTGTTTTTTCTTATATAACATGGAACATTTGAACTATTAAAACAGGTAATAAATAAATTAAATTTTAGAAGGAAAAAAATCGACAAAATGTATTTCGTCCATTACAATATATAATTTAGAACAAGACACACTTTTAGGATCCATAACCTTTGTGTTTCGTACCTATTATTACGATTCAAATTCCAAATGAGAAGCAAGCATTTTTGCACTGTTTACAAAATTATACAAACACAAGTCAACGGTGTTGCCATGGCGATATCACTATAGTGTATTCACTGAACTGCGAATTAAAAGTCATATTGCAAACTGTGGGCAAAAATATATTAAGAAGTTATAAAGTCAGGGCTTGGCTATTTCAACAATTCGGATTTAAATTTACATCAATTGGAAGTGTAGCAAAAATAAATAAATACAACGTTTAAATATAATACAGAGTTCTCTGTAGAATAACTAGGTTGCTTTTTACTTCTGTTTAGGGGGGTGAGGGACGCCCCTCCCCATCCAGACATGTCACCTCTATAACTGTAGAGGTATAATAGGTTCATAAGTCTCTAAAACACATTTATTTTTGCTTACTGACCACAATGAAAATTGACTTATTCTGGCAAATGACTTGGCTACTTTTTGTGCCTTAAGGTATAATATAAAATAGAGGTCTATTTTGTTATTAGTCTCTCTTCTAGAGAGGGAGGTATCGTTTTAGTAGGGACAGAGGAGGCTGTTATAGTACACTGGCGTCTCTAGGGGGTGCTCACCCCCCCATATATAAATCTTGGAGACTCTGTTATATATGGTGAGGAACTGTACTAGGGAAGGGGTAGGAGTGATATGTCAATGTATCAGACAATCTATTAGTGAATCACATACCCCCCTCCCCCCCCCCAGATAGAAATATCTAAATAGAAAAAATGCAACAGGCAACAATGAATCAAAGTGACATATCACATTCATATCATAATTCGCTGTGGCATTTTTCTGTATCATATTTAAAATATCATCATATTAATTCAACGCAATTTTTTTTTTATATATATATATTAACTTCTCTATATATTAGTTTTATTCTACTGAACAATCATTACAATTATCACAATATGCCGAATGTTCGTATTGAAAATGATCATTTTCTCGTCAGTAATATTCAGTCTATTGTTTTGAAACTCTTTGCAGACAGGATCCTTTTTTAAAAAGATATTATTTGACTTGTTGAATTGCCCCCATAATATAGTTACAATATTAAAATATATATTTAGGTGCAAAAAAAAAAAAAAAAGAATCTAAAATTCTGTATCTGTATACACTAAAAAATAACAAAATATTACATTATGGGTGTTTTTGAAACAGTAACGCAAACAAATGACTACCGACTTGCTAAAATACAATTTGTTCCAACTCGGCTGTTTTGTAAACCGATAAAGAAATAACCACATACCTGTATATATAGATCTGAGACTGCTAACCTGGCACAGCAAAAATCTGGGGACTACATTTCCCGTGATGCTCAGCTAATCAGCTGGGAAATGGAGTCCACCAATATTTGCAGTGCCAGGATTAGCCACTAGTGGCATACAGTCTTATCCTGTGATTTGTAACACTATTGCAATGACTGCTGCTGTTATTATTATTATTATCAGTATTATTATTATTTATGTAGCGCCAAAACATTCCGCAGCGCTTTACAATCATAGAATGCAGGCATCTGACTATAAGTAAATGACAAAATATTAACAGGAAAAAAATAGCTGAAGTAGGCCCTGCTAGTAGAGTTAATAATATTGAAGGCCATCTCCCTGGATTTTATAAAAGACACATTGTGCTATGTATATATTCCCTTATTTTCTCTATATATAGTTGCATCTTTACTTACACCCAGAGAATGAATATTGAATGAATATTCAGATTACATAAAGGTCATTAAAACAGACCATTCACGCAGTATCCAGCACATATACCCCTGGGAGTATGTGCTATTTAATTTATTTACAGTAATGTAAAGTCATACCTTACAGTTACACGGCGATAGATGGAATTGCACTGTACACAATTAATATTGCTTTTGATTTGATTCATCATTGGTCCTCAAGAACGGTAAAGCCCACTTTAAAATAGCCAGCCAAAAAAGCATTATTACATGATGCAATGTTTGATGTATCTAAATGTGAATACACACAGTCATGCATACATGATGTAACCAAATACAAGAAGCATATTGTGTATGTATGTATGTAGGTGTATATTTGGCGAACAAGCAACCAATAAAACAAACAGTTACTAAATCACGAGAAGGAATTTGCTTCACTCCTGTATAGACGGACAGACAGACAGACAGAGGTAGATAGATCATGTAGCATTGTATTTGTTCCTAAGACATTTCCAAAGCTAACACATTAGTACAATTAATATTGATACTGTATCACAGAGATTCTGTCATGGATCGTTTCACAAAGTTCCCTCTTCTTCACAGACAAATTGACGCAATGATTGTATGATGACAGAAAGGCCCATCACGCTCAGCCGGTGGGTATCAACGGAAGATGAAAGGGATTGCAGCCTACACTGAGGAAGTAGAAGAGTGTTGCTTTCCCTTTATGTGAGACACTCTTCGTGGGGCAATTATATGATGTTAGCCATCACGGTTAAATGACCTTGACCATCCGCATTCATATGACTCCCACTCCCATCAAGTTTAACATGAATGATACATTAAATTTTGACTCACTGTTTCCATTAAAGTGATAACATGTATTTAATAAACAGTTTGTCACTATAGCCTGAATTTAATCAGTATAGAGTCTTACTTAACCAGCAATTCTGTTGGAGCAGTCAGGACAAACATTCCATTGTTTCCATGGAAACTGTTCCACTTTCAGAACGTTGCGCTAGAACTGTTATTGTCACAATGCCTCTTAGAAATAAAAACAATCATATTAACAATCAGCATACATTAGAAAATACAAGGAACTATATATCACATAACAAAAATACATGTTCTCATTAAAAGAGCAAATCAAGGAAAATCAGTGGATGAATGGTACTTTCAGTTTTTCTTTTCAATTTATTTTTTTAGTATAATTATCAATATTATGATCTATTTCCTCATATTAAAAAATGCACAATCAATCACATTTAACAGAGCCAGCTGGAAGACAATTCAGTAAATAAGGAAGTAAAATCAGTTCCATCATATATAAACTACTTTTAAAACATCAGGCTATCATTTATCATTTATAATATATTACAAAATACTTTATATTCGTCACTCTGCGTTTTGCACACCCCAGATCTGCTTGCCACAGGTTCCTATCGTCTGTACATGGAGTCTTGTATGCCTGCTGGGTACCAGATGGCAAGGCTGTGTTTGCAGACACAACCCTGGCATTACAAACATAATGGTTGTATATCAGTCCCGGTAGAGAAACTCTGCTATGAGACTGCTATGAACAGATCACAACAACCACGGGCATTAAATATGTTAAATAATCCAGCCAAATAGTACCCACCGCAGCAGTTTCAGGTAATTATTAATTGTTTGCAATGGGACAGGCCCCCCAAAATCCCATGACTGTGTATGGCATAGAACTGACTTAAATAGGACTATTTAAAAACAAAATATGCACAGCAGCGCATCGGGATGATATCATATTAACCCTTGGGATTGTATTTACAGTGAACCGCAACTCCCATCACCCCAGCAGATGGCGAGATACTAGTTACTTGCTACACTTTTGACAGAATAAATCGTTTCTAAATAGAAGCAAAAGAAATCGTGAATTAATCAATATATTAATCACAAGAGAACCTTTCAAGGGGTTTCTGTCGTCTTCAGTTATACGTAAATCTTGATAAAAGAAACAGTTTTGCTTCTGTCCTGAGAAAGACAGGAAATGTATAAAAGCGTGTTTTTCTATCTGTATTGTTAGTCCAATAAAAGGAATAACTACTTACTGCAATACTTTAGGCATTCAGTATATTTCAGGTACAAATCAGAGGTGTACAGGTTAACCTGGCAAAGGGCAACTGCCCAGAGAGGCATTGTAATGGTCAGTTGGTAGCAATGAGCATCCTGACCTTTAAAGGTAAATTCACATTAATGGGTGATGATGTGAGCTCAGAATAACAGGATAGGAAAAACAAACAGACAAAAAAAAATGTCCAGCTGGGATAAATGTTTAAAGAGGATTCTCAGCTCACCACAACTTTCTGTTCAGTAAATACACTCTGGGTGTGACGTTTAAATGGTTAATAGTCCACATTGTAGAAACTGGGGAATTTAGATCCTATTGCAGTGATTATCTTAATCGGTGACTGTAAACTGCTGCTTTCAAAGGGTCCAGAGATTAGACTAAGTTGGTCTCTGGGTGCATTTACTGAGAGTATTTATCCTGTTTCCTTTTAACACTGTTTATGTTTCCTTGTCTACCTTTGTGTTTTGTTACAATTAACCGGTTTATTGTATACTCAATTGAATGTTTTTGTGATTAGTGAAAAATACTAACAAATTAGTGACTGCTCTCTCCTAGTGCAGCTAATGTAGCGTAGAGTGAGTGGCTTACTGAGGCATTGCATAACTCTCAGCCAATATACTGTTTGGCTGAGCATCATAGGACATTTAGCCATATCCCAATATAGGGATTTCACGTCAAATATAATGTTTTTAATTGCTCAGTGAATTCCATAGCATAACTCCCATCACAGCCTGAATTTCAAATTTTAATCCGAAATATGAGAACTGGGAAAAATCTCCAATCAGCTGTTATTAGATTTTTGCCTGAAATGTGAAATTATTTAGAAATTATAACAATTCACAGTCTACATTGTGAGCTCATTCCTTTAGATTGCAAGCTCCTTTGAGCAGGGCCATCATTAACTCCTGTTCATCTAGATCAACCTTGGTTATATTTGTAGTGAACCCATTGTACAGATTTACAGTAAACGTTGGCGCTATGACTATAATAATAATAATAATAATAATAATAACGGTACAAATAACATAGTTCCCAGCCATGTGTGGCTGTGGCATGTTGAACTTTACAGGCCTAAATGAGGTGCCTTAGCATTAGATCAGATTTACTAACATTGGCTGATTCCATTCTCATAGATCCACAGCAGTGTTTTACCTATGGATACCTTATAACATATATATATATTCCACCTCTGCTATTCTGATCTTAATTTCTCAAGTCGCAGATCAAAACAAATTTCTGTTAGACCCCTAAACCAAACCAAACATCTTTATTCCTTTGGCACACAAAGAGTTAATTCACAGACAGCCGTCGTCTGGCACATAGAACCTTCCAAGAGCAAAGATAAAATGTCTAACATAAACCCTGTGTTGCTTAAATGTATTTCCCATTTAATAGACATTCCATCTATCTATATATGTGTATGTACAGCTTTGGGTGTAATACAGAGATACTGGAGTAATTCAAACCTGCAATTATTTTTGTTTGCATATGGTTCTATTGGATTTAACAATATATTAATATAACACACATATATAATAGATTATACTATTATTTACCTTCATATCCAGGAGGAGAGCTCCTTCATATACAGCAGAGGTGTCCAGTCTTGGCCCTCCAGCTGCTAGGATCTTTACTAATGATTGGACTGCAAACAAGATCCATATTTATTAGTTTATAAGACATTTTTAGAATTTGTGGTTGATAAAAACCACTAATATATTTAGGTATTTGTGTCTATATTGTTATCACTTTCCAGAAAGCAGCACTGCAGATAGGATGGCAAACTGGTAGAATAAAATGGCATACAGTGATTTTTATGTACTGAAACAAAGGATTTACAAATGACTGGTCACCATAGCGTGCAATTAAAAAAATATTAATGGAACATCATGTGTACACAGGTATACAACAAACTAATTGAAACTGACTCATATTTAAAAATAAGATTTTAGGCCAAAGTAGACGAAATTAATATATACAGGTTTATTATGGTTAAATAGAGATCTTGAAGTGAATTTCAAAATTAAAGTCAAAGTATCTGCACTAGAAACATTCTCTCAATCAGCACTGCTTTCAGTTCGGCTTTTCTGGCCTTCAATTTGAAATTCACGTCGAATTCTCACTTCTGTAAATAACCCTCATAGTTGACTTGGAGAATTTTTCCAATTCGATTATTTCGGCCTTAACATGTGAAATGCTCATTTTATTAAATTGAGCTCTTTTTAATTTTCCACCTTGGAAATTCTAACTTAAAATGGGCATTGATCTTTATCAATCCTCCACAATTCGCAGTTCAGTGAATACACCCCACAGACCTGGAATAGCAGAGCAACCAGAGTGCTAATGTCCTGGTCATCTGTCTCCATTGACTCCCAGTAACTGGTGTCATTTGGTCATTACAAGAATAAAGTCTCCACTGCAAACACTGCTTTACTGTGTGTTCTAATATTCTCTCTGCCATACATCCAATAATTCCAAAAACATAAAATTAGCACGAATGTTCCATTTTCTGTGCTCGGCATATCACAGGCAAACTGCTGTATGGTACCAATTAAACCACTTAATTGTAGCACTGGGACTTACAATGCAATAATTAAAAAGAGGGTGTGAATCAGAACAGATCCAGCTGAGAAAAAAAAAAAGAGAAATGAAACAAAAACAACAAAAATATAAAAACATGAACTTTTAATGTCTGAGTACCAACAAATATGAGACTTTAGGAAATGGATAGTTAATGTTTAGACATTTTAGTAAATAGAACAATATTGTAATGAAGGATACTTTCACCCAAATACGCATATTTCCTTATTCTACAACTCTAATCACACTCAGGCAGCCACATGTTCTCTGGAGATGCACAGTATGTGGAGTTGGAGAGAATGTCTATTACTGATTATTGGCCTTTATTAATCCATTCTATTTACACACTGATCTGGCTCCAATTACATCTAGATGTTTTTTTTTTCCCCTTTATTTTCTATCTACTAGTACTGACACTCTCATCACACCAAGCTGGACAGGGGAAGTTGGGTCTTAAGCCCAACAAATGCTATACAGCTGTAGATGAGTCAATTAACACGTGATCCACTTAGATTCCCTTTAAAATCCAGAACAATGAGGAGCAAACAGACATGTATTACCTGCTTGAGGAACACCAGACATCCAGCCCTGTGCTAATAAGGTGTTAAAATGTCTGTTACTAGGAAAAGCACACCTTGTTTAAAAAGCACAGGGGTCATTCTGTAACTCTGTTCCTACAATCTCCTCCAGGCAACTGAAGCTGGGCTGACTGTATTACTACCAAACTAATGGCTAGTTTAATTATTATTATTATTATAATTATTAATAATGCAAATATTATTGTTGTTGTTATTATTATTATTATTTTAAATTATTATTAAACATAGACTCCTCTAAAAAAATCATAAATAATACTAATTTAGAAAGCTATGTATATTAATAATATTTAAAAATGTATTAATATAGTCTCCTCTAACTGCTGACAAAATGTAATATTAATATTCATTAATTATATTTAAACTAGCTTCCTCTAAAAACAATAATATTTATTAATAATATTTAAAAATAATATATTCTTGATTAGTTCTTTTTATCAGCTTTAATTTCGTTTCCTCTGTCATTTTGTACCCCTTATTAAATATTACAGCTGCCCCTAGCTCACCAGGAGAGATCTGCTTCCCCTATTACCCAGATGACACCCCGCCGGATATAGTAAAACCCATTAAAGGTTACTCTCCTATCCCCAGAGATAAAAATTAATTCTAATTTCTCTACCTGTCCTTTTATTGTACTGGAGCTTGTCATTGAGATCCTGTCTATTGCAGGCAAATTATGGGAGAAGGAAATATATTATATTATATATATATATATAACTACTATGCAGTATATTATACTATTATGCAGTATATTACTATATATATATATATATATATATATATATATATATATATATATATATATATATATATATATATATATATATATATACATATACACACATAAATACAATAGTTTATTATAAAACATCCTAAAATATAAAATATGCAAGTGTAACAGTGTCTAAACGGTATTTGAAATATTTTATAATTAGGGTAAAATGTATCCAAATTTTCTCCATACACATAGTGCTATAAAGCTATCTATCGCTGTATATGTGCATATTTATATATACATTATCTTATTGCACACAGAATGTTCAGCTCGAGGTGCACTTAGTGATACAATGAACCCCATCGTTAAAAATACAGTATCAGCTCATTACCTCAAAGGCTGAAGTCTCAGTGACATGAGAGATGACAAGTCCTCGATGATCCTGCAGATTCAGAAATCTGAAACAAAACAAAACCGCTTTAACTATTATGAATGAGAGCCCTGGGCTTCTTACTAAAAATAAAATAAAAAAGATGATATATTTTAAGACCTGCTTATTTTTCTGTCCCCAAACCAAAGTTTGCAAGATGGTAGTTTTTTAAATTTGTTTCTTTTTTTTTTTTTTTTTTGCTGTTGATGTTTTTAGTGTCTTAAAAAAAAATACCGAAAAATAAATAAAAAAATAAGTAAAAAGGACGTTAAGTGCAAATGCTTCAAGAGATATTCACACTTTAAAAAAATATATACACAAAAACCAGGCAGGCAAAACATCCATTATCTTGTGATCTATTATGGAACAAAGTTCTCTGGCAAAGCAGAGTAAAACTAAAAGCTCTCCTAATGATCATCAGGTCCTAGAAATGGAGATAGCTGTAAAATTGTCAGAGAGTTCCATTTGGAACCCTGAGTGATACAATGTATCAGAAGCCCCTGTTCTGCTGCCTGATGTAGATCTGTCTTCACACTTTCTTCATCATCCGTGTTCATCTGGGGCATCAGCACCATAAACCATTAACTCTGGCTTTCCTTTCATCTTGAAGGTGGCGAGGTTGCTATTTATCCCCTAGCAATCAATGAGTGGCGTCACCAGTGTACTGTAATGACGATTGCACCATTAAGGATGACAGTTTAGAAAGAAGAGGGCAATGGTGATCCCTCCCAGAGCCAGTCCAGCTCTGAGCACTGAATGCATCGCAGGATCACCCTGTATCTCCACACTGCTCATCTGCCTGTCTCAGCCCCCTGCACTGGGTCCTTTGCTGGCTTCTTCACTCACACACAATGGAGACCAGGAAGGAGATGGTCATGTTCCTGGAGGGAGGTCAGCTTGGCACTCTAGTTGGCAAGAGGCTGTCTAATTTGTCGGACACAGTAGGAAGCCCCATTCAGGAGCCGCAGGACAAGATGATTTCTAGAAACTGCCTGAGCCCCAGGTCTGTTCCTCTGACACCCCGGGAGAGGGTCCAGGAGGAGGGGGACATGGCAGCAGGGCCGGACAGCAGGATCTCGCCCACTCACCCAGCTCCTCACTCAGACTCCCTGTCTGCCAAGGGGCAGCACAGCAGCTCGGACACCGAGTCGGATTTTTACGAGGAAATTGAAGTCAGCTGCACCCCGGACTGCACCCCAGGCGGCCCCGACTACCAGCACAGCAAAGGTACCAGGCAGCCCCCTACTCCCCCGGGCATGGCATGCTACCCAGCTCACAGCGCGCTCTGCCAGCATGTCACCCTGCACTCACTGCCAGCACACTACCCTCCACTCACTGCCAGCATGCCATCCTGCACTCACTGCCAGTGTTCTACCCTGCACTCACTGCGAGCATGCCACACTGCACTCACTGCCAGCACACTACCCTGCACTCACTGACAGCATGCCATCCTGCACTCACTGCCAGTATTCCATCCTGCACTCACTGCCAGCACACTACTCTCCACTCACTGCCAGCATGCCATCCTGCACTCACTGATAGTATTCTACCCTGCACTCACTGCCAGCATGCCATCCTGCACTCACTGCCAGTATTCCACCCTGCACTCACTGCCAGTATTCTACTCTGCACTCACTGCCACTATTCCACCCTGCACTCACTGCCAGTATTCTACCCTGCACTCGCTGCCAGTATTCCACCCTTCACTCGCTGGCAGCATGCCACCCTGCACTCACTGCCAGTATGCCACCATGCAGTCACTGCCAGTATGCCACCCTGCACTCGCAGTTACTATGCCAATCTGCACTCACTGCGATCATGACACCCTGTACTCATCGTAACCATGCCACCCTGCAATTATAGTTACCTTGGCACTCATCCCTCAATGCCAGCTTGTCACCTAGCTTCCATCTCACTCACTCTGTTCAGCAAACATCACTATCAGAGCTTAGTGCCCACATCGCCTTATTAACTAAACAATATGGGGAGATCTGCTTTTGTTTATTAACAATATGGGGAGATCTGCTTTTGTTTATTAACAATATGGGGAGATCTGCTTTTGTTTATTAAACAATATGGGGAGATCTGCTTTTATTTACTAAAAATAAGGATAGTTGTTTTATTTAATGAACAATGTGGATACATCTTTCATTTAATAAACAATATGGATGCATCAACTTTTATTTGCTAAACGATAAAAGGAGATCTCCTTTTGTGTACTATTTAAAACATATTATTGAAAATGGTTTATTTGTTAAGCGAGATTACATTTCTCTTTTGATACAATAAATAATATAGGAAGGCTGAGACACAGCAATGGTTAGATAATGCCAATGTATTATATAATTTAACACATTTTAACATTTTAATATTGAGATATCTCAGTGATCAGCTCATTTAGTTTACTAAACTATAACAAGGTCTTAATGAATGAATGGTGAGTTTAATGAATGCACAGACCATTTATTTAATGAGTAATACGTGAATATTTCATTGTGTAGATTACTGTATATAAAGAACAAAACGTGAAGGTCTCCGGATTGTTTTATTTACTAAACAATATTTGTGCATTCATTAGATGATGTTCCTGAATACAAAACCTAATATCAATTGACAACAGAACAGTACAGACAATTGGAAATATGTTTGTGTGCATGTTTTGATGGTTAGCCTGTTAAATTATTATTATTTGTATATATAATAATTCAGATCACTATTTGGAGATGCTTTTATTGCACACATAGTCCTAGTATTAGTATCTGTAAAATGAAACTCCCCTTTCTGGGACTCAGTTAAACCTCTGTCTTTGTACATTGCTATATGAATGAGTCTACCTTTCTCTCCCCTGTGATCAGCACAGTAGGGAGGTTGACACCTTTCCCCTTTGCTCAAGATCAAAGATTTTGTTGAGGAAGCAGGACTCAGATAGCGCCTGGATGACCATAAAACAATGGCTAGGGGACTGGAGGCTCCTGCTAGCCTAGGTGCGGCCAGGGAGCTCCTTTGCATGTTGGTTGTAGGTCCAAATGATCTTCTCACTTTTCTACATCCCTGGCGCCAGCTAGGAAATTGTATCTGTAAAAAAAAGTCCTTTGGTGTCCCTCACAAAGAGCCCTGGTTGAATATGAATGGATACAAGCTATAGAATCTTATAGTAACCCGCCTTTGGGCCCCTTGTCTTTGCATTTGAGATGTTTCTGGTTCAGAGTCAGGTTGGACACATTAGTAGAACATTAGACAACTGTCCTTTGCAAGGACCAAGCTCAGACCACAGGACACAGCCATGCCAGACCTCCATTTCGGTAGGACCTGCCAGGATTCTTTAGATCTGCTCATTCAGGTGTTTTTTTTAATTTATAAAAACACTTTTTAATACAATATCTACTGGTCAAGTTCTGTAGACAAACTATTTTTGCACATCTATTTATTTATTTTACTTAATTATTGCAATGATATATATACTTGGAGCAATAGAAAAACAATATAGTCTAACTGCTGTTCTCCCATATTCTATAATTTATTGCAATATGAGTGAAGATTAGTGTGACCCTGGGGTAGGAATTATATAGTTCCTTATATCTCTGCTGGCCTGTTTCAGGTTAGGTGCCCTCAGAGTTCTAAGATTTATTTTGTTATTACTTGGACCTCAGTACAAAGCTACATCCCTGACAGTGCTGGTAGTAACTCATTGAAGGTCAACTGATTGTTCTCATAGTCTTGACCGTTTATGAGAGGTCATCCCATTTGCAAAAGAGGCAAGCAACGTGACAAAAACTGCAATTAGGAAGATTAACTTAAATGGAGAATTTCAACCACATAGGAAATGTAAATTAACTAGCTTAAATTGCTGTATAACGTTGCATTTTTTTCAGATTATTATATATTTAGCCATTTTTCCTATAAATTAAAGACATGGTATGACAAGGTATATATTGAAGATACTTGAGATATTATATGAAATACAATCCAGTTTCCAGTTTACGGTAATGGACAAAACTCGTTAAATATGGCTCCCATAGAGGTTTTAGCCTTCAGAAAAGGAGACATAAATATGTTTTGGTGTAAATTTTAATCCCAATATCCATTATGTGCATTTTGAATTCATTTAATACACTAAGTCATATGCATTAAGCAGAATTATGGGGCAACGTTCTAAAGTGGAACAATCAGCAGGAACGTTCTATTAGTTTCCATGGCGACGGTTTTGCTTTTAGAACCTTGGATACAATTTCTCTTTATCCATATAACCCATTATGGTTTCATGAAGGTTTTTAAGAATGTCTATTATTTGTGTGGTTTGTTATATTTCATGTTCTCCACTCACCCACCCTGTACTGATCTAATGCTAGTACTTGACTCTTATATACACAGGTCACTGCCCTGAGGTTATGAGCAGCAGCCCTGTGAATGAAAGCGATTTATCAAAAGGAAGCGGTGCATCCCAGAGCTCCATGTCCTGTGCTGGGGACCAGATGCGCAGGTACAGAACAGCCTTCACCAGGGAGCAGATAGCAAGGCTGGAAAAAGAATTCTATCGGGAAAATTATGTATCAAGGCCGAGAAGGTGTGAACTGGCTGCAGCCCTCAACCTACCAGAGACCACCATCAAGGTAGGTACCTGTCAAAGTGCCAAAAGGCTGCTTAGATTTTTAGTCTTTTATTTTTAGCACAAACGGGCTAACAGGCTTCTGAACCACACATAATGGATTTCCCCCCCAACCAAACTAGGATGTGTAGTGAAATAACCCAAGAAATGCAAATTGTAGGAAAAATGTGAGAAAATTCGCCCATTCATTTATTTCTCCACTTCTAATATTTTGGCCTCAAATCTGCGATTCCCTTGTAAAAAATGTGCAATTGGCAGTTTAGTGAATACAGCTCACAGTGTGGTGTTTGGGGGAGGTGTATGGGTAATCGGTTTAGGGATTAGTAGCACAGTTAGATGGGTTTGAAGACACTATAAGCCATGGTCTGTCTTGGAAACAGGGGCCATCCCAGACAGAGGTCTCCTATAGAGTGTCAGGTTTAATGCTTGCTGATGAAAGCCAGACTGCTGGTAGAAACGTTAATTTATGTTAACTATAAGTGATTGTTTTTACTTACCCCATGCTTTGAAGTTGTCTCCTAATGCATGGAATGGACTGAGTTAGAACTGAGAGAGAAAACAATTAATTTTCTCTGTTTAATTTTTTTTGATGTCTTTGTCTAATCATTTGAAGTTCTAGACCCATTTCCTAACCTAGCTCTTATTCTTGTTCTGCAAGGTATGGTTCCAGAACAGGAGGATGAAGGACAAGAGACAGCGCCTGGCCATGACTTGGCCTCATCCAGCTGACCCTGCATTCTATACCTACATGATGAGCCACGCAGCTGCCACTGGCAACTTACCTTACCCTTTCCCATCTCACCTACCTCTTCCTTACTACTCTCACATGGGAATTGGCACAACTTCAGCCTCATCAGGCACCCCCTTCAGCTCACCTCTAAGACCACTGGACACTTTCAGAGTCCTCTCCCATCCCTACCCCAGGCCAGAACTTCTGTGTGCATTCAGACACCCCTCTCTGTATGCCTCCCCTGCCCATGGACTTGCTGCTGGAGGGAACCCCTGCTCCTGCTTGGCATGCCACACTAGCTCTGCCAATGGATTGGCACAGAGACCTTCAGCTTCTGACTTTAACTGCTCTTCCACATCTAGATCAGACTCCTTCATCACCTTCACTCCCTCAGTCTTGAGTAAGGCCTCCACGGTTTCGCTAGACCAGAGAGAAGAGGTCCCACTGACCAGATAAAAAACACAATTCTTCTCCTACATGCGTCAGTTTCGCAATCGTATAACTGATTTACCATGTTGATGTCTTAATCCAGTATGCCAGTTTTTGATGAATGGTGGCATTGAAATGTACCAGGCCATAAGTTATATCTTCACCAGAGCAGCCAACAAAGTTATGGAAGCAGTGAATGGAATGTCTAGGATACTACAACACAAATAGGACTACTTTTTAAAAAGGGATTCTTTTTTAGAGCAAACCATTTCTCCATTTATTTCAATTTGGGTTTAAATGAAATGCATAGGACTAAAAAAAAAATGCCAGTCTGGAATACTTGAATGTTGTATTGACTAAAACTTATAAATACATATATATTAAGAAAAAAGGGGGTGGGGGGAGGGGCTGAAATGTCATGTATAAGAAAGTGCAGGAGTGCATTTCATGTAAGAGGTGGAACAATCTCAAGAACAACTGCAACCAGTATTATCCATTTCTTAAATTGCTCTATAACACGAACATATTATTATACATTAGCTGTGCAGTTCTACTTTGACATAATTACTGTAATATTTACTTTTTAAATATTTTATTTGTATTTTTTTTCTTCAACAAATCTTCACACCCCCTTGATTTCGTTTTCACAATATTTTAGGATTAAACACTGGGATTTTGGGTGAAAATCTGAGCTAAATGAGGAATTATAAAAATTCTACAATTAATGCAAGTGGTGTATCTTCAGCTACTGAACAGCACACACAGTGATTAAATTATCTAGAGATGTATCTGTAAGGAAGACTTTTTGAATGTATATTAATTTTCTCAGGGTGTAAACCCTCTGCCAGAATTTAACAAGGCTACAGGGAAAAGATTATATTTGCCAAATCCCTGCTCTATGCCACCTCTTTGCAAATTAGAATACACGCTTAAATCATTTCTTCCCCTTGTTTTCTCTTCTGTGTACAAAAAAATTATCTTTTTTGAATTTTTGTTTGTTTTATTCTACATTTCTTTTGTTATCGCATTTGTTTCAGGGAACTTGTTTACATTGTGAAATATTTGACACTATTTATATTTTTGTTCTGCTTTTGTTGCACACGCAGGGCTAGATTTTAATTTGTCTACCTGGAATTCTGTAGAAACAAAAAACTTGCCTTTATTTTAAAACCGATCATGACTGGGTTTGTAAAATCTTTGCAATTTGCGTCGTTTGTGAAAATAATGAACTCAGTCTAAAAAAAACATAAATAAATTAATAAAAAAAATCAAATAAAAAAATCGTTACAATGTTCTCTTGTAAAAAAAATTGAAAAATAATAATATTTGTATTTTTGTAAATGGTTTAAAAACAAAATGATTATTTTTTTTGGATCATTTGAATTACATATGAGGCTAGATGAAGTAAGGTTTTCAGTCGTTCTCAATGGCAGGCTATCTATAACAGCCCTCATTTGTGTGTGGGGTAATTGGTAAATATTAGTATGTATTCTGTCCAGATATTTTATAACGAGCAATTCATATTGTAAACGCAACACATTTAAATATTTATATGTTCTACTAACAGATCTTTTATCTGACATTTTCGATATTTTTTATGACTTTAATGCATTTAATTGCATTGTTGCAAGAAAATTGCAATGTTATAGGAAAATATAACAATTGTCTAAAATAAGTACATAATATCATCTTAAATCCGATGGGGAGATACACCAAAAATATTCTCAATAATTTCATTTTTGTATGTGCATATTTTATCATAAATTACAATAATAAGTTCGGTGAGAAGGCAACTCACTATCAGTTTCCACTATGGTAAGGGGTGACAATGTAAGATTTGGTGTTTAAACCAAATACACATATAGGAAATGGTGAGTGTACGTACACACATCGGTTGTACAATCAAATAGAACCACACGCAATATTATTTTTAATGTTATTAATTTGTAATATTATTATTATTATTATTATTATTATTATTATTATTATCTGTAAGTGCCAACATATACAGCAGCGCTGTACAATTGGATTCCACGAGCCATATAATGTACCCAATATACTACATATATATATATATATATATATATATATATATATATATATATATATATATATATATATATATATATATATATATATATATATATAGTATATGAGCTATATATATGTACCCAATATACATACACACACACACACACACACACACAATGTGACTATGCACACACATACATACATACAAACACACACATGGTTCATGCTGCAGCTAAATAACCTATAGCAGGTTATAAGTAGACACAGGGTTGAAGGAGATATGAAGGTTGAACTAATGCCCTTTAACAAAGACAAAAATGAGTTGTCTGATGTCTGCAGCAATCCTGGGATGAACACGATCAATGCTAAGCCCTAGTGTACAATCAGTAGCCTTTAATTGACTGTATTTTATGGGTAATTGAGCCACCAGCTACAAATAGAAGCGGAACATATTACAATATTTTAAACAAGGACGAATTGCTGTTAAATATTTGCATCCAGCGTGCACAGGGTTAATGAGTTTGCTGGGAGAGGGATTTTTTTTGTTACATAGAGGACAGGATCTTAGCATCACAAGGTGCATGTAGGTTGGGGGGGTTATATATATAAAATTTAAGTTATTAATATTTTTTTTTTGGTGTGGGGGACTGGTACCCTGCTTTGTGTACCAGCTTAATGGAGGTAAGATTTTGGCTGGTGGGAGCTAGAGAAGATGTTGGTGAATCCTTGTATCTCCTCAGTGATCCCAGCTTTTACCCTGCACAGCTCAGCTCCATCACAGTCAGCCCCTGGTTGTTAGCTGTTGATTGATTGCCTTATTAAAGCGTGTTCTTGTAAGTGTGACCAAACTGATTACAAAGTGCATGTTTAGAATAAAGCTCTTGCTAACAGCCAAGTAAGACTTGGGGGGAAGGGGTGTAAGAATAGCTGGTTAATAATTTATCATCCCAGTGGAAATCTGCTTTAACTAAATTTACAGTGTCCAGGAAATACCCTGCCTATAATCAGTCAAGCCTTTACCCAAACTACATGTCACATTACAGGATAAACCCAGCAGTCAATCTGCTGCCTGTCACAGTCAGGGCTAAGCACTGAGTGCACTGCTTGGCACGGTTAGTGAATGGGGACAGAGCATTGTGTACTGGGTTCTGTGTACTCAGCAGTGCAGGGATTGTGCTGCTGTGTACACTGGTTGGAGTGTTTAATCAGACAGCACTCTGTGTGTGAGGTGTAGTGTGTACTGTGCTTTATAGACCTTGTTATGTGATGATTAAATTAATAGATACATTACTATGTGTTGTAGTGTGCATTGCCCACTAGTACATGCATTACCCTGTATGGTAGAGCTGTACTCTGGGCTTATGCTACAATGGTGTTCCAATGTTCATTGTTGTTTGTTGTAGTGTATTGTCAGTAGCACAGGCACAGCAATGTGTTACTTCTTCTGAGGTCTTGGTTTTGCTAGTTGTTTTATTGTATATTGTCCGCATTGGCTATATGGATTAGTGTGTCCTGTAGGAGACTGCTACTTCTATTATAAAGGGGGAGATTTAACAATAAAGAGACAATTACAGAATGTTACAGGAACAATAGGCTGATAGGACCTTGCTCGAAAGAGCTTACAGTCTAGAGGTTATTTATTGTGTGTTGTAGTGTGAACTATCCATAATGCAGGCATTGCTTTGTGTTTAATGTACTGTACAACCATGCAACTATGTATACTAATGGTGCAGTGTATACTGTATATCACTATAGCTATGTATACTATGTGGTGCAGTGTGCACTGTATATCACTGTAACTATGTATACTATGTGGTGCAGTGTGCACTGTATATCACTGTAACTATGTGTACTATGTGGTGCAGTGTGCACTGTATATCACTGTAGCTGTGTATACTATGTGGTGCAGTTTATACTATATATCACTGAAGCTATGTATACTATGTGGCGCAGTGTGTTTATCACTGTAGCTGTGTATACTATGTGATGCAGTTTATACTATATATCACTGTAACTATGTATACTATGTGGTGAAGTGTGCACTATATATCCCTGTAACTATGTATACTATGTGGCGCAGTGTGCACTGTATATCACTTTAACTATGTATACTATGTGGTGCAGTGTGCACTGTATATCACTGAAGCTATGTATACTATGTGGTGCAGTGTGCACTGTATATCACTTTAACTATGTATACTATGTGGTGCAGTGTGCACTGTATATCACTGAAGCTATGTATACTATGTGGTGCAGTGTGCACTGTATATCACTGAAGCTATGTATACTATGTGGTGCAGTGTGCACTGTATATCACTGTAGCTATGTATACTATGTGGTGCAGTGTGCACTGTATATCACTGAAGCTATGTATACTATGTGGTGCAGTGTGCACTGTATATCACTGTAGCTGTGTATACTATGTGGTGCAGTTTATACTGTATATCACTGTAGCTATGTATACTATGTGGTGACGTGGTGCAGTGTGTTTATGTAGCTATGTGTACTATGTGGTGCAGTGTACACTGTATATCACTGTAGCTGTGTATACTATGTAGTGCAGTTTATACTGTATATCACTGTAACTGTGTATACTAGGTAGTGCAGTTTATACTGTATATCACTGTAGCTGTGTATACTATGTAGTGCAGTTTATACTGTATATCACTGTAACTATGTATACTATGTAGTGCAGTTTATACTGTATATCACGGTAGCTGTGTATACTAGGTCGTGCAGTTTATACTGTATATCACTGTAGCAGTGTATACTATGTAGTGCAGTTTATACTGTATATCACTGTAGCTGTGTATACTAGGTCGTGCAGTTTATACTGTATATCACTGTAGCAGTGTATACTATGTAGTGCAGTTTATACTGTATATCACTGTAGCTGTGCATACTATGTAGTGCAGTTTATACTCTATATCACTGTAGCTGTGCATACTATGTAGTGCGGTTTATACTGTATTTCACTGTAGCTGTGTATACTATGTGGTGCAGTTTATACTATATATCACTGTAGCTATGTATACTATGTGGTGATGTGGTGCAGTGTGTTTATCACTGTAGCTATGTGTACTATGTGGTGCAGTGTACACTGTATATCACTGTAGCTGTGTAAACTTTGTGGTGCAGTATGTACTCCAGATTTAGCTGGACTGTTTACTGTAATACAGACATTGCAAGGTGTTGCAGGCTTGTTTGGAGTTTTGCTCAGTTAATTCTAATCCACCCATTGTGACAAGTTACAGTGTGTGATGTACACTAACACAGATATAATCAGGGAAGATTACTGGGAATATGTGAAAATAACACATTGTGATGAGTAGTGTGCACTAATAATACAGACATGGCTGACTGTTGTATGAGTAGTGTGCACTAATAATGCAGCCATGGCTGAGTGTTGTGTGAGTAGTGTTCACTAATAATACAGACATGGCTGACTGTTGTATGAGTAGTGTGCACTAATAATGCAGCCATGGCTGAGTGTTGTATGAGTAGTGTGCACTAACAATACAGCCATGGCTGAGTGTTGTATGAGTAGTGTGCACTAATAATACAGACATGGCTAAGTGTTGTGTGAGTAGTGTGCATTAGTAATACAGACATGGTTGAGTGTTGTGTGAGTAGTGTGCACTAATAATACAGCCATGGCTGAGTGTTGTATGAGTAGTGTGCACTAATAATACAGCCATGGCTGAGTGTTGTGTGAGTAGTGTGTATTAATAATACAGACATGGCTGAGTGTTGTGTGAGTAGTGTGCACTAATAATAGTTCTGGTTGTGTAGTGTTCACTAGTAAATGGCTAATTGCTGTGTTGTGTTGAGTATTGCATTAAAACATACATTGCTCTGTGACTTAGTGTTGAACTGTTTACTATACACCTAAATATGACCTATAATGAAGTGCCAGGTTTGCAGAGTTGCTTATCCTGGGCATAGCTTCTAATACTGGGCATGGCTTCTTATACTGAGCATAGCTTCTAATACTGGGCAGGACTCGTTATACTGGACAGAGCTCCTTATACTGGGCATAGCTCCTTATACTGGGCATGGCTCCTTATACTGGACAGAACTCCTTATACTGGGCAGCGTTCCTTATACAGGACAGAGCTCCTTATATTGGGCATAGCTCCTTATACTGGACAGAGCTCCTTATACTGGGCATGGCTCCTTCACTGGCCAGATCTCATTTTACTGGGTATGGCTCCTTATACTGGACAGAGCTCCTTATACTTACTGGGCAGAGCTCCTTATACTGGGCATAGCTCCTTTTACTGGGCATAGCTCTTTACACTGGGCATAACTCCGGATACTGGACAGAGCTCCTTATACTGGGCATGACTCCTTATACTGTTCAGAGCTCCTTATACTGAGCATAGCTCCTTATACTGGGCATGGCTCCTTATACTGGACAGAGCTCCTTATACAGGACATAGCTCCTTATACCGGGCAGAGCTCCTTACACTGTGCATAGCTCCTTATACTGGACAGAGCTCCTAATACTGGGAATGGCCCCTTATACTGGGCAGAGCTCCTCATACTGGGCATAGCTCCTTATACTGGGCGGAGCTCTTTACACTGGGCATAGCTCCTTATACTGGACAGAGCTCCTTATACAGGACAGAGCTCCTTATACTGGGCAGAGCTCCTTATACTGGGCAGAGCTCTTTACTCTGGGCATAACTCCGGATACTGGACAGAGCTCATTATACTGAGCATAGCTCCTTATACTGGGCATGGCTCCTTATACTGGACAGAGCTCCTTATACTGGGCAGAGCTCCTTATACTGGGCAGAGCTTTTTACTCTGGGCATAACTCCGGATACTGGACAGAGCTCATTATACTGAGCATAGCTCCTTATACTGGGCATGGCTCCTTATACTGGACAGAGCTCCTTATACTGGGCAGAGCTCCTTATACTGGGCAGAGCTTTTTACTCTGGGCATAACTCCGGATACTGGACAGAGCTCATTATACTGAGCATAGCTCCTTATACTGGGCATGGCTCCTTATACTGGACAGAGCTCCTTATACTGGGCATGGCTCCTTATACTGGACAGAGCTCCTTATACTTACTGGGCAGAGCTTCTTATACTGGACAGAGCTCCTTATACTTACTGGGCAGAGCTTCTTATACTGGACAGAGCTCCTTATACTAGGCATAGCTCCTTATACTGGACATAGCTCCTTATACTGGGTATGGCTCCTTATACTGGGCATGGCTCTTTATACTGGGCATGGCTCCTTATACTGGGTATGGCTCTTATACTGGACAGAGCTCCTTATACTGGGCATGGCTCCTTATACTGGGCATGGCTCTTTATACTGGACAGAGCTCCTTATACTGGGTATGGCTCCTTATACTGGGCATGACTCCTTATACTGGGCATGGCTCTTTATACTGGACATAGCTCCTTATACTGGGCATAGCTCCTTATACTTACTGGGCAGAGCTTCTTATACTGGACAGAGCTCCTTATACTGGACAGAGCTCCTTATACTGGACATAGCTCCTTATACTGGGCATAGCAGGGTTTTTTTGTGCCAATGGAGTGCTATTCTGGAGCCACAGAGGGCTTGGAATACTGGCCAGTGCTCACAGCATCCAGACCTCACTAATGCTTTATCTCCCAGGCTCCAGAAACTCACTCCCAGCTGGTCTGGATACCTGACAGTCGCTTTGTTTTCAATTATTCTTGTGCTCGATTTGTTACATTATATTCCTGAAGTTGAGCAGTCAGTGGATGTACCCGCTACCATATGTCAGCCTACAATACCAGCCAGCCAGCTACAATGCTTTAATGAACAAAACTCGCACCTTTGTTCCAAAAACATGTCCTTCTCCATTCAATCTGGGTGCAAATATGTTAATCAGCTTCTAACAGCTACAGTTTGAACTAGATAGATAGACAGATAGATATATAGACAGACAGATAGATAGATAGACAGACAGACAGACAGACAGACAGACAGATAGATAGATAGATAGGTAGATAGATAGATAGATTTATTTCCCACACAAACAAAACGAAAATGTATATATACAATGACACACACACACACAAAACTTCAACAACAACAAAATTATTTTCAATTATTTTCATTTATCTGACATTCCTGAAAGGTGAAAATCTGATTTCACAAAAATAACACAAAGCAGAGTTTTTCAAAATAATAATTCATGCAAAATAAACGTATAAAATGTATTCTATTCGTAAAAAAAAAAAACTTTTAAACGAAATGATTTATTAAATATAACTATTTTCTGCAATTTTATATAGAACAAAATCTTAATTCCCATTACAAAATGTGATATCTTAATATAAAACTCAATCTGATTTGATTTATTAAATTCTCCAAATACCAAATGTACAATTGTTTATTAGTTCATTTTGTGTATATATATATATAAAACGTTACATTCAGAGTTCACAGAACATTCTGTCATTGGAATGTTCGCCAAACTCAGTATTCCGAACTGATCCATATTAAATCGAAATAGATGTCTTTTCCACCTTTCCACCGGGGTTATTTTGTTAAGTGGTTTTAGATCAATTTGTAATGAAAACATTGTATAAATATTTAAATCGTTGCCCTGAACCAGCCAGTTAAAGGGAAAAATATGTTTATGTCTATAGCAGCTGCCGAATGGTTTTCTAAAAAAGCTAGATATTTAGATTGTGTTATAGCCTCATTTAAATCCTGCCTGGATTCGGCAGAATGAGAAGCGTGAATAGGCCAATCACTTTATAATGATGATGAATGGGGAATTAATTCAAATACAAGCAAGGCAATTTAGGCTTTCATCTGTTTAAATAGCCTCCCCAAATTATTCGCAATTGCAGGTCATATATTTAATCAATTGTCCAATCTTGTGAAAGTGGTATCCTCACAACTCAATCCGTATTATTTATAGAGCAACAGAGACCAGTGAACAGAATTGTGTTAACAGGAGCAATTACTTACAGGAGAACCGACTTGGAATGGAAAACAAATGTCTTCACTGCAATAAATGATAAAACTGGGTGATGTACATCTTACTACAGCCATGACACATAATGCTGGGGGTTACTGTGTTATTACAGTTAAAATGAACGAGCTGGACACATTCTCTCCACTTAAAGGGGTTACGCCAAACTTACAGAGTGCTTGACATTTGCTCCCTGATCCTAGAGTCCATCCTGAAAGGGTACTCATCACTCACTGGGTCCCCTTATTATAGTCACTGTCTTCTGACAATAGACCTTATACCACACATCTCTGTGTCTGTGTGTGGGAGGGATCACTGTGTTAGTATAAACTCATATAACTAATCTTTGCTTATACAGTGAAATAAACTATTGCAGAGATTTGAACAAAACCTTTTAGAAAGAAAAACCCAAATTATGTTATATAAATAATCAATAGTATTTATGTTATATGCTGTACCTGTACAGGGGTGTAGTGTTCATGAAAGGTCTGCATGTCAGTAAATTGCTACATAACTCACACATACACTACCTTTTAATATTTTTATTCTCCTATCTTTTTAAATCAGGTCTATATAACCATGTATCCATCTTGTCTATTGATAAATAAATATTATAGATATGGTATTTTTATTTTGTATTTTTGTAACATTTTCCAGATAGAAGTCATACAGAATTGTCTAGATATTGTCAACAAATATGAAGTTAACACAGTGTGTATTCAGATTGTGTTTATAGAGGGTATTTTTGATATCATTGCTGCAATTACTATTCTATAATTACACCCATTATATTTCACATTACTCTAAAATGATATACTTGATGTTAAAATACTCTATTTCATTAGACATATACAATATTTTGCCTGGCTGGGATATTCCTTTCCAAACAAGTCCATCATGTTTTTGCTTTTTTTAAATGTGTTTTGACATTTTTCTTCCTATTCTGCACATGGCAAACTATTTGCACACATTCCATGTCCCAATATTCCTGATTAGTGACTTGCAAATCCAGATACCTGTCCACCAAAATAATTATTTCATTACTGAGTGAGCATGTACAGCACCTTCCCTAGATAATTATTCTCAGTTTAAAGTATTCACTAATGAAAATATTTATCATGTTGTATACAAAGAAGAAAAAGGTGAGAACAGAAAAATAGCTGAGGCTCTAAGGAGCCTATCTCTGGAGTGACTTTGATGTATTGCTGTCCAATTAGTGCTTGTAATTGGTGCCCCTTGGGATGTAAAGACCCAGTATACTGAATATCCACTCCCAAATCTGCAAGTTAAAACACATACAAAGGCTTACCAACAGTGTGTTACATGCACACAGTGAGAAAAACGGGGACTTTTATATCTTAGTTTAAAATGAAAATAGCATCCTTTAATATCTATCTATCTATCTATCTATCTATCCATCCATCCATCCATCCACCCCAGTGTCATTATTACAAATAGACAAATCTTATAAGAATTTTGTAACACTGACATTTGGTTCATACATGTGCAGTGCCAACCATACATATAGCCACCAGTCAGGGTGGATGGTAGATAATGGGAAATATAGTTAACTAACATCCATTGTGCCCAGGGCAGCCATTACTACTCTAAGGTGTATATTTTATCATTTGTATTTTATTAGGTACCTACCAAATGCCAATATGTTATTAGTTTCATAACTAAAGATATCATACAAACTGTTTTTAATGTTTTATTGCTAAATGAGAGTCTCCAGCTGTCCAACCCCTTTTGTGCTGCTTTTTCTAAGGAGGAAGCATTAGTCCGAGTTGCAAAGGGCAGGTGTGATTGGTTGAGTGAGAGTGTCAGCTGACTGCTTTTAGCCTATCACAGTATCCATTGCTGGTATGAATTGGTATGGCTACAAGGAAGTGTGGGGACCAGGTTGTCAGTCGCTAAATGCCCTTATTTAGTGCTAGTCTGCTCAATAATATTTTAACACTGAACTGAACACTGAATGTAGGGGTGGTGCCAGAGAACTTCAGGTATTATAATCAGTGGAGGGAGTGGAGTAGAGGCGGGGGAGGGTGGGGGGCAGAGTTAAAAGGAAGTAGAAAAGAGGAGAAGTAGAATAATCGTTATTAAGAGCAGATTTTTCAGTACCTTGAGCAGCGGTAAACATGTAAAGGGCCAATTTATTAGCCTTACTGAACAGATAATGCCATCTAACCTCCCTGTTTAGTAACCTGGTTCATGGGTATCTCAAGTTGTCATGTTTCGCCACATTTGCCATTTTTGTATGATATTTCACTTCCCATATTTAAGGAAGAGATTGAAAAATGTATTATGTTTATTGTGATTGTTTGTTTTTTCTATTTTGTTTCAAATCTGGGAGTCATAAAATCAGGATGCGTTACATGGTCTATATGGGCTATGCCAGTGACTCAATCCAGGGCTAGCTTACAGGACCTTAGAATGTTGGGAGGTATAATCTTCAATTTGAGCCACTCTATACATTCTTCAATTGTAGTTGAAAACTGGCTTGCATGCTTAAGACCTAAATATCTGAATCAGAGAAATTACCCAGATTGTCTATTTGTACTAAATGACAATAATTGTACAGTTCTGTCGCTATCTTTTTTTTTTTTCACCGTGAGTGAGGATGAAAAGAGAGGCGGTATAAAAATATAAATATATAAATATAATTAGGTGATATAATTTCACTATGGTTAGATCTTTTTTTTTTTTTCTTTCGAAATACATTATTTAATAACATTTGTAATTGTAAAGTATATAATGATAAACAAACAAATAAAGACCTGTTACTTGAATCATATGGTCAGCTCGCAGTCATAATGTTGTCAGTATCATATAATGCAGGTGTTTGATTTTGATTCTTCTTGAATGCAAAGGGTTAAACCGTTTGTACTTTGGAAAGGTTTTTTTCTGGTTTAACTGACACAGAGTAGCATTATGCTCACCCAGCAAATTCTGTAAGATGAAGCAGAATGTATAATTAAATGTATATGACACACATTTGTATGCAAAGCACTTGGGCCCTTGATACAGCATTTTGTAATAAAGTATGGAAAGGAACACTGAAAATGCATAATGCAACTTGAGTGTAGACTGTATACACAACTACCTAATATATCAAATAAGACTCTCATGGGAAGTCATTTATCAATGTATAGATAGTCAAAAATACATAATACATGAATTGCCCAATTAATAATCATTGTGATGAAACAGTAAAATATTATATCTATCTATCTATCTATCTATCTATCTATCTATCTATCTATCTATCTATCTATCTATCTATCTATCTGTTTGTCTATCTATCTATCTATCTATCTATCTGTTTGTCTATCTATCTATCTATCTATCTATCTATCTATCTGTCTGTCTGTCTGTCTACACAGAAAAGGACATAATCACTACAGATTAAAAAAAATAATCATTGAAATTGACTTATCAATTTGCCAGAAAATGTCAGATTCATAATATTAGCCAATTAATCACTGATTACCTACTGATGTCATTGGAACTCTGCAAAATAACAATTTCACAGCTAGATTTCTTCAAACAAATTAATCTGGAGAGATTGCAGATTACGTGGGTTCTCCATAGGATGTGTGGTAGGGGAGGATTGACATTAAATGTGGAAATCTCAGTTTGCCAGATTAGTTATAAATTACTGTGGGGATTCAAATGCCATTCCTCTGATGCTAAACTGAATTTGACTACTAACATTGAGGGAACACGGGTTCTGCAACGTTCTGATAAAGATAAAACTCATTATATATAAACAACATATTAAAAATGACTACAAACATTTTTAGTAATATATTAAAAATGGTGTTGATACAGAGGCAAATTATAACACAGAAGTATTGACATGGTATATCTCAAGTGAAGCTATCCTCACTGTGAACAATTGGGGCAAACTGTAGACCAATAATGCCTACCTGTATGTTTCTGAACTGTAGTTGCATTGACACTCAGTCAGCTTCCGAGAAGTCAGGGTCACCCATCACTGCTTCTGACTTCATCAAAATGGAGCGAGGAAACTGAGGTTAGGAGGTTAAGAGAAATGGACACAAGTGTCTGGGACTTATATTTATTCTGGACTCCAAAAACCTTAAATAATTATTTTCCAAAGTGTGAATTGTCAGGAACTAAAAGTGAATTCAGAGCGAAATTCAAATATTAAACAAAATTAGCCAAAATGGGCACACAGCTGACTTAGAGAATTTTTCCAATTCAGCTATTTTGGCATTAAATTTGAAATTTACTTTGAATTCCTGACAATTCTCACTTTAAAAAAATAGCCCTGTCATGTTACCCAAACCTTGCAGATGATTAAAAGAACACTCCAAGCACCATAACCACTACAGTGTGTTGTAGTGTTTATGGTGCCGGGAGTGCCTTGGAACACTACTAAGGTAAGTAACCTTTCGTCACTCCAGATGTTTTGGACTACATCTCCCATAATGCTCTTCTAGCAATAATGCTGTCAAAGCATTAGAGAAAATGAAGACCACAACATCTGGAGTGGGAAAAATTGCCTACCCCTGACCTAAACTATCAATGACAAGGCTGATCATGGGCGGGTCCACGCGGTGCTCTGTGACCAGACACAAGGACATGGGGCGTTCTGTGAGGAGCAGGCCTATGGACGGTTACAGGGGACCCTGGTAGTGGCTTTCTGCCACCTTAGGGTGCCCCCGATGCGGTCACTTCTTAAACAAGGCAGAGTAGGTACCTGCTTACCTGGTCTGCAGGTGCCTACTCTGCCGAAAAGCAGTGTGTCTGGGGGAGAGAGAAGGCAGGTGGCGGTGTGGTCAGCGAGGGAACACTGATGCTCTTCCAGCTCCATACTGCTCCCTTGCGCTCACTCTCTGGTAATGCGGAAGACGGAATATGATTGAATTCCAGCCCCGCATCACTAAACAGCGCAAGAGCAGTAAGGAGCTGGAAGAGCACAGAAGCCACTGGACCCCAGGGAGAAGATCCATTCCTCACTGGACCCCAGGGAGATGACCACCACCAGCTCTCTCAAAAAATAAAATGTTTTAATTTTATTTTATTTTGTGTCACACAAACTAATAGTTTGTGTGACAGAATGCGTATATGTGTGAGTGTCTAGACAGGACACTCGCAAATGGGAGGGGCTACTAATATGACCATACCCTCCAGGGGCGCCAAAACAAATTTCTGCACCCAGGCATTTGAGACCCTAGGATCGGCCCTGATCAATGATTCCACTGGATGGAATCTTGAAAAATTCTCTTTTATTCCTCTTTCTTCTCCATTGCCCTTTCTTCTCTAACCATCTGCCCCCCTTATTTGATGATATATTTTCTCAACACCTAGCCTCCATTGATCTTTCATTGAGTATAGATATAGATTTGGCTTAATCCCTAATACTATTTTGAGTCTGTTAATATACTGTGCTGGCTACATTTTTTATTTGCAATAATATTTCCCACGATGCTGTTAAATGTTGCCTTTAAAATTCAATAAACTTTTTTTTTTTTTTAATATATTGCTGTATTAAAGTCAAGATATCATATATACTCTTAACATAGCAAACCATAGTTTCTTTGACTCTGCAATACTTTTTTATAGTCAGGATTTTGAAAAAGTAAAATATAATTGTACATCTAGTTCACTGAATCCCAGAGGGCTGAGCAAATCTAATGACCTACATCTATTCATTTCATTTATTTTCTACTTTTCAAATCTATTAAAAGCAATGATCACATATGATTTATTCAGGTCTGCTTGTTTAACTTATGAATAATATAGGTGTAAGCTAAATAAGGGAGAGCAATATTTTCACAAGATGTTATATTCATGTCCCATTACATGCAATGCTAGAATATGCAGAGATTTACATATTGAAGGATTCATTTACAGTAGCAGATTTAAGACAAAATTGTTTGGGGCAATTAAAACATTTTTAGTCTTTATTGGGGCTGAAATTCACTATGATCACATATGATCAAAGCATGACGTGGATTAGTCTTGACTTGAGCAAGGTAGCTTGTGAATTGGTCAGGGTGTCTAGGAACATTCACTAGCTATTTAGAAAATAAGTACAGAAATAGTACCCAAAGCTGTCAGAAAGTGTAGAATTAAGAAAAGATACTCAAGCAAGTCAAAAAATACAGATTGTGTACCCTGAACCTTCTAAAAACCAATGGAGAATTTTTAAGTTTTTTTACAATCTTTATTTGTGTTGATATATTATATTTTCCAACAATGCTTAGTAGAACTACAAATCGTCTATTGAGCAAAGTAGATGGACAGAGGCTTCTATAATAGGCCAATAGGTTGTACATATGTCATTGTCAAACAAGTGTGCACATACAGGATTATAAGGTTAGAAGTATAAAGTTAAAGCATAGATAAGTCTGACATTAAACAGTCATCGCCCATTAACAAGCTGCATGTTGAAAACACATAGCTCGAGCTGCTGCACAAGGGTATATATCTGTATCATAGATTAATTATTGCCAGGCAATCGGTGAGGGGGGGGTGGGGGGGGCATTGTCATAGTCAGGGGGAGGGGTTCACACATTGAACCACATGTGTAATTTGGGTCAGGACACTGGATCGTAAGGGGTGAGGAGGTACGATAGGAGAAGCAGGTGGGAGAGTGCGTAATGGTATAAGGGATAGAGGGGGCGTAAAGAGGGTGGGCAAAAAAGTGGGGGGAGGGGAAGAGGGTGTGGTGGAAGTTAGTTTAGGTGCTTGAGTTTTTCGCAGCATTGCATATCAGTCATGGGGTCCATGTCTGGGTACACCTGTCGGAGCAACCCTGTAATTTCTCCTACCCTATTAACCCATTGCTGGAAGGTTGGCACACCCATCTGTTTCTAATACGTGGGTATCAGGGACTTTGCCGCAGTCAGCAGGTGTTTTGTCAAGGACCTTTGGTAAGATTTCAGTGTCATGCTTGTGTGGTGCAATATCATAGGTTAAGGCTGGAGAGGCATCTCTGGTACTAAGATCGCCCTGATTTTAGAGTTCACCATTGCCCAGAAGGGGGAGATACCAGAGCAGGACCACAAGACGTGAAGCATTGTGCCATTGTCTGACCTGCATCTACAACACTCCTCCGTATTATCCGCATTCATGCGATGTAGAACGTCAGGGGCCCTGTACCAGTTAGTCAGCAATGTAAATCTAATCTCCTGGAATTTTGAGCTAATTGACCATTTGTGTGTGAATATGAATATTTTGTCCCATTCCTGTTCAGTCAATGTCTCTCCAGTTTCCCTCTCCCATCTAGCAATAAACTTGGGTCTGATTTCCCCAGTTAAGAGCATTGTGTACAGTACTGAGACCCCTCTCCTGACATGTTGCCTGGCAGTGCATAACGACTCGAAGTATGTGAGGTCCCTATGAAAATAGTGCTTAGTAGCTGTGGTGGAGTAGTAAGTCTTAATTTGGTGGTGATGGAATCTATCTAGTCAAGTCGGAGTAATGTTGGGGAGCATTTCCAGCAAGGTTTTAAGTTTGCAGCTGCTGCACCATTGGTGCATGTACGAAATTGTGGAGGTCTGCTGGATTCAGTCCTCCACCGATGTCTGGGTTATGCGTGATGGGTGTCAGTGGGCTGGGGTCAACTGTTGAAAATAGCGAAGGGAGCACAATACTTTCAGTGTAGAGTCAATCAAGGGGTTACCTGTTCGGAGGGAACTGAACGATGTGCCATTCAGCCAGAGTAGCGAGGGGATCCTACTCCCGGTCTGTACAGTTTCGGTGCGTACCTAGATTTTGGCCTTTGGTTGGGAATGTCAGTCGGTAATCCTGAGTAAATGCGTGGCTCGATAGTACCCAAGGATTAATGGGAGCCGAGTGCCTCTCTGATGTTTGGGTTGTTCAAGTTGGGCTTTAATTACTCTTGGTGCTCTCCGATTCCACACAAGTTTTCTGATAGCTGTGGTTGTTGATTGAAAGAATGTTCTAGGGAGGGGAGTGTGATCAGGATTGTCTGGAACAGGTATACGAGGTGTGGGAGGATGTTCATCTTTACCAAGTTGATACGGCTGAACCAAGAAATGTAGAGGTATTGCCCAAATATGCATGTCTGCCTGCAGGGTGGCAAAGAAATGGGGATGAAATTTGCTTGGTAAAGTTGGGACAGCTCCCTAACTTAAGCTTTTTTTCACACCATGAAACGATATTGCGACTTGAAGTGCGACTCCATTTCGGAGGGGACCCAGATTTTGATGGTTTCGGACTTTACCTGTCAGGTCTCCTGCCCCTGCGCCGCTCACGGCGTCCTTGCTTACTCCACACTGTGATGACCTCACTGATAACAAGAGCGGGAAAAGACACCTCCCACGTGTTGTAATTAACAATAATTGGATCCCACTAAGCTAGAGGCCATAAGTGCTGGCGCCTTCCGCATGGACTAAAAGCCATACAAATATTTGTGGGCTTTGCAAATTACTATAAAAAGTTCCTAAAGAACTTCTCTTCCGTTGTGGCCCCAATAACTAAAATGACCAAGAAGGGGGTTAATTGTGGCTGCTACACACTTGGTCATCTCCTCCCTCTTTCTTGATAAGACAAAGGCATATCAAAACCAAGTTCCGCCTGAAACACCCTCAGGGTTATTATTTGTACAAGCTAGAGATAGGAGAAAAGTCATAACTTTGTTTCATAGAACCAAGACAGCGGGACATCCAGACATTAGCAAAACGTATAACAGCATAATAAGACAGTTCTGGTGGCCTTTTATTAGGAAGGATGTCAAGGAATACGTGGCAGCCTGTCTAATCTGTATGCAATCTAAATTCTCCACGGGCAAGCCACCAGGTCTTCTAAAGCCCCTTTCAATACCCTTTCAATACACTTGTCCATTGATTTTATAGTGGACCTTCCTCCTTCTGGAGGTCATATGGTCATTTTGATGGTGACTGACAGATTCTCCAAAATGGCTCACTTTGTAACACTCAAGAAGCTACCCACTGCTGTACAGTGGGCAGAGATCTTTGCTAAAGAGGTTTTCAGGCTACATGGAATACCCATCGGTCCTCAGTTTATATCAAGAATCTGGAGGGGCTTCTGCGCTGAAATGGGTTACGAATCGTATGGAGAAGTTGCTAGGAGAAACTTCTCTTAGTTATCTGCGTGCGTCAGTTAGTTGTAAATATACCTCCTCTGTCAGTTCTCGTTTGTGTTTGATCTATAAGTCCGCTATTCGTCCGGTCAATTCCGTTAACCATGCAGCTGTAGTCTTAGTTTGCATTATTTAGACATCACAAATGTAGTGGTACTGTAAAATCCTAACCCCCTACTTTATTTTTCACTGTGGCTACTGTTAAATGTGAGAAAGGTAACCTGGCAGACATTAATCCACTGGTAGAAACCACATTTATTCTAAATAGTTATTATTGTTGGATTATTCTAATTAAGTTTAGTAACTAGTGATCCAAGCTATACTGTGGTCTAAAATTCAAATTAATGTTTGCAAAAGACAACTAAGATCTTATGAACTCAGCGCTAACCATGTATTATAGGGACACTATTGTCACCAGAACAACTACAGCTTATTGAATTTGTTCTGGTGAGTAGAATCATTACCTTCAGGCTTTTTGCTGTAAACAGTGTCGTTTCAGAGAAAATGCAGTGTTTACATTACAGCCTAGTGATAACTTCACTGGCCACTCCTTAAATGGCTGTTAGAGATCCTTCCTGGGTCATTGCTGCCTAAAATAAACCCAAACATTTAGTATCTCCTCCCTCTGCATGCAGACACTGAACTTTCCTCATAGAGATTCATTGATTCAATTCATCTCTATGAGGAGATGCTGATTGGCTAGGGCTGTGTTTGAATTGTGCTGGCTCTGCTCCTGATCTGCCTCTTTGTCAGTATCAGCCAATCCTATGGGGAAGCATTGTGATTGGATCAGGCCACCACTTCTGCTGATGTCAGCAGGCAGTGGGCAGGTCTCAAGGAAGCAGAGCCAGAGCTAGCATCTCCAGACTTGAATACAAGTAAGATTTTGCTATTTTTAGGGAGGCATGAGGGGACCAGGGTGGCTAGATGGTGGTTTCAGCCCTATAGGGTCAGGAATACATGTTTGTGTTGCTGACCCAAAGGTACTCCTTTAAGTTCAACTCTATGAAACAAAGTTATGACTTTTCTCCTATCTCTAGCTTGTACAAATAATAACCCTGAGGGTGTTTCAGGCGGACCTTGGTTTTGATATGCCTTTGTCTTATCAAGAAAGAGGAAGGAGATGACCAATATCGTTTCATGGTGTGAAAAAAAGCTTAAGTTAGGGAGCTGTCCCAACTTTACCAAGCAAATTTCATCCCCATTTCTTTGCCACCCTGCAGGCAGACATGCATATATGGGCAGACCTCTACATTTCTTGGTTCAGCCGTATCAACTTGGTCAAGATGAACATCCGCTGGTAAATTATAAGCTATTTTTAACATCACTATCATTATGTAATTAAGGGCAGCAAATACAGACTACGGTTTGTCAAATTTGTCTAATATTTAATATTTGCAATAATGGATTAATATACCGAAATAACAAGTATATAATTACTGAGATAAAGACGAAATCACGGATGCTGTTTCCACAGTTTTTGTAAAGTGAGACATTTGTGTGATATGGATGACAGAAACTGCACATATCACTAAAGGCAGTGAGGAAAAACTTTAATTTTGGTTTCTAAAGTAATAGTAAAATGTTAAATACTGTAAACATAGAAACAAACACAAAATAAAACAAAATGAAAAACACAGATATTTTCCTCTTAATTCTGCTTCTGTATGTCTGTATGTTATTATATTTTAATTAGCTAATTCTTTCTGTTGGGCAGGCAAAAAACAAGCTGAGTACAGGACTAGATTTTGCATAATGATGACTCAATATTTGCTCAAAATTCTAGAACTAGTTTCCAAGTGACAGAGCTTGACACAAAAGTGCTCGTAAGTGCTGTGAAGACTGATTTAACTACTTTTAAGCATAATCTGCCCACTATAATACCTAGTTTAGTACCAAGCCTGATTCCTTATAAATTAAGTTCTTCCTCTGGTTGAAGGCCTTTGCATCTCTATTTCTGCCTTTGGCTAAGATCAAGATCTGGTAGCTAGAGGGGGTTGAATGTTCTGAAGGCCCTGGAGGTCTCTAAGCTCCCAGGCCTAGTCACTCTGGTGGCTGTTTTTTGTTTTTTTTTATACCAGTTTTATTTTAGAAACTGAGAACTGATGTAGAGACATTACAGAGAATACCAGTGGACCGTTTCAGAGCATACTTCCTCCACATCTCATCACACTGATATTTTGATGGTGGGTCAATTTATTTTACTCCCAATCTGACATTGTAGGTCATATAAGGCCAGTATATATTCATTTATTTCTATTTATTCACTGTGCAGGATCACAGGTGGTTCATTTTGTGAGTTATATTTTTGCCATTTATTTGTTTGCTTTCTTTTTCTTCCTGGAAATGTCCCAGTGGGACCAAGTCCTGTGAATGTTATTGCCTGACAACTTTGCTTTTGATGGGAGATGTGGATCTTTGACTATCATCTTTCCCTTCTACATTCGGTGGCCTTTCTTGTGAGGTGAGCATGGAATGTAAAACACAGCTTTTGTGTGTGTCATTAGTGTCTCTGACCTCTTCTATAACTCCCACCTACCCTAAATCCTTATTCCTCGAATTTTTTTCTACTTGTTGGTTAGTACTATGATGGGGCTGAGCAGTGTCTTGCAAGTCCGGCTTTTGGGTTTCTTCTGGTTGGACCCATCAGGGAAGTGGTGGCATGCAGTTGCGATGCTCTGTATGTGGAGTCAGTGAGAAAAAGACATACCATTATATTTTCTCCTCTCTAGATCCCTCACAGCTCTTCTATACCAGCAATACAGTATTGAATAAATGAAAAGGAAACACAGGAAAAATGAAAAGGAAACACGGAAGCCAGAACCTGAGTAACTACTTAGCACTATACACGTGCACGAGGACCAGCGTAGCCAAAGATGCTTGGTGTAAATGTGTTTGTGACTAGAAGTTAATATGCAAATGTTGACATTGCAAATCATGGAATTAAGCCTCTAAATCTTAACCCTGCTAGTAATGCCATTGATGGCTTGTCCTATATCTGAAAAGATCTTTTTGTGCTCCACTAAATTGTTTCCAGACCATAGAATTCTAATTAATCATATTGAATCGTACTGGATTCTGAAAAAAAAAAAGCATTTCAGGGAAAAAAAAATTTGGAAAGCATTTTAGTGCACACTTAGTGCCTACTCTCATCACTGGTTTCCAACTTTGTCACTGTTTTTGGAAACAGTTAAACTTTAGCAAGTAGCATCTAGTTGGTAAAAAGTAGCAACAAGACTGGAAACAAGCCTTCAGTTGCTCGACTTGTCAGTCTCCTTCTTGCCCATCCTCAGTGAGCTCAATCTATTAATAGTTACTGTGTTTCCTCTACTATATCCCAATTTTTATTTGTTTCAGTATAGTTACAGTGAACAAAATTATAAACGAAACACTTTTGTTTTTGCCCCCATTTTTCATGAGCTGAACTAAAAGATCTAAGACTTTTTCTAGGTACCCAAAAGGCCTATTTCTCTCAAATATTGTTCACAAATCTGTCTAAATCTGTGTTAGTGAGCATTTCTCCTTTTCCAAGATTATCCACCCACCTCACAGGTGTGGCATATCAAGATGCTGATTAGACAGCATGATTATTGCACAGGTGTGCCTTAGGCTGGCCACAATAAAAGGCCACTATAAAGTGTGCAGTTTTATCACACAGCACAGTGCCATTGTAAAATCTAGATGAATTGATATATATACGTCTTTTGTATATATAGTCTTGGGCCAAATGCTCGCCACAATAATATATGTCTATATTATTGAAAAGTAGTAATACGCAATCTGACTTACGGTTTCTTCAGGTTTATTCTTTGTTACGGATACATAATAAAACATAATAAATTATGTTACAGGATAATGGACATTCAACAGCAGATGGTAATTGCTGTACTTCTGATGGGAGAGTTACATCGTTGTACAGAACCAAGAGCCAAGCCAAGAGAGAGTGTCCTCATGTCCCTCTGTTACTATATAGAAGTGTTCATACTAACGTCAGCGTTTAACTCTAGCCAAATAAGGACAAAACCCCCACATCCACATTCCAGAGCTCTCGGACACAGAAAGCCTTGTGACTTATACCATCTGTTACTTATGTCAATCCACACATCCATATATAATCAATAGAAACATAGAATATGCAATATTCTACAGCCACAGATGTCGCAAGTTTTGAGGGCGCGTGCAATTGGCATGCTGACTGCAGGAATGTCCACCAGAGCTGTTAGGATACAAATAAACTATGAAATAGTTGAAGTATCTTCTTTGGGACTCTAAGAGGAATAGTACGGAAAAGGTATTCCAGTTTTAGACGTAAGTATGCTCTAATAGAATTTATTCTTCCAAGCCAGGATATTTGTAGTTTAGGCCATTTTGAGATCGTAGTTCTAAATTCTTTAAGAAGTATGTTGTAATTATCAATAGTCCACTCTTCAATATTAAAATTGATATTTATTCCCAGGTAACATAGATAGTTGGACCAGTTAAGTTTATGATTATTATTCCAATTTCCTATTAGTAAGCTTGAGAGATTACTATTTAAAACTTGTGTTTTTTGCATATTCATTTTATAGTTTGAGAATCTCCTGTATTCCTCTATACACTGTAATGGAGATGGAATAGAGGATTCAGGGTTTGATAAAGTCATAATTATGTCATCAGTTATCTTTTGTTCTTGATTACCTAAACTTACCCGGTTATATTTTGATTTTGTCTTAAATACGCTGCCAGCGGCTCAATAGAAAGAATATAAAGAAGAGGAGCTAATGGACACCCCTGGTGGGTTCCATTTTTAACAGTGAACCAAGAAAAGTCTAGACCGTTGCAATATATTTTTTCCATAGGAGAAGAGTATAAAAACATTGTTAAATCTTTAAAAGTTCCCAAACGCCGAAAGTGGAGCAGACAAAAATTTCCAATTTACCCTGTCAAATGCCTTTTCAGCGTCGACAGCTATAAAAACTGTAGGAACAGATTTTTTGCCAACTTCTATCACTAGCTGATCTTCCTCTTATGAAGCCAGATTCGTCTAAATGGATTAAATCTGAGATTATCTGGGTCAATCTGTCTGCTAGGATTTTTGAAAATATTTTTATGTCAAGATTAATGAGAGAAATCAGGTGGTAATTGGATATATAATGTGGGTCTTTCCCAGGTTTTGAGATTGGGAAAATCGTAGCTTTTAGCATTTCAGAGGAATAGCTTTTGGAAGATGTTATGTCCAGGAAAGTTTTTAATAGTAGGGGGGTTATCACGGTCTCAAAGGATTTATAGGAATATGCTGTAAATCCATCTGGACCGGGTGCTTTCCCATTACTAAGCTTGGCAATTGTTCTCTTTATTTCCTCAGGTTCAATGGGTTTGTTTAAATTTACCAGTTTATCAAGCTTTAATTTAGGAAGATTAAGCTTTGAGAGGAAAGCTTTTAGTTCGTTCTGAGAAAAACTATTTTCTTTTAAATTATATAATGAAGCATAGTATTTTGCAAAGGCCTTACCTCTATTATGAGGGGATAGGCATATAGATCAATACATTTTTTTATTGTAAACTTTATCCCATCTGGTTTAAGTTTTTTTTTACATAAACTTCCCTACTCTGTTATTACTGCTGTACCATCTTTGATTCAAGGATGTGATTGAGTTTTTAATTTTATTTTCCAAGATTGTCTTTATTTGATATTGGAGGGTTTTCATTTGTATAGCTGTAAGGGAGTTTAGATTTACTTTATTACTGAGTTCAAGTCTATACAATTGTATATAGAGGTCCGCTAGATTCACACCTCTGGTTTCCCTGCTTTTTGCCCCCATTTGAATTAAATTCCCCCTGATAACACATTTAAAGGTTAGCCATAATGTTTCATTAGAAACTTGTCCATTATCATTAATTTTAACAAATTCTTTTGCTATATTTTCTTTTTTTTTTTATTCTTTATTTTTCCGTGCATGAAAATAACAAGCATTTGTAATGTGCCACAACAGCACGCATATTTTATCCATCAAGATTTGCAAGTTGGCACTAAACAACTGCACATTTTTCTGTTTTGTTATCGTTTGGTACAAGCTATAAACATTTTTAAACATATGTAAATTAGTATCAGTGGAATACGTGTATATCGTAGATGCATTACCTGGAGTGAGCATAACAAATTATTTAAAGAACTACTTGATACGCGAATAGCCAAACAAGGTAAAGTACAATAACTATGCTTGTGCGTCGGATCAACCTATAAGGTAAGATACTAGTATAGGCATAGCAAAAGAGCATACATTTAGCGCTATAAGTTAAGGCATTTCTATTGCAGATTATGCATGAGTTAGAAGTATAGTGGTAGTAAATAATAACAATTTATGCTTGTCGTTGCTAGATTGGTTATGGTAGGTAGTTAGATCCACATGGCTAGGTACATGCTAGCTGGGTAGACACTTAAGTAGACAAAAATCCTACATTTGCATATAACTTCTGTTCTTAACATTTGCTTCTAACTATTGCTTTATCATCTACACATAGTATTTGCAAGAGAATCAGTATGTAGCCTGAAAGCAGGTAAAATAAACATATGGCAACCTATGTGTGTTCGCTGATTAAATCTTTGAGGCATATGCTTTTTTACAGCTCTGAGTCTGCCTTTGGATTAACGTTTCACAAAGTAATAAGTAAAATAACGCTTTATAAAAATGCAAACAAAATGATAAGTAAAATAACGCCATGAGGGCCAGTGGGCAGAGAGACTATTAAATACGGGTCATTAACCACATAGGCGATTAAATATTTGCACGTAACATTACAGTCTCGTGGGTGGTCTGCTGCGGTGTGCTACTCAGGATTTACCCCTCGCGGATCAGTCTCAGGGACAGACTCAGCCCATGCCAGCAGGGGACATAACACAGTCTCTGAGTTCAGGGGCCCACTGCCTGTCATCTTGCCACGACATGCTCCGGTAGGTTGGGGCTCGTAGCTTGTGTGTCACGCTGTTCAACCTTTTAGGTTTCTTCAACGCCATTTTGAGGCTCGGCACTGATCTTCTCCTTCTCCGCCGCCATGATGGGAATCGCGCAGCCGGGGATGCGTGTTTAGGTGGAGAGCATTTGGGTAAGTAGTTTTCTTTGCGTTCGCTTTCCCCTGTGAGCAGTACCTCGTGGTTAGGAGTGTGTTCCTGGTGGGTGCTCTCTCGGGGCTTGTGTCTCCGTTTGCCGTTTCGCCAGCGACCTCCAGACACGGCATCCAGCCGTGGGAGAGTGTCAGGTCGCTTGTGTGCTGCTCGGTGTCCCCGCCATATTGTGCGTGGGTTAGGTGCTGGTCGGCCATCTTGGGGCATGCTGACTGGACCGCAATGCTCGGCTAGACCGGGGTGGAGGTGTTTCGGCATGCAGTGGTGGTAGCCCGTGGAGACCGGGATGACCCCCCCGGTCCGGAGGGGGAGGGGTGGCAGAGCGCCGGTCGGAGAACCGGGCGAGCGGCCGTCTCACCCAGGCTCAAGCTTGTAGGCCTCAGGCCTCTACCGGGTTACTTTGGTGCCGTTGGGAGTCTTTTCGGGTATCACCAGAATCCCCATCGCCTGAACAATGCTGTAATCATATTTTCAGGTCAGTGTCTGCTTGTGGCCCGCAGTTGGCTCCGATATTTCAGCTCAGAAGCAAGAGCTCAGACGAAACACGTCTGATCCGACCGGCGGTCAGGCCCCGCCCCCTTTTGCCATATTTTCAAGATGCTTCCTGTTTTTTCCAGATGTTATAATTGATTCGTTTAAACGCCATTGAGATTTGAGATTGTATTCTGGGTTGTTTTCCATTACTACGCTAATAAGGAGCGTGATCGGACCAAACAAAAGGTCCAGTTTCCGAGCTTACAAATTTGCCAGGTCTGTTAAAAAGAAATCTATTCTAGTATAACTTAGATGGACTTTAGATAGAAAAGGGAAATCTCTTTCATTCGGATATTGAACTCTCCAAATATCGAATAACCCAAGTTCAGCAAGGAAATCCTGGAACCAAATATACCAAACTTAGGATAGTTTAATTGTTTAAGATCCCTAGATCTTCTATCCAATTTTGGGTCCTGGATGGTGTTCCAATCCCCTCCAATCAATAATACCTTTTTTTTTTATTTTTTTCAATCTTTCCAAAAAGTTTCCTATAGAATGTTTGTGAGAATACATTGGGAGCATATAAATTAATCAGAATATAAGTAATATCGTTCATTTTACAAATAAGGATCTTAAGTTTAGATGAACAAATAATGGCAACTCCTCTTTTCTTTTTATCTAACATATTAGCATTCATAATATATGAAAATCTAGACTAGTTCCACAAATTTTTTCCCTTTCTTTCCAATGTGTTTCTTGAACAAAACACCAGTCTATCTTATCCTCTAGCAACATTCTATAAAGAAAACCTCTTTTTACCCGAGAATTCAAACCTTGTGCATTTATAGATGCAATTTTAATTTAATTGTAACTGACAAACCTAACAGTTTCACAGGATTTCTTGAGTTTTCTCTTTCTGCTTTTCCTTAATTTGTATTATTCAGTTTTATAGACGTTGCCAAATATAGTGTGCTACAATTAAATATTCTATATATATATTGCTCCACTGTTAACTTTCCTTACGATTAACAATCTCAACTAATTTGCATTTAATTATCTGTATCTGAAAATAATTTGTTAATATTCATGTATTAAAATTAAAACGTAAAGACAGTGCAGAAGAATAGTTAATCCATTTAATCATGCACATTGATGTGTATAAACTCTTAAGTTAGAAAAACGTCAAATGAACTCACATATCAACAAGTCAATTAGTTGATTTTTGCATTTCACAGTTTCCTAGATAATTAGCGGCCTAATTAATATTCTAGTGATTAGTCCCTAGAAACAAGTGGAAAAACAATGAGTCGATAAATATGCACTTGTTACAACCGTAACAATGCATTTCAATGGCACAATTATCTAAAACCAATATAATCATAACCCAAAAGTTCACATTGCAAAATTAATTACATTTTTATTTGTTGCTGTCGTCGGTAATTAGATCAAAGGGGATAAAAAGATTTGGTGAGTTTTCGGTCACTAAAGAGCTCCTAGTATGGGGTAACTTATGCATCAACAGTGCCTTGGGACTATCAGAATTATTTACTTAAGTGAGAATTCAAAGTGAATTTCGAACTTTTAGGTCAGAGTAGTCAAACTTAAAAGCATAGCTTGTTTGAAGAATTTTTCAGTCTGAAATTTATTTTGAATTCACTTTAGTGAATCACTTTGTATGTTGTCAAGTCTTGGAACCCAGATGCACAAAGATTTATATAATGAAGAAAGCATGGAATGGAACTGCTATCCTGGGATTCAATGCAGGCACTTTGGTAAAAACCGCAATGGTAAAAGCATTAAAAAAAAGAATTGGCATCACATATCCCTAGGCGGGAATTATAACATCCGAGCGCATCCTGATAGAGCTACCCTAGCGCTTTAAACTGTAAGTGAAAATCGTTTTTTTATATTTTTACCTGAAACAGGATATACTACACTATATTTTGTGATACTACACTATATTTCTTTTACTATCTCTGAGAACACCTATACCTCAAGAAAAACATCAAGGCGCTACCCCCTCTTCTTATCTGTTCGCATCTTTTATTGGGCTGGAATTGAGAGACGCTGGTTTGGGTATTGAGGCTGCCTATTTGTTTTAAAACATACGCGCTAGATACCAAGCTCCCATATATCTTGAATAGTATCAGGACTAATACAAAAATACTAGAACAAGAGCAGATTAGCCACTAATCGGTCCCGGCACCTACCCGATCTATGCGTAGTTACGGCCTCTTTGTACGTTCCGTCTGCATCGTTTGGGAGGCTTGTGGAGTTGCTCTGCACAGTGTTTCTTTATCTTCCCGATTGACATGGACTTTCTATGCGCAGCGATCAGGAGGCCAAAACATAAGGTTCTAATCCGGGTAGAATGCTAGATGCTGCACGCTCACATCATCCCTCTATTTACAAAATAAAGGCGCTTTGTGTTGCTTCCAGACACAGTAACTCAACATCATTCCTGTGACCTTATTCCTGCACTTTTTTGGGTTATGGGGATTATGTGAATCAATCAGAGTGCACCCAAGCATTTAAATAGATTTGCAGCCACATAGCTATTGCCCTGTAGCGGTTTCCATATTTGTTCCCGAACAGCGTTTTTTTTCTTCTAGTTTTATGATTATCTGGCATTAAACTTGGTTCAATTCTTAAATATGTGTATTTCTGCTGTCCTGTCTTCAGTTAGTTTATTAGATTTTCCGTACCTTCATTTTCCTGACTTTAGCTTGTTACTGTTTACGATTATTCTCTCTGTCTTGTGTCGAGCCTGGCCGTTCTAAGTAACGGTAATACTCGTTATGCTTCCTGTAGACTCTGGCCCAAGTTCTGCTTGTTGGGGTGATGAACTCTGCAATGGACAAGCAAAACCCACCTAGAACATAGCTGGGTCTGGTACACAGTATATTAGGACTAGGACTAAGCTAGCGCTTAGAAATGTAGTCGGGTCCAAACATAATGATACAGACAAGCTAAGGCTCAGGAACATGGTTGTGTCAGGAACAGTAAACCATAATCAGCAGTATGATGCTCATAAGGGCTCACCATGAAAGGGCACTGATCCACAGATAACAGAGGCTATAAATGCGTAGGCCCTTGCATCACCTTTGTGTCATTATTGTGCATGCATACTACATCAAATGAGACACCAACTTTGGATTGACGTGACTGCCTCAAAATCGGAGTGAGATCTAGTTACTTAGGACAGTGGCTAAATGAATGCAGAGGCAACAGAATTGGTAAGTCTCCGTACACTTTCATACATGCAGTAGTACTATTACTTTGTATCTTTAAGTAATAACACAAGCATATCAGGCTTTCAGAACCCATAGTCAATTGCCTTTTACATCACTGGGATGCTGAATTAATAAATCAGCCAGTCTCAATTTTACCCAGCCTCTGTCCACCATTTCGATCACACAGAAGAGAAATTTCTAGACAGCTTAATTGTCAATTTGTATTATTTACAAACACTGTTGCCTTTTAAATAATGATACCAAAGCACAAAAGTCACTTTCAACTTTGGTAAAGGTTAAGAGGCGGGGATGGTTGTTTAACTTAACATCTTTTTCTAAGCTTACTGACAAACAGGTGTTTACTACTGTTCTTTCCAGAAATATTTTTTTTGTTAATTATGCACTTGCCAGACAATAAATATGGTCCAAACATAAATCAACCTAAATCATTAATCACGTAGGAAAACTGATTAAAAATTGGAGTATTGCTAACAAGTACCTGATTCAAACATGATAACATTCTCACGGCATTCTTAGCCACTATGCAGGCGGTGCTCCATTAAGCAAAGCAAGCATTCACATGGAGCGATGGCTGCACCAGGAATCAGAATTACAACCCAATCGGATTACTAGGGATCATGACCAGTACTCCAAAAGACCACCAAGAATACTGGTAAGTGGATGAACATACACAAAAATACACACACATACACACACACACATACACACACAGACTTTTTTTTATATATATAAATATATATATGGGATGTCCTTATAGAAAAGTATCACCTGGTAAATCTAATACATTTACTAGATATAGATGTACAGTATAATGTATTACTCTTTCATTACTGCTGTGAGCAAATGCTTTTGTTAGTTCAGAAAATTTGGACTCACAATAACAAGAAACTCAGATAGATTCGGAGATAACACTATTTGCAGGAATTCAGATAAATTTAAAACTACTGGTTTAAGAAATCTGGATGATAAATAATCTAATTAGGATGGCACAATCAGTTGAACAAACCTTTTAGACAGGGGCTTGTACATGACTTAACTTGTTATGAATTTTATGTCTGGTATTCAATTTATCTACATAACTCAACTTACATCTGTCAAAACAAAGGCATAACATAAGTTAAATGTAAAATAATGAGATGTATATTCTTAATTAGCTACATATACCTAAAACTGAGATAATGATATACTTCATTTCAAGAGGAACTGTCACCTGTATGGTTTTTACACAGTTCAATAAGTAACCAAAGAAGATGGTGCCCGAACCAAAGAAGATGGAGTCCAAGCTATGGACGTGTTGTGTCTCAGAGTCAGCTCCCTCATCCTCAGTGACCTTGACTTAGTAGATTTCTTGCCTACCGGAGGGAATCCTGATGCAGCCCAGTGACTGGTATGGTGAGGGTCCGTCAACTAAAGCCGGCCATCAAGCCATGATGTCATAATGTCAACTAAAGCCGGCCATCGAGTCATGATGTCTCTGTTTTTCTTGAGCAGCTGATTTACAATACAGTTGTATGCTTTGTTGAACCTCAGTAAGACAAAGATTTATAAAAAACTATGCCATTGAGGCACTTCTAATCCAAATTATCTTGATTCTTATGTGCAGAAACTAAAAGTGTTGCTCGGGGTTCCTTGGGGACTGAAGCCCAAGATGGAATTTTTTTTTTTTAGCCACATATTTCCACAGGTGATGGAGCGGCAGACAGAAATTTGTGTTTTTCTTTTCATTTTTTTGCATTAGGGAACTAATTCTCAAAGCAGGCACCTGATATAAAAATAACACTTCTAACTTTGAAGGGGAAGTGGACCCCCCCACACCCATCATGGAGGTACTCAGTTGTAGGATACTGTACACAGTCTGGTTATTTTGGCCTTAAATTTTATATTCCCTTTAAATTTCTGACAATTGCCACTTTAGTGTGTAATCCTGCCAGTGAACACTTATTTCTTCCAGCTAGTCTCATGAAGACCAGATTGGCGTGACGCAGAGTTTGCCGCACATGCGCACTATCCTTCCAACGACTTTTTATGGGATCATAATGATCTCAGCCGAGAAGGTGGGACAGGTAAAATGCTTTTTTTCACAAAGAGTGGGGCTGGCATCTAAAGTGTTACCAGGGCACTATAGTATTAGGAACACACATTTGTATTCCTAACGAAATCTTGTTCCTTTATGGCATCAAAGAATGCATACGCAATGTCAATCACTTTATTGGGGGGATGGAACGAGGAACAATCAGACGACTGACATGTCTTTGTTTTGCTGCAGTTATCTATATGATTGGTGAAATACAGAGTGGTCTATTCTACTTTAAAATAGTTCTTCAGCCCAGAAGCCAAGCAACATATCTGGATTCTGATTACATGATTATGCTCATGATTGCTATCATTCTAAATAACTTCCTGAACTTTGACACACACACAACACATGAGTCACACCGTAAAAAATAAAATAAAAAAAAAATACTGGATCACACAGCCCTCTGCAAGTTTAGGCAGACCTTCTCAAAAAGGTCAAAGCTTTCAGCAAATGCTTTTATCAAGCAATGAATGTCTATTTGACTAATAAAAGTGTGTGTTTTCTGAAATGTGTTTTCTCAAGGGGTGTAATGCAGATTTACTTTTTGTTAGGCAAGTTGAGCTAGTAATTATTGCAAGCCAATAAGAAATGCTTTCATCAACTTTGTTTTATGGCATAGTCTTTAGGCATCATCAGATACAGACTGAACTCTGTAAAGTTTTATTGGAAACAACAAATATATCTTGCAAAAATGGCCCATTTGTGTAATGCCGAGTACTCATTCACTTCATTATGTATCGGAAAAGTTTAGCCATGACAGCAGTTGAAATGCTAAAACAAGTCAATGACCGAGTGCTTAGAATTAGTTGTAGGTTAAGACCTTGAGTCGTTGCGTAGGAGATGAGTACATGACATATACTCTTTGCTATGATGGAATCTGTTAGCTTTGCTGTGAAAAACTACTCGATTTTTTAGATTTCGCTAACTGCACTCATTAATTCAAATTTTGCAAGGAAGATCAAGGTCAAACTTGGAGCAGTTACACATATCTATTATGCGAAATGCAAGACACTAATGCACAATTCAATAGACTGCAAAGACATAAACATGTGAAATGGTAACGGTACTTTTTAAGAATTGTTTATAGTGAATCATGTTATATAGAAGAAGGTGATATCATTCTAAAATGTTTTTACTGTATATTGGTTTTATATCTGAACAGATTAAAATAGTAGAAGAATAGTTCCTTATACAGATTGTAAGTTTGATCACACAGGTAGCTCCATAGATGGCTCATTTCATGACATCATTGGCAACTGTTGGAAGTGTAGAGGCAAGTAAGTTAGGTGCGAGTTCAGGTTACTCTTTGTCTTCCAGACATCTTAAATCCTGATGTACTAAGCATTGCTACGGTGGTTGACCCAGGCTGGAGTGTGGTTCTGAAAACTGGAGTTAGGCAACTTTCATTATTATCCAGGAGTCCCCTGTAATAGTGGGAGAGAACTAACACCTCCAATTACATAATTATTGATAGTGACAATTTATTATGCCATATTTAGATTTATTTGTACAGCACAGTCTGTGGGTGTTGCTGTGAGTGTGGGGTATTAAAGCTGTGGGTAATATGTATGTTGCGACTTTGCTGTGATTGCTGATGGTGCATGATTAAAAGGACACTGTCAGCACCAAACCCACTAAATCGTAATGTAGTTAGTTATATGTGTGCATGTTTACAGTGTGTAACTACATTATGTAGTTTGTGTCTGCACAAATGCAGTGTTAGTGCATGAATGAAGCACATGGAAGCAAGTTTGTGTCAGCGAATACACGTAGCGTGTAAATACATGTGAAGTGTTGTGTACATTGTTCATTTACCATACTCCTTTTACATATTCCCAATTGCTATCTTTTGATTATTTTTTCAGTGTTATGCTATTGTTCTATTGTCATTTAAGAGCTATACAAGTGCACTTATAAGTCACCCAAACTAAAGAAAATTGTAGCGAAGTTACATAACCAAAATTTTCAACGATAATGTCTATGCCTAGATTTAACAATTGATGTGTTACAATTCCCTGGTTTATATGTGAGGTGATTCTGGAAAAATAAGCAATACAATAAGTGTGAGGTTTCATTTTGGACAAACTAGGATAGACAGATACGTTAACTGGCTCTTATATGGCTTTACAAAATAAATGTTATGTTTCTGTGTTTCACTTGCTACATTTATGAGTAGCTCCATGTATTTGGCAAATATGCTTAAAGTGGAACTGAAGGTTTTTCATAGAAGATTAACAGAGTTATTCAGTAAAGTGAGAATTCAGAGTGAATTTCAAATTTAAGGTTAAAATAACCAAACTAGTAAAATCTTCTAAATTAGCTATAGTTTCTGATTGGCTACCATGGCATTAAATTTGAAATACATTAAAAATTAATTTAAAAATTCATTAAAGATCAAAATTAACTCCTTCTAACCCGACCTCTTGAACTCTTAACACCCTTTGTATTTGTCTACAAATTTTGTACTTGTACCTTTAGATGTACTGTACTTTTGTGTTTTTACTTGTCCCAATTTACACCTATGGACATCGCTGCGGAATGTGTTGCCGCTTTATAAAATATAATTATAATATTAAAAATAATTCACACTTGAATTTAATGATGAACTGAGTCTATTTGAACAGGTTTCTTATATATTTCTTTGGAATTGTACTGAAATTACAACAAAAATCTAAAATACTAAATAAGACAAAGATTGAAATATTTTTTCAACTTTGTGTTGAATGTATGAGAAGATTTGTGGATAATCCATCAGTCATTATTCGTAGGCTTTACAAGTCTACAGAGATCTCATAATTTACAGGCCCTCTTGAACTCACAGCTCTGTAAGCGTGTTTATACAATGATTTGTTATACAAACTGGTTTAAAGAACTGATGAACTTGTTGCATTTTTCTTTTTCTCTGCATCTTGAATTCCAACTCCTCTACATGTGCGAGTTTGGGCTGAATTCTACTAAATGTCTTAGAAGCAATGTGTTCGTTCTCACTAGTCTACACAATGGACAACTAGACAGGGCCTGGTTAGGACCTGGTTTGTTGGTTTTCTAATGACTTCACATTGGAGCAGAGGAAATGCACATAGTAATAACATATCTTAACAACTTAAGAACAACTTGGAAGAATCCTGTGCAGAAAATAAGTAAAGTACACCTAACCAACAAACACAAGATCCAAGACTCATGACCTAATCCTCATCTTAAGTCTGAAGTCTGGACATCCACTGAGGCAGGTTCAACAGCAATCTATTTCCCTATGCCTGGGACATAACATTCCCTGCTATATTGTATGAATATGAATACCATAGCCAGTGAGAGTATCAGGTTGGTACTGATTCATGGGGCCCCATGTAGATCAGAAAATGAATATTATAGATGTTATTGTAGCTGAAAAGATGGGCAGTCCTTTTGTCTTGTACACAATGGATCATTGCTGAAATCAATGGGGGATATTAAAAGTACTGCAGACACTTTTACATCTAATGTTTGGCAAATTTAAATGAAGCAAGGAAATGTCTTAGATTTGTTGGATTTTTTTTAACCTGCTGATTTTTGTGTGTGCCCTAAACGTCATGTTTGAATATCCGCCAATATTTGGGCAGCACAATGGATTTATTCATTTTCAGACGTCTTTCAGAACATAAAAGTGTCATGTTTCACTTTTCTTTTTCTCATTGTTCCACATTTGACAGTTTTTGGGAATGGAAATGTTTGTGATAACTTGCAGAATTTACTATAAAGAAAACCTTCACTATTTGGCTCACTTTTACAAAACTTTTGTAAATATGATCAACATTATAATAGAATTTAAATGTCACTTTTCAGAACACTATGATGAATATCCCCAGCCATGTCTTCTGAGCCCAAAAAGATTGTCCTCTCTTTTAGTATTCCCAAGGGCTCATTAACCTGTTATGTACTGGTCTATAGAATATTCTACCCTCATTGCGTCAGAGTAAACTTGTAATCTTCACCTCCACTTACTCAATATTTTTTTTAGAGAGCCCCTCTTGTAGGGTGCCATCCTCCTATTGCTTGATGAAGTCAACAGAGTAATGAGTGCCAACATAACTTCTTAGCGGTGGAAATTTTATTAGGGACTGTGATTTGGTGCCTTGTAACAGAGATTTGGGGAACCATGGGTAGAAACAACTGACTAAACCAAAGAGGAGAAACAAGGGTCCATAAGTGCTTCAATAAACCGAAAAGAAGTTGAAAACGAAATTCTTTTGCTTTAATATTCCTGAAGGCTGCACAACTAGCTCAAGCCTATTGAGCGGAGAAGCTTCCTATGTAGGTTGCGTGCCCCATGAGCTTGTATTTTTATTTGATCTTCAAACTATGTTAACTGCATTTTTTCTTCTAGTAAGATCCAGTTCTGTACAGATTTATAGATAAAACAAACGGAACCTATTGTTCTTTTCCCTGTACAGCATGTCACCTAATAATAGTTAAACACATTTTATAGAACTCTATGCACTCAGCATAAATAAATATTCAGAATTGTATTGCAAATAAGAAGCAATAGGCTATAATGAGTAACAATGATTACCAGTGCAATACACTTTATAACACATATTATGCCTCCAACTATCCAACAAATGGATTGTAAATTTTTTCTCTTTTTTAAGTTACGTTATTGCACCCACTGCCTTGTAGATAAAATTATGACGAACCTTAGCTATACAAAATTTATTGTTGTGTCTTATGGCAAAAGTATATTGAAATAGGCATGATTATCGACACTGAAAGTGTAAAATCAAACAAAACAAATGTGATAAATAGGGAATGAACTCATAAAAAGAAATACACGTGCAATGTTGTAGCCAAGATATCTGATTATCTATTTACTCCATAATATCTGTAGGGACATTTCGAGCATGTTTTTCTATTGTTGGAATAAATGTTTTATCAAATTTAGATAATTAACTGACCAGTTGACGCTATTGCCACCTTGGAAAAGTCCATTGGTCCTGCTTGCATCAAATAAATCAACGCAAAGGTGGTTCCAATGTTTTATCTGAAATCTAACATCAGAAGATTTTTTTTAAAGCCCTTCTACCTTATAGGCAGTTCCCACTCTAGAGTGTTTCAAACAGATTTAAACATTATTGTCATTATTATGTATTAATAAATTAAAGGATCAATCTTATACCATAGCAACTATAGTTTTTTGCTGTCCACCTGAAAACAATTTTACAAAGCCGGGGAAAGTTCAGGATTTAAATCTGCTCCCCTCTGCTGTGGCTCACACACTCCAGCCAACTGGCTGTCAAGGGCCAATAGTCCCACAGTGAGTCATGAGATGCTCCTGATTTTGACGTGGGGATGCATGTTCCAGGGAAATGCACTGTTTCTGAAAATATACATCACAGTGGAATATCTACCATTCAAAAAGTCCTATCATAGGTCAAGACACAAGATGCCCTGTGCTGATTCTCTCTGCTCTCCATATTCAAGTGTAAGGTTTCAGCCAAGACCTGTAATGGTTTGAAGGTCTAACATCTTCTGTCATGTTGGCTTCATATTATTCCAATCACAGGTTCTATATTGGGACTGCCATCCTTTGGAAATTCGTATTCTCCCGCTTAGTGCTTTCTTTCTACACATTCAGTTAGGAAACTATATTTCTTATTTTCCGTTGACACTGAACTGCCCTTTATGTATTTTTCCAGTTACATGCAGGTTTTTATTATTTACAAAATACTTTTAAAAGAAAATATATATCACATTGGATCGTAGCTGTAATTTCAAAACCTCTTTTTTCCCAGAGGTGCCCTGACCGGAAAATATCATAATTTTCCATGTTTGCATCCACAGAACAGAAATCTGCTTTTAGCTCAAATATTTCATAGAATATAGAGCCTTTTTGAAGAAAGCAAGCATTGGGTTTTGTGACATGTCACAGCTACTTACTGTGTATTTTTCTAAAAGAACATGAACTCTCGCAGTTCAGCCTAAGAAAGAAAATATTTCATTCAGATGCTCACTCATGGGTGGAAAGATTTTCCTGGATGACAATGTCATGGGATTTTATTGATTTTCTTCCCAGTGTAAAATATTTCTTTAAAAGCAAGTCTTAGCATGTAATGTGGCCATTCATCTACACATTTTATAGGATTTTCACGGGTTAAGGTCATCATTTGATTACAATATAGTGAACTACAAAACACGAATGTGTGCAGCAATGAAAAAGCTACAACCCGCAATGTATAATGTGTAATAGTATGGTAGATTTTCTAGCTGCTAAGTTATACATACAAGGTGAAACTAATTTAGTTTATTTATAACATGTTTACTGAGAGTTAGAGAATCAAATGAAAACATAGATTTAATGATTAAAGTTGCCAATATGTATAGAAATTGTATTGAAGGGTAAATATATACAGTATTGTGCATGTTTTAGGCACGTTTTACAAATGCTTTTATTCAAAAATAGAAATAGTTTATTTTTTTATCAACTAAGAAAAGTCAAAGTGAGTGAACAAAAGAAAAATCATAATTTTAATATTTGGTGCAATCACCATTTGCCTTTCAAACAACATCAATTATTCTAGGGACAATTTCTAGGCAATAGTCGAGTGCAGGATTAAACAATGATACCAAACAGATGCTAATGATTATAAGTTTAATATGGAGGTTGAAACTGAACACACGGTTTGGGAAGACTAAAATTGGGTCAGGAAAAGCCAAACTGCTGAATACAGTTTAATGTCAAATGTCATAGACCATGGGCAGACTCAACACACGAATAATAGGATTAGATTCTCTTTACTCAGAGTAGGCATTCGTCTGCTGGACTATGGTATCGCTGTATTCAGTCTGACGGAGAATGATCTGTGATATTAGACAGAACATGGTGACTCATAGACATAGAATACATAGACGCCCCACGTCTATGGCATTGTGTGCTGAGTGCCGAAGAATGCGGGCACCATCTTGGACCGTTCGTCACTCTACTGAAGCTATTGAAGAACCCTTGGAAAGTCCATCTCACAACAGGTAAGTGAAGGACTCGGGGTACTTATAGTCCTTAATACCCCTACCCCTAGTCCTTAATACCTCTACCCCTACAGTGTCAATACCCCTAGTCCTTAATACCCCTACCCCAGCACACACAGTGTTAATACCCCTACCCCAGCACACTATGTGTATTAACAATGTGTGTGTAGGGGTAGGGGTATTAAGGACTATGTGTGCTGGGGTAGTCTGGGGTAGGGGTATTAAGGACTAGGGGTAGGGGTATTAACACTGTAGGGGTATTAAGGACTAGGTGTAGGGGTATCAATGACTAGGGGTAGGGGTATTAAGGACTAGGGGTAGGGGTATTGACATTGTAGGGGTAGGGGTATTAAGGACTAGGGGTAGGTGTATTAATGACTAGGGTTAGGGGTATTAAGGACTAGGGGTAGGGGTATTAAGGACTATAAGTGCCCCAAGTCCTTCACTTATCTTTTGTGAGATGGACTTTTCAAGGGTTCTTCAATAGCTTCAGTAGAGCGGCGACCGGTCCAAGATGGTGCCTGCATTCCTCGCCGCTCAGCACGCAATGCGGCGTCTAGGTATTCTATGTCTATGTGGTGACTTGTGCTTGGCCCCGCCCCCTCAGAATAAACACAATGATCTGTGCATGGCCCTGCCCCCTCAAATTGAACCCAGCTATCTGTGCATGGCCACTCCCCCTCAGACTGAGAACAGTGGTCTGTGCAAGGTCTTGCCCTCTCAGACAGAAAACAGTGAGCTGTGCATGGCCCACCACCTCAGGCAGAATGCACTAATTTGGGCATAGCCCACCCCCTCAGACTGAACACTTCAGGAGGAAGAGGGGAGAGGACTGGGGCGAGAATGGACAGCTCAGCTCATAAATGACAGGCACACACTCAAACACAGACTGTATAACCGTACTGCTCCACACACTGTTACACAGACACACACACACACACACACACACACACACACACACATAAACTTACTCATATTACTGCCCCTACTGTTACACACACATATTGCTACTAACACTATCCTTACATACACTGTTACTACCCACACTACACAGTACTACACATGCTGCTACCCATGCACACCACTACATTCACATCACTACGCATTCTGCTACCCACACTATTTCAAACAGACACACTACACAGTCACATACACACAGATATTTACACACAGCTACCCATGCGCACTGTCATGGCTACACTATCCAGCATACAACTATGCATCATAAATAGAAAGACAGGATGGACATATTACTGGACCTTAGAATGGCGGGGTTTAACATACAAAAAAAAAAGAAGAAAAGGCGTAAATGTTATACTAGCCTAGATCAGGATTACAGAGGTCAGGAGGGTTAAGTAACAAGCCAAAATTAAATAACAAGGAAGTCAGAGAATATATAATGCACTATACGAGGAACCAAGAGAGACAAAGACTATGGGACTGAAAACTTTATTTAAAAATTGAGATGGACACTGATTGGTCCACGTCAGTCGTGCAACTACAAAAAGTGCAGGAATGGGGTCGACAGGGCACTTCTAGAACCGAAGATGATGTTAGGTGACATATTAGTATAAGTAAAGGGGTGCCGCACGCATGCAGTGTCTTTCTTACAGCCACTAACATTCGCCTCGCTGTCAGCGTGTTCGGTGCTTTTTTTTGGAGTCCGAATGCAAGCATTGATTGGGAAGGCAAATGAGGACCAGAAGGCTCGGCTTCCACATCGATGCGCGCAAAAGGAACGATGACACGCAAATTCACACTCACTCTCTATGTGTGCATATGCAACAATATGTATCATATTTAAACAGTCACATTTTTCTTATTAGTTTGGAATGGGGTAATTGTAGGGCGCTTTAGCATTCTGTCTATAGGCGCTCATGATGTAAATCCTATCCTGGCAGCAAGACACCAGCTAATTTTTCTCCTGCAAAAATTTCAAGGCAGACAGGAGTTTCCACATGTGCTGTTCAATCTCATTTGAAGAAGCACAAAGAATCGGGCAATGTTGAGAACTGCAGATAAAGCGGACGGCCAAGGAAACAGTGCAGCAGATGTAAAACACACCATGCTTAATTACTTTAACAATCTGAAGATGTCCAGCAGCTCAGAATTTACAGAAATCAGTGAGATGCAGGTACACCCATCTGCTGTCCAGTGATGTCTAGTAATAGAAGACTTGCAACCAAAAAGCCATTCCTCTGACTTGGAAACAATGCCAAGGGACTCAACTATGTACGAAAACACAGGAAATGGTGTACAGATAAAATACAGCAGTTACCCTGGACTGAGGAGTCAAAATGCTAAATATTTGGCTGTAGCAGAAGGTAGTTCATAGGCGTAGCAAGGGAGACACAGACTGGGGCAAATGCCATTGGGCTATGCTCTGATGGGGTGCCGCCCTAGCATTACATACATACTGTCTCTGATGTGTACTGACCATTGGGAAAATGCCAAGTGGGGACCCTGTGAGGGAGGGAGCGGCAGGGAGTTTGAAGCCTGCACATCCATTAGATGCAAACAGTGTGTATCACTCCCTGGAGTGGTACATGGCAGAGAATTGAGCAATGAGTCTACAGAGGCATTATTTTTATACGTAAACTAGTTTGCTAAACCAAAATTGCACTGTACCTTTAACCTAGAAAGTTTTTTGTTGGGGTTGTTGTTGACCTATGCATTCCTTCCTAGTGATGTGGTCCAATCTGATAAGGGAATAAGGGCCGCCTCTGTCAAAGTCATATTTCACATACTGACACCCTTAGCTATCACAGATTGTGTAATCCCTAATCTATTATTGTAACTGATGATCAACTATTCATGAACCTCCTGACAATAAAGAAAAATAGTTCCTGGTAGACAATTGACATAACAATATAACATTTAAAAGACTTTGGGCACATACTAATTTGTTTTTCAACTCATATTAGTGCCAATATGCTGTTTGATACATTTTCCAATTAATCACTATAGAAACTGCTGGCTCCTTGAATAAAACTTTTTCCTTTATCATTATCTTGATCCATTAGGGTAAAAACAGCTCTTCTAATAATGCTTGGGAACGCAGAGATGCTACACTTAACAAACATGAGATGCTATCTTCTCCTCTAAGATCAGTAGACCGTATATGAATATTAGCAAATTATCCTTTGTCTGGAGAATTTATGACATAGTGGAGACTAGAAAGTCAGAGATTAGTGGTTTCAGTGTTTGTATATTTCCTACACTGGTATTAGTTGGCAAAATCCTGTTACAAATACAGCCGGGGGGTGTCTTACATTAAAAATAAGAGATCACGGCGACATAATGAAACAGCCTTGGTATTGCACAATGATAAATAACCATATCCAAAGTGTATCCAAACTTGAACCACGGCGCACAGTCATAGAAATTCATCTGACATTTATAGGTGCCTGTCTGTAAACTCTCCTTTCTGTGCCCTCATGTTATTGATGGGGTCTGAAGTCAATTACCCAATTTTAAGGTTGACCCATGTGGTAACTGCAATTTAAAAGTCAGGTGATACAACCTCACTGACCATATGCACAGATTGTTTTTGGGGATTGTGATCATAAGGAGTACATAAATGTAGTATGGATAAATGAGGACTGGTGGGGAGTAGGGTAAAGGGAAGATGATCAACTATTCACGAGGAAGGAACATAATATTAAGGAAGGAAGGATAAGAGTGCCAAGTCATAACGCAGTTAGTCCCTGGACATCACTAGCTTGTGCTCGCATGAGTCTACTTCCGGGAGTATTCCCCATATTAGTTACTGGGGCAAGCTGCCCTATCTTCCTTTGGCTGCTCGGCTAGATAATCCAACCACTGGTACCATAACCTAGAATGTTTTCCGATAACCACGACTGCTGCAGTTCTAAAGCAACTCCATTATTAGGGGATTCCTAAATTAACCAATTTTACCTTCTTAACTGTATCATAGATTTTTTTGTGTCAATCATATTTATTGAAAATATTTTCAGTGAATTCCGTAAGCATACGGCAAATATAACAGTGAAAAGTACAAGACATGTATGAGCATCAAAACAATTGCAATTATGTCCCGCCCTTGATAATCCGAACTGTGCCCCCGTGCGGTCTTAAGCCCTTAATAGTGGTCATGTGGGAAGTCGGACAGTCTACCGTCAATACAGTGTATGTCATCCAACCCCGCGTCTGCGTGAGCACCCTGCGTTGCGCATCCCTTGCTTAACTGTTGACCCTTATGTTCGGTCTGTCCTGGGGTTATAGTAAGCCTCCGGGCCTTGTTGCCTAGTTGCGCTCCGGATCACCTAGCTCCGTATGTGGGAGAGGGACCGACTAACCTCTGGTAAATGGAGGTCAGCCTGGTACCCGTAAATCCCTCCTCAACTTGTATGTCTAAGAGGGTGACAGCCTCCTCGGCTGTGACAGCGTGATCTGTCCGTGCCAGACTTGTCCGACCTAGGCTTCTGGGTAAATTGTCCGCCTGAGGGTGTGTCGGTCGAAGTCTGTCAGGTGCAAGATTTCCGGACTAAGTGCAAGAAAAGAGAAAGTAACAGTCCAGTGTGAGAGAGAGAGAGAGAGAGAGAAAGAGAAAAAAAAAAGAGGGGGGGGGAGAGAATAGCTAAAATAGTTTGCGTAGAGGGGGGAGGGGTGGGAGGTGGAGATATCGGGTATAAGGGCCGCTGGGGCAGTTCCCCCGGGGGAGCCCCGGTTTCTCGGGAGCAACTTGGGCTCCACTTGTCTGGTCTCGCCCCCCGTGGTCCCGGTAACCCTGGTAGGGACAGGGCTTCCATGGTTTATGCCACCCCGCCTGAGATGTACTGCCTCCATGGATACCAGGTCAGAGCGCACTTGTCCGTGCGCTCCTGCAGGGAGGCCGTCAGAATCTCCATGTCATAGATGGCCTCCACCTTGTCTATCCATTGTCTCATAGTGGGAAATGTTGGACCTTTCCAGTGCAGGGGAATAAGAGCTTTTGCTGCGTTTAATAGGTGAATTGTCAATGATTTTTTATAATCCTGCGTGGGGGTGGTTGGTAGTATGGTGGAGAAGCATCGGTAGTGGTTGGAAGGGGATGTCGTCCCCTGAGATTTCCTTGATCTTTGTCCTGATCATCTGCCAGTATGGCTGTATGCGGGGGCATGCCCACCAAATATGTAGGTAAGTGCCTCTCTCTAAGCCACATCTCCAACAGTCGCCCGTGTCCGTCCCGTGTATATGTCTCAATGAGTCTGGTGTTATGTACCACCGTGTTAGCAGTTTGTAACTGTTTTCCTGAAGTTTCGAGCTGATTGAGCATTTATGGGTGAGGAGGAATATTTTATCCCATTCTTGGTCCGTCAACTGTGTGCCCGTCTCCCTCTCCCATCTGCTTGTGTAGCCTAGTAGGCCACTATCCCCTGTCTGTTGGAGCAGCGCGTATAAATAGGATACCCCATGGATTAGGTGTCGTCTGTCTGTGCACAGTCGTTCGAATTCCGTCAGTGTACGTTGAAGGTGAGTTCTCCCCGTGAGTGTGGCATAGTAGGACCTAACTTGGTGGTAATGGAACTTGTCAAGAGCAGTAGGTTGTCTGTCCGTTATTAGGTCGTCCAACGGCTGAAGCGTTCCCCCAGGACTCCACTGGCGTACATAGATCCAATCTGTGCTTTGAAAGTTGTGCAGGGCCGCCGGATGTAGGCCTCCAGCCACCTCCGGGTTGTGTGTAATGGGCGTAAGCGGGCTTGGGGATGTGGTGAATTGGTGGACATACCTTAGTCCGCACCAAACCCGGAGAGTGGCATCTATTATTGGGTTTTTAGTGTGTAGGTCGGTGTAAGTGGCCCCCCCCAGCCAGAGCTGCGACGGGACGGTGCCCCGTGTCTGTTGCAATTCCATGGCGACCCATCGTTTGGTGCTGGGCCTCACATGCCAGTCTACTATTCTGTGGAGGTGTGTGGCCCTATAGTACGAGATCACTGACGGCAGCCCCATCCCTCCAGCTGTTTTCGGTCTCTCCAGGATTGACCTGCGAATGCGCGTCTGCCTATTGTTCCACACGAACCTACGAATCGCTGTTGTTACAGGATTGAAGAACGTCTGGGGGATCGTGGTGGGTAGTGTCGCGAAGAGGTACAGCAATCTAGGGAGGATGTTCATTTTGACCGCACTAATGCGGCCAAACCAGGATACGTACCTCTGTCTTGTTGTATTGCAGAGAGGATAGGGAGAAAGTTCAACCTGTATACCTGCGTCAGGTCCGCTGGTAGCCAGGTTCCCAGGTACCGTAGCTTGGTTGTGCACCAGGAGAAGGCGAACTGAGAGCTGAGCTGACGGGCCTGCTCCTCGTCCTGCATTATCGGCATAGCTTCGGACTTTTCCACGTTGAGTTTCAAGTTGGATACCCGGTGGTATGTGCGAAACGCCTGTAGAAGGTTGGGCATGGAAATCCTGGGCTGTTCCAGGAAGAAGAGCATGTCGTCCGCATAGGCCGCCACTCGGTGCTCTTCGGAGCCCACTCTCACCCCCGTTATACCCCCGTCCTGTCTGACCGCCTCCAGAAATGGCTCGAGAGAGAGGGCAAACAGGAGAGGGGACAGGGGGCAACCCTGCCGGGTCCCATTGCAAATCGGGAAGGACTGCGTTAGGGCTCCGTTAATGCGGATCCTGGCCGTTGGGGAGGAGTATAGCGCCGACACCCACGTTCGCATAATTGGGCCGAACCCCATCTGTCGTAGGGTCTCATCCAGATAGACCCAGTCCACTCTGTCAAACGCCTTTTCGGCGTCCGTAGACAGGAGGACTGTGTCCCTCCCGGAGGTCCGTGCACAGTGTATGATGTTCAGGGCTCGTATCCTGTCATCCCTAGCCTCTCTGCCCGGGATAAAGCCCACCTGGTCTGGGTGAATGAGGTCCGGCAGGATCCTCGACACCCTCAAGGATAGGGCTTTGGTAAATAGCTTCAAGTCTGCGTTTAGTAATGAGATTGGTCTATAGCTCGAGCAGTTTGACGGATCTTTTCCGCAGCCAGGGAGTCCGTAGGGAACCGCCCCCTGTCCTGTATGGCATTCAGGCCCGTCAGAAGTCGGGGTAGTAGGGCGTCTCGGAATGTTCGTAGATATGTGAGGGGGAGGCCATCCGGGCCTGGGGCCCTGTGTGGTTTGGAACATTTCATGGCCGCGGCCAATTCCTCCAAGGTCAGGGGTGCATCAAGTTCCTCAGCGAGCTCTGGGGTGAGTTTGCGAGTTACATGTTGCGTTAGATAGTCCGTGACTCTCCTGCGGTGGTTTAGGGCTTCTATCCCCTGTGTGGGCCTAGCTTGGTTGTAAAGATCCCTGTAGTAAGCCCTAAATGCTGTCATAATGCCCTCAGGTAGTCTGGTGGTCTGTCCCTGGTTCGTACGTATCTGGTGAATATGTTGGGTTCTACGCTTCTCTCGGAGCACTTGCGCCAGAAGTCTGCCGCTTTTATTTGAGTGCTCGTAAAAATGCCGGGCTGATTTCCGCATCGTGTGTAGTAATCCCTGAGAGAGATGTGCTTTGAGTGCCCTGCGCGTCTCTGTAAGTCGTAGATACGTGTCGTCGTCTAGGGTATGTTTATGTGTGTTCTCTAGGTCTGCAATCCGAGCCGTGAGATCAAGTATCTGATGGGCCCTGTCTTTCTTACGTTGTGTGCTGATAGATATAAAGTGACCCCTAATAACGCATTTATGGGCTTCCCATAGCATCAGTGGGGACATGTCGGGGGTATCATTGGTAGCAAAGTATTGCGTAAGCGTCTGCAATGTCTTGGTGCGTATCTCGAGCTCTGTTAACAAGGTTTCATTAAGTTTCCATTGGCGCTCGATCGGTTTGAATAATGGCGAGCTCATGACCACTGTGTTTGGGGCATGGTCAGACTGGTTGATAATCCCTATGGATGCATCCCGGAGAAGCGCTAAGCTCTCCTGAGGCATGAATACGTAGTCTATCCTACTATATTGCCTGTGTACTGACGAATAGTAGGTGAAGTCTTTATCGTCAGGGTGGGCTACCCGCCAGCAGTCAACCAACCCCATACCAGTCAGGGCACGCCGCATTGTGCGTATACTGTGTTCCGGGACCGTGCTGGCCCCCCTGGATGTGTCTATCCGGGGGTCCAGCGGGACGTTAAGGTCCCCTGCTAATATCAGCATGCTCCCTGAATTTTTCTAGTTTGCGAAGTATTTTGGACAGGAAGGTGTGCTGTCTGCGGTTAGGGCTATAGATGCATGCAAAGGTGTAGGTGTGGTGTGCAATGGTACCCTTCAAGAAGAGAAACCTCCCGTCCGGTTCCGTCATAGTGTCGAGAAGTTGGAACGGAACTGTTCGGGAGAACAGAATCGCCACTCCCGTTTTCTTAGCTTCCGGGTGGTTGGCGTAGTACCCCAGTGGAAAACGGCTATTCTCAAGCTTTGGAGAGGCCTGACCTCGAAAGTGCGTCTCCTGCAGGAGCGCCACGGACACCTTTTCCGCCCACAGCTGGCGCAATAGTTGGGACCGCTTCTCCGGGGTGTTGAGGCCTCTCACATTATTAGACCACACTTTGAACTGTGCGGGAACGAGCTTCTCTCTGTCTTCCCGGATTGGACTGCCCCCCCCGAGCCCTGTCTGAGAAGGCATTGTGTAGCTTTCTATACGTGGGTGAGGGAGGGGAGTGTGGGTAGGGCGGAGATAAAGAGGAGAGGGAGAGAGGAGAGGGGGAGTAAAAGAGGAAGAAGAAGAAAAAGAAGAGAGAGAAAGAGGTATGGAGAGAAGAAGAAGAAAAAAAAAAAGGCAACCAAGAACCTCGGTCGGATGGAGGTGTGCGGGAACTGCTCGTCAGCAGTCCTACCGAACCCCGACCGGTATGTACACCACAGGTCTGTTGCGTGGGGTGTGAGCAAGGTCACCTACGGCCCTTGTCCACGTAAAGTGTGTGTGTCGAGTTCGTGTCCGTCTCATGGTGCTCCCAACCCGCCATTCCTAGCGTTAAGTCGTCCCCATCCCGTGTCGGGTCCAGATGTGTGGGGCCTGGCCACCCCGGTCACGCCCCCGACTCTCTTCCCCCTGGGCTAATCCCACTTAACATATATGCGTTTCCTTTCTGGTCTTGCTTGACCGGTGGCAGCATTCTACTCTTTGTGGAAAGCGCAGGGACCAAGCCTCCTCTCCCACCCCCTTGGTCATCAGGCGTTTCCCTCCAGTCCCGTCCTACCCCGCCCCGGTACCCTTTTCAACTACCCTTGTGGGCGTGTGGGTTGACTAGTCCTTCCGTAACCTTGTCCTATTCCTAGTGAATGCAACATGCAACAAGTGAAAAACAATTTAACACATTATTATGCCCCTATCTGGCATATGCAAGGAATCCCACTCGCGCCCCCGGGTGCACGGTCGTCCAAGCCCTCTCCAGCTCTCATCCCCGTTGGGAACCGGGCGCAGGCCCCAGGCTTTCGGGCCATGCGGAGCGGGACGGGCGGTATCATAGATTTTATCCTCCCAATACTTCTGTACAGAAAACGACAAAAGTAAAAAACTTTTTCAAAATTATATTACATAACAATTTCTGAATAGAAATACAGAAATTTATACAGGAGTTTGATATCACACCCCAATTTATTTCTTAGCTCTGCATTGTTTCAAGTTTCGAAAAGATAGAAATATATAAATATATATATAATTTTTTTTAATTATTTTTTTTTACAAAAAAGCACTTGCTAATGGGTTAACTAATGTATGTATAATTTTTGTTCTTCAATACTTGATTTTTCTGGGCAAAAGAAAAGTGTCTACTGTGTAGTCTATTGAAGGATGGTAAGCAAGTGTGGCAAATAACATGCTAGCTTGTATCAAACACAAAATATACCTTTAATTAATCCAAGACATGGCATTAATAGAAGAACCATATATTGCAATTATACACCTATTGCCCCAGTTGTTATCAATATCCCATTTTAAAAAAAATTCTGTCTCCTTTAATATTACCCCACTGAATAGATCTGCTGGCAATATATAAAGAAACCACTGTGAGTTAAGTCCTTGTTGTATATCACTTTTAGGCGGTGTTTGAGCTGTGATTGATCTTATGCGCTTGAATGTTAGGATTCCAGCCAAACGCTTCAGACATTCAATATAGTTATGGTTAAGCTGCATAGAATTAGACGTGATTGAATTTTGCAGCAATTTATAACATCAGTAGCTATGCTCAGCAACATTATACTGCTTCCACCACCTGTAATTTGCTGGAAAACCGACTCATCAGCCTGAAATCATAGGTCACTATTAAAGTACTTGTTCTTTTTTCCCCCAGAACTTATAAATTGACTTCTTTAACTATTCTGCCAGACAACCTTTCCTTAAGTCATAAAACCTGTCTCCTCAAAATGCCTTTATCTAATTAAAAATATCAAATTATTACTCACATAACTGCGTGATTAGATTTCATCACTGCTTTTCTAATTCAAGTTATTAAAACAGTTATTTTGTGATAAATTACAATTCTTCGCCATTTAAAAGAATTATAGGAATTTTAATAGTCAATTTACCTTTTGGCCAGTATACACTAAACTAAAACAGGCCGCTCTTTACGAACTCTCCTACTTTAGATATTACACAAATCTATTAAACTACTAAATTTCCTTCATAAACTCCCATTGAAAGTGGTTTGCTTTGTTCAACCGTTACTAAAGGATTTATTCACTGAATGGTGAACTGCAGTGAGAAAAATAACAAGTTAGTTGAAGCTGAAAGATTCTCTAACCTGTGCCTAGATTTCCAATTCTTAGCGTTATTTACCAAAGTGACAATTGTCAGAAATTTTAAAATGAATTCAGAGAGCAATTCAAATTTAGTACCTGGAATAGCCAAACTGGAAGCATAACTGACTTGGAGGATTTTTCCAGTTTTGGCTAATCTCTATTTCAGTTTTAAATTCACTTTGAATTGCTGACAATTCTCATATTAGTAAATAGCCCTGCTAGTTGTTAACTCACCATAACTTACAATTTAGTAAATAAATAAACAGATGGGGACTGGATCTTGGCTGATGGACAGACAATCACACTGCTTAACTAATCTTCTACTATCCACCTCTATGTGGTTTAAAATTAAATAAAATTACATAGCTGGTCTTCTTACAGCTCCCTTGGCTCTGGGGTTCAATCAAAAGCCATTAAGTCTGCAAACCGCTGACAATGAGAAGGAGGTCTTTTCAAGGTACAAGTAGACTATAGTTGGATTGTTTTTCTTTCTTTGACCATGTCTGTGGACTCTACATCTTCTGCTAATTGCTGTTCTTAGAAAACATTTCAGGGTTTTAAGCTTGTTTCCGCTGGTCCTGTGCTTTTTCTGGTGACGCATTGGGGGAAACATAGAGTAGGAACAGTGGCCTCTTAAGGCCTGAGCAGTCACAAAACGAGTCTACAGAAGAGGGAGTTACATCCAGATGTGGTGGCACTGCCCCAAAGTTAACGAATACTGGATGAAGGTGGTAGGACTGAGCTCCTAGATATTTCAGAGGTCCCTCGCGCTCGACTCTTGGGCATGCCTCCTTTCCAAACCTACCAAGGGTCTACCCAGACACGAACAGAAACTACTTAACATGGTGTACCTGGCGGCCAGATGAGCCTTAGCTCAGAAATGGTTGAGCTCGGAGATACCCCCACTGTCTATGGTTATAGCCAAAATAAAGGATAACTATCTCATGGACAAACTGACGGCACAGGTGCGACACTCCGTTAAAAGTTTCCATAAGGTGTGGGACCTTTGGAACCAATTTGTAGTCTGAGAGGGCATGAGGGGTAGAGAGTGAGGGCAAGTAGGACGACACACAGAAGAGGGGGGGTGGCCCAGAGGTCGCAGGGTGGCATAGCGGGAGGAACAATAGGAGAGCTGTAGGGGGAAACAAGAGTGGCCGGCCCTCAGCGGCAAGGTTTTTGGACTTCCCTTGGACTTTCCAAGGGGAAATCCAGCCACGGTCACGGCTCACGCCCACCATGGAGCCCCGGTGGGAGGACCCCTGGGGGGAGTGGCGGGGGATGGAGGCAGGAGACATGGAGCCCACGACTACGCCGATGACTACGCCGACTCTCAGCAGTACAGCCTACATTGTTCCAATTTGTTATGTTTTTATGTTTAATTTTTCTTGCTGTAATCCTCTTGGCGACCCATACGTTCTATGGGACCAAACGATGAAATGCTGTTGGAACGTCAGTCAAATGCCTTGATAAGGAAGGCTACCTGGACTATCCGGTTCTTATAATTCTTTCTGGAAATGCATGATACACACACGGTGACCTGGCTTCTGAGCAGGCCAAGTAGCCCAGAGACTCCGCATACTTATCTGATAACAATATATGTATGGCTAACATATTCTTCCTTTCTGTACATCATAAGACACGTGTGTTATGAAACGGCTTTTGCAGAAGCCTATACTGTCGCACCACTGCATTCTTAACAGTACAAAAATAACAAATTTTTAAAAATCGTCGCACATTCGCATCACTAACTTGATTAGGGGAGGCAGAGCTAAAAAGTGACTCCAGCGCCTTTCTACTTCAAATTAATGTGTTGTGTGCAAAATTAGAGACAAGAGCAAAAATATCTAATGATGACATTTTAAATTACAAACATAGTACCACATCAAAATGCATATTTTTTATTAAAATAATAAAGAGTTGCTATCACTGATGAGGAAGTGGTCACTGGGTGGTAGTAATAAGTGGCAAATAAGTTTCCTGAGCTTTGACTGTTTTGAGCGTTGCTGCGGATCACTATGTCAACGCTCTGAATGCCAGAGTTCACATGAGAAACCTTCACCGCCTGTATCTGGCGGAGGTGCAGAGCCGATACACTAGACCACTAGGGACAGGTAGCTAGAGGCTACAATGTGTGTACGTGTATATGTGAAACATGATTGTGTGTATAAGTTAGTATCTGTGAGTGTATGAGTGTGTGTGTGTGTGTGTTTATGTGTAATATTGTGCGTATCTGCAAGTAACAAATTGTGTGTATCTATGTTTGAGTGTGCATGTAACAGTTTGAGTATCTGTGTGTACGTATAACAGTTTGTGTGTATCTGGGAGTACATGTATGTGTATAATAGTGTTTGTATTTGTGAGTCGGTGTGACAATCTGTGTGTATCTGTGAGTGCTTTGAGTATGTTTATGTGTAAGTGTGTGTATATGTGTAACAGTCTGTGTGTTTGTTAGTATATGTAAGTCTGTGTGTACCTGTGTGTGTTTGAATGTGTATATGTGTAATATTGTGTGTGTGTGTATATGTGTAACATTGTGCTTGTAACTGTGAGTATGTGTAATAGTGTGTGTATCTGTAAGTATGTCAAACAGTTTGTATGTACCTATAAGTGTTTGAGTGTGTATACAGTATGTGTAATATTGTATGCGTATATTGAACAGTGTATTTGTGTATCTGTGAGCGTGTGTAACAGTTTGTGTGTATTTTTGAGTGTTTTAAAGGACCACTATAGTGCCAGGAAAACATACTCGTTTTCCTGGCACTATAGTGCCCTGAGGGTGCCCCCACCCTCAGGGTCCCCCTCCCGCCCGGCTCTGGAAGGGGAAAGGGGTAAAAACTTACCTTTTTCCAGCGCTGGGCGGAGAGCTCTCCTCCTCCGATCCTCCTTCTCTCCTCCCCGTCGGCTGAATGCGCACGCGCGGCAAGAGCTGCGCGCGCATTCAGCTGGTCACATAGGAAAGCATTCATAATGCTTTCCTATGGACGCTGGCATGCTCTCACTGTGAAAATCACAGTGAGAAGCACGCAAGCGCCTCTAGTGGCTGTCAATGAGACGGCCACTAGAGGCTTTGGGGGAAGGCTTAACCCATTCATAACATAGCAGTTTCTCTGAAACTGCTATGTTTATGAAAAAATGGGTTAACCCTAGCTGGACCTGGCACCCAGACCACTTCATTAAGCTGAAGTGGTCTGGGTGCCTAGAGTGGTCCTTTAATGGTATATGTGTAATATTGTATGCAAATGTGTAACAGTGTGTGTATCTGTGACTATGTGTAAAAGTTTGTGTGTATCTGTGAATGTTTGTGTGTGCATATGTGTAATAGAGTATGTGGGTATCTGTCGGTATGTGCAACAATTTGCATGTATCTGAGCGTAAGAGTGTGTAACTGTTTATGATGGTTTATATGTTTAACAGTGTGCGGGTTTTATTAGTAACATTGTTTGTGTAAGTGTAACTGTGTGCATGAGTCAGTGAGAGCATGTGCGTCATTGTAAGTCAGTTGGCACTTTAATGTATATACAAAAAAATGAGTGTGGCCCGAGTCAAAACGTAGGAGGGGCTATCAAATATATATATATAGTTTTTAATGTGTTTTATTTGTAAATAGGAAAACAATGACACAAACAATTTCACATTATTTTAAATAAATATATATACATTATCTTATAGTGTTCCATATATACACGTTACAGAAATTGTGCCCTGCATTTGACTTTCAATTCAATAAAACATCTGCTTTTTACAAGACTAAAAGTAGTGATTAGTAATAAAGATCTTACAACAAAGTTCACTAAATGAAAAGAAAGTACACATTGCTAATAGTATTCTCCCACCATTTAACGTTAAACATTGTGTACTCATTCCACATCATCAGGCTTTTTATGAGTGTTTGCTCGATGTGAGAGAGAAATATGGGTGAGACAAACCTGACTACAATCCCAGCGACTTTTCTGGCATTGTCTCTACAATATCAGCTTTACAACCACGAAAATGACTTCTCTCCATAGACAGACTGTTTGCAGAGTAGACGGGAACATGTTAGACGAGCTAAGTCTGCAAAGCTGATACGTTTATGTGAGTTTATCCATCACTTTATTTGACAGACATGAAAGGGGAAGTTTAGAATAAGATAAGTTTTGTTTGCAATTTCTTTCTATTAGATGCCGATAGGCCGTTTAACTAGGCTCTGGTTAATGGAAATTTTATTGTTTTCATCCCCCTTCTATGCATCTAGTGTATGTTTCACTTGCACGCATTTGAAGCAATGACAACATGCAGCTTGTGACTTGCCTAGGGCTCTTCCACAGCAGGATTATGTCCGCTGGTTCGGTGACTGTGTTTCACGTTTCTTTGTTGTCGACCAGGGCAAATGTCTTTGATCATCCTGACAGTGGCAAATTTACAGCGCCACACTGGATTTCATTTTCTGTGTATTTTTTTGAAAATATAATATACCCTACGAGAAATCAATGATAAGCCGTTAAACTAAAGAGCATGGTAACATCTACAGCACAGTCAATTAATGGTCTTCAGTGGATAGATGGTTACGGATTTGATCATAAAAAATGGATAAAAGATTACATATCACATAGAGCGAAACTTTTAATAACTCAACATGACTTTTCTTAATGGGTTTTATGCATTTTAATCATTATAGTGTCAATGATGATTATAGCCTTATTAGATTCTAGTGATTGAGAGTTCTATTTATAAGATGTTTAAAGTCTTCACGGAGGGCAGCCTGTGTTGATGTGAAATGTAACATCTAGCAGGAGAAATCATTTTTTTGTCAGGAAGAATACAGTTAAAAAAATGTTTTATACGGTGACCTAGTTCTCTGCTAGAGCAAGATCTCAACAGTTCTTTTGTTATAAATACAGATTATAATATAAATATAAATTAATATTAATATAAGTATAACCAGCTACACTCACACTATCATCTAGAATCCAAAAGGTTTACCACAGTAAATATAGTACGCACTGTTGTATGTGTATACAGGAATGCTATTCACTAACCTGCATGCCAGACTCCAAATTCGAAAATTCTATAAAAATACCAACTCTGACCCAAAATTGCAATTCAGGTTTTTATTAACCTTTTTATCGTTGCAAACTTACAGACTTTTAAAGAATAAGAAAAAATGAGAACTTGTAAGGTGGGTCTTGTTCCTTTGACACACTCCTGTGCTGTGTGGGTTTAATTTACTGAGGGTGTTGGCGTGTCCATGCTCACCCACTCCTTGCCTGTTACTTACCCGTCAAATATCAAAATGTGGGTGCCAGTCCCACTCATATCTCATAGAAAACAATACACTAAAGTCACATAAATAAATTTTTATACCTTTTGATAATGCCATGGGTGCACAGTCTCCCTGGTACTATAAAAAAAAAATCCTCATTCACTGCAATGCTACCGAATATAGGATGTTCTTCCAAATCTGCTTCATAATAATAAAATATTACTTACCTAAATACAATGTTGTCAAACAATGCTCTCATGTCATCATACCCCCCAAAAAAATATGTATGAAAAAGGAGAGGGGAACAATGACAGATGCATCTTCTCAGAGCTACAGCCATTGATCTGTTTGTGACCCCTGTCCCGTTATGTCATTTGTCCCTTGTCCTTAGCTACCAGATAATGTCTTGGACTTTCCTCTAACTACTGGACTACCACCGTAAAAGGAAATGGCTAGTAGGTGCTGTTCTTGTATGACGAGCAGTTATTTTGAATGTACTTCAGTTGTTGAAAGTTTATTTATGTTCTGCAGCCTGATTGGGTAGCAGTTTTAAAGGTCGGATTGAAGGAAGTCCATCAATTCAGGAGTGTTGGTATGATAAGGTCAAGGTACTGATGAAGCTGGTGTAGGAGCAGGCTGTTTGCTTCGATTTGGATCAGTGTGAGAGGGTGACTTACCAAGTATCTGTCCTATGGAGGTATTTGTAGACCTCATCAAGCAAAACCAACTATGATTCCTCTTCTTCAGTGTCAATGTTATGTTAATGTCATGTTGTTCTCCAAAACAGAGCCTATAGTAATTTTTCAGTACTTTTATTCTCTGCTCCAAGTTGCCACTGAGGGAGAACCCTGCGCTACTTTGATGATGCTGGAGTTCTAACAACTGAAGATGGCAAGAGTGCACCATTTCAGAAAGCTTTAGACTTTTCTTCCACTCCATCTCTTTGTCCAGTACTTGGTTCAAATCCTTCTTTCTTTGCTTAACCAACACTGGACTAGGAGAGGGACTACAGAAGGCCAGACACTTAGGTAAAGCCATTTTTAATTCTGGCAGAGCATCCTTACTCATCCATTTACCACTTCACTGCAGCTTTGACGGTTTCTCAGTAGTGATCTGGAAACTCTGTGAAAAGACATATTCTGCCACTGCCAGTAATTGTAACAAGAGCAAATTGAATGGTTCTTCATTTGGGATCTAGACCTGTCCTGCTACATAGTTCACTCTCTTTCTGATACCATGGACCATCTGGGATTTCCTCAGTGAATCTTCAGGTTAAGGTCATGCCCTCTAGCCACTGAATGGCATGGTGCTGTCCCTTCTGCCCAGTCCTTCTCCTAGACAGACATCATCCCATCTAACTTTCCTCAGTCAGGCAACATTCCCTCTGCCAAAACACCTCTCAGTATGTCTTTAAACAGTATCTCTTGGCTCAAGTGTCCAGTTGATTAAGCTCTCTGTGAACAGGTCTGCAGACTTTACTGTGACACCCAGAATGGTGTGGGAAAGGAAACCAGGAACTGACTTTATTTCATTTTAATTGATTTAATTAGTTTACTTTTTTTGACACAAGGACAAGGCTTCAGGAAATCTCTATTATTCTGATGGTGACCAACTTAAAATAATGCACAAAATCTTATAATGCAGGGGAAACAGCAACACAATAATGTATCATTCTGCAAAAAGGACTGGGGGAGGCAGAAAAACACAGACACTAAAACTGCTAAAATTGTATTATTGGTCTATTCAGCCGTAGAATTGTTCTTCTGTGTGAAGGATGCCTAAGGTTTACCAGAAATTGTCTGGTGACCAGAAGAAAGCAAGTCACCTCCTGGACTGCCTAGGCTGATTCGTCACATGCTCAGAAACTATTACATCATTAACAGCATCAGAGAAGACACATAGGATTTAAGGATCCCCTCAGAAATTGAATTCCCAATACTCTTTCAGGGAATTTCAAATCTACCACAGTCTGAACCTCTTGAAAAACATCTGCATCTATCTTCAGTCACAAACTAACTACACTCATTGGTAATTTATCCTTGTATTGTTTTTTTATCTTGTCTCCTATTATATGCATAACGATGAATTTAGACCTACTCTCCATCACGTACTTGAAAACAAGAGCAGTATCAAGGTATTCTTCCTAAATAAATAAATATCTTCCCTATACAGTTTGCTTGCTGTTGCTGTTACTGAACTGTGACCCTATGAAACCTGTCAATTGTGCAATAAAACACCCCAGTGATCTAGCTGGAAACGCATGTCTCTCCTTATGATTTTTTCTCTATACAATCCTTCTTACCCCTCTAGGCCTTACAAATCATCATTTCACACCATACCATGGAGATTATGCATTAAGTAACTGCTTCCAATTCAGTAATAAGGTAGAAAGGGGCTACACGTGTGATGAATCATTAATTTGTTCTTTATTAATTTGTTCTTTATTTATACATTCATAAAGTAGCAATCCTTAAAGAGCTGCACTATCTACAATAATTCATTTGCACTCTGTTACTTTACCTGTGTCCTTTGCCCTTCATTTCTCTCATGTTTCTGTGCACCAGCTCAATATCAGACTCCGAAATACTTTGTTTTGTATATACCACCTTGGAGTCTTTAATTTCATGCTATCAGTTTCCCTATAGGTCAACACATTTAGAAGCTTCTCATTTCCCAGACAATGTCTCAATGTGTTCCACATTGTTATTAAGATTATGTCCAGCCTATTACTGGTCAAAAACAACATCTTTCAAAAATGCATCAGCAACTGAATTTTTTCCACCAGTTCCTCTATATTCTCAAAAACGTCACCCATCCTTGAGTCTTAAAACAACTCTCTCTAGAGGCCTAATGCAGCCGCAAACTTTATGATGGACTTCCAAACCAGTAGGATATTGCATCATGGTGAGCAATGGTCCACAATACACGTGTTTGTGAAATTCAACTTTGAGAAACACTGGTCGAAAGCATTTGTCTCTAATAGTTCTGACTCATTATCAAGTCTGTTGAGAGGGTACAGAAAACCTTCAACTCCAACGTTACCTCTTCAGTTTATGATACCATGAAGTCTGACTCTGAATTCTTGTATTACATTATATATAATTATATTACAATTACCGCGTTACAATTTACTCTATATGCTGATGTATAAGTCAACAATATAAGCATAAATAAAATCACCCAAAAACTACTCCGATACTGACTCTACAGCCCTGCACAGTAGTGAGTACCACCGAAAAACTGAGCAATAAACATTATTGTGTTCTAATTCATTAGTAATTATATTCATAAAAGGAAGTTAGAAAATACCATGCATTAGTACATTAACAAAAAAACTAAAAAAGTTACATGTGTCTCATCATATATTCTATTACCCAAGAGCAGGCTATTAAATACAAAGAGAGAGTAATTGATATTCCAAAGTCAAAACAATTAATTTTAATTGATTGAATATTCATACAAATAGCAGGTTTGAGATCTACAGGAGACATTAAACAAAGAGTTATTGTGGGGACACTGGGCTAATGACTCACTTGCTGGGCACAGTGGGTTCTTTGGCACACAAAGAAGTCAAGAGCATGAATGCATAGTGTAGGGCAGGGACAAATCAATTAGCATGTGGCTATTCATTTTATGACATGGCACACTGCCTGGGCACAGTGAGTCCTCTGGCAAATAAATCAGTCCCAATCAAGATCAACACATAGTGTTGGGCACTATGAATGAACATGCAGCTAAAATTTCCTCAACTATATTTTCATATGGCATAAAAGTGATTGGACTGCTGGCAATGACAAAACATTGTTAGCATCAGTGAAACACTTATATTCACAACTATGTTTACACAATATGTTCTTTATAATGTCACCTTAGAGTTTGATCACTTGTACCTAGCAAAACTCTTTCTCAGTGAAGCTTATAATGAATAAAGAGGCATGGTTTGGAAATGGGTGAAATGCTTAAATGGTCAAGGTCACGGTTATTTGTTCATGTGACTCTAAGGAAAAAACTAAATTATTTAAGAAAGTTAATTTTCTTTCTAAAAAAACATTTTGAATCAGAAATCCACCCAAGCATGAGTAAAATTGGATTTTTGTCAAGTTCGCAAATATGTAATAACTTTAATTGGGGTCAAGGTATATGTTGACAGGCATAATCTAGAAAGTCTGAAGATTCTGAAAACTGCTCACAATTAAATTTTTTGTTGTTGTTAATGATATATGCGGCATGTGATGCACTGTCACTGGGGATGGAAGACAGACACTATGTGTGGGTCCCCAGATTCCTTTTGTGTTTTGGTCACCCTGTGCCCATTATTAGTGCACGGTACGTTGAATGTATTGCTTGTCTGTGCCTCTCCCCTCCCCCTTTTTCCTGTCCTATTGTTTTCCCAGCAGTGCGTTTTCCCAGGGCACTGCCAGACCAGTATAAACTAGCTGCTCTGTCCCTCCTCAATCTCCCATCACCCCTTGCTATTGTCTGACCCCTTCCTTGTTCTACAGTGCTCTATGTACCTCTTGTATGTAAATGAGGCTGTTGGGGGCTTACATGTGTGTGCTATGTCTACTAAAGTTAGTTGCTGTTTTAACCTTCACCAAGTGTCATCTGGTGTTTGGTCCAGGGTGGAAAAGGTCCTCAGTGATCCCAGTCAAGCATAGACGACAGGTTCTGAAGTGCTCCAGGGTCCCTGATAGCTCGCACACCATATTTGTATGTAAAAAAAAGGAAGCATGCATACATAGTCAAGGGGTTTACATTTGTTGTTCAAAACAAACTTCAGAGTTGGTATGAGATGAGATCTAAGTGACTGACATTGGAATGATTCTTGGTTCCAGCCTTGGTGGTTTGAGTATGTCAGAAAAGCTTGATCTTCCAGTATTTTTACACACAACAGTCTATAGAGTTTTGAAGGAATGTTTAAAAAAATATATTTAGTTGACGATCAGAAAAACATTGTCTGGTCTGACACTTCTTGATTTCTGCTTTGAAATGCACTAGATATCAGGGTCCGAGTTTTACAATTGATTAATCCATCCTGGTTTGTATCAACAATACATGGGGCCCCAGTGCGAAACTGATCCGTGGGCCCCCCGCCAATCCGTGCCATCCCCGCCGGATCAGTTTCGCACTGGGGCCCCATGTATTGTGTGTACGCCACTGAATGGACTGTTGATACAAACCAGGAAGGATTCATCAATTCATGTAAAACTCGGACCCTGATATCTATTGCATTTCAAAGCAGAAATCAAGAAGTGTCAGACCTGTTGTGTGTAAAAATACTGGAAGATCAAGCTTTTCTGACATACTCAAATCTTTCTCCAGTTTAAAATCCTTTAAGGGATCTCTATCAGCATGTCTCAATACAGAATGCACCTTATCCATGGTTGATTATATTTCTTATCTGTTCTGTGTTAAAGGGACACCACAGGCACCCAGACTACTTCAGCTCACTGAAGTAGTCTGGGTGCTGTGTCCCTTTTGCATTTAGTGCTGCAATGTAAAACATTGCAGTTCCAAAGAAACTACAATGTTTACACTGCAGCTCTAAGTCTGCCTCTGTCACGTATTCTTCCGCTTATAGAAATGTGGTTAATGATATTTACTGTCCACACAGGAAAAGTTATGCCGAGCAGCAACCTAATCCACAGAAGGGTTAATGCTGAGCAGCAATTATGCAAATGAAACCTGGTAACTGACTTTGGGGTCAAAGGCCGGTTACAGCCTATCAGAAAGAAAGGAGGGGTATTTAGGCCCAGTTCTCAGCCTGCTCAGTGCCCTGTCGTGGTTTCCCTTGTGGTTGTCCGAGAGCGCGTTCCTGTTTATAGTTTTCTACCTGGTTTTTGACTTTGGCTTTGTTTATTGACTTCTCTATATTCTGGTATCCTGACTCCTGGCTTTCCTCATCGCTGTGTCCCTTTCTGTGTTCCCTGACCTCGGCTAGTATTTTTGACTATTCTTTGTACGTTAAATCCGGCCATTCTAAGGACCGGTAATACGTTACTTATTTGTCATCCGTGCTGTACAGTTCTACGTGCTGGATCAAACAGTAATCCTGACATTACGACATGGCCATAGATCCTGTAGAACTGTGTCAGCACATAGCTGCTTGCGAGAGGAAATTAGAGGAGAATGATCACCGCATGGATCAATTCACTCAGGCTTTAAGTACGCTTCTCGCTAGAACGGAGCATCTGCAGCCTGCAGCGTCTCCTCCTATAGCACCTCTACCCTGTGTACCTCCACCCACTGTTAATATGACTCCTAGCATCTCCTTATCACCATCCCTACAGTTTGATGGCAATATCCAGGAATGCAGGGGTTTTCTTAATCAGGTGGAGTACCATTTTGAGGCCTCACCAGGGTCATTCCCCACGGACAGAGCAAGAATTGGTTATCTAATGAATCAATTAAAGAGCAAGGCCCTTGCCTGGGCTAATCCGTTGTGGGAGAGTAATCGGAGCATAGCTCATAATTACCAGGAATTCCTTGCCGAATTCAAGCTCACATTTGAGCCATTGGGTAGAGAGGATGACGCCTCCACTGCCCTAATGCACATCAGACAAGGTAACCGGTCTATCTCGGATTATGCTATTGAATTCCGTACCTTAGCTTCCGAGGTAGACTGGACTAACAATGGGTTAATCTCAGCATTCAAAAAGGGTCTCTCAGAGACTATACTAGATGAGATAGCCGCTAAAGAATTACCTAAGAGTCTTAACGAATTTATTACGTTTGTCATGCATATTGATAATAGGTTAAGACTCAGAGAAGTCACCAGAAGCAAGACCAGACGTACGGCTATGTCCCTAGCACCTCAATTCTCTAAACCTGTTTTGTCTAACCTCCCTGTACAGTCCGAACCCGAACCTATGCAGTTGGGGGTCACTAGACTGTCAGAGGCCGAAAAACAGTATAGGAGAAGGGAGGGGTTATGCCTATATTGCGGTAGAAAGGGACATATGATAACTAATTGTCCAGTGCGTCCGGAAAACTTCCGCACCTAAGAACCTTAAGGGGACAGATCTTAGGTGTGATGGAGTTGTCCTCTAACAAAAACAAAAGTAGATTCCTCCTTGAGGTATCTATTTCCCTTGATAACAAGAAGTTTTCTTGCAGTGTCCTAATGGACTCAGGTGCTGCTGGAAATTTTATTGATGTCCAGTTTATTAGGGGTAATGAGATACCGGTCAGGGAGAGACCTACGCCGCTAGCTGTAGAGGCTATTGATGGTAGACCACTCACACAACCGCTTATAACCCACGAAACTGTCCCTATTACGATCTCCATTGGGGCCTCCCATAGGGAGGAGATGACGTTTCAGGTTATTACTTCTCCATCATGTCCTATCATATTAGGGTTTCCGTGGCTGAGTAAGCACAATCCCTATATTGACTGGGCTAATGGGGAGATATTAGAATGGGGTAAAGAGTGTATGGGGAGATGTATAAAACCAGTACTAAAGAGATTGGATACTATTGACCTTCCCACTACCACTCCCCAAACTCCTGGAGTTCCCATACAACTTCAGGAGGTGTTTAACAAGGTTCAATCTGATGTATTGCCTCCCCACAGAGCATATGACTGTGCCATTAACCTGTTTCCAGGCGCTATGCCACCTAAGGGGGCAGTTTATGCCTTATCTCCCCAGGAGAGTAAAATAATGGAGGAATACATCAAAGAATCCTTGAGCAAAGGGCACATAAGAAAGTCATCCTCACCAGCTGGTGCAGGATTCTTTTTTGTTGAGAAAAAGGGTGGTGAGTTACGCCCTTGCATAGACTACAGGGCACTTAATAAAATCACTGTAAAAAATGCATACCCTATCCCACTCATTTCCGAATTGTTCGATAGCGCTTACAATTTGGTTAGAATTAAAGAGAATCATGAGTGGAAGACGGCATTTAATACCCGTAGTGGACACTATGAATATCTGGTAATGCCATTTGGGTTATGCAACGCCCCGGCCGTATTCCAAGACTTTATAAATGATGTACTCAGGGAATTCATTTACTCATTTGTCTTGGTTTATTTGGACGATATTTTGGTGTATTCCCCTGATCTTCAGACTCACCACTCCCATGTGAAACAGGTTCTGCAGACGTTGTTGAAAAATAAACTTTATTGTAAATTAGAAAAGTGCATATTTGACCAGCCTGAAGTCCACTTTTTGGGTTACAACATCTCTGCATCGGGATTTCAAATGGATCCTAAAAAACTAGAGGCTGTACTACACTGGCCATTACCCTCTGGTTTAAAAGCCATTCAAAGGTTTATTGGTTTTGCCAACTATTACAGAAGATTCATCAAGGGATTTTCTTCTGTAATAGCCCCAATCACAAATATGACTCGCAAAGGGGTTAGTAGCACGGTATGGTCCAAAGAGGCTGTGAATGCTTTTGAGACTCTTAAACAAAGATTTGCCTCTGCGGACATACTAAAACATCCCGACACTAGTAAACCTTTTATATTGGAGGTTGATGCATCCGAGACAGGGGTAGGGGCTGTTCTCTCTCAGAGAGAAAGCCAGGGAACACCATTGCATCCTTGTGGCTACTTCTCCAGAAAGATGTCTCCTGCTGAGCGCAACTACGATATTGGCAATAGAGAACTGTTGGCCATTATTCTTGCCCTCAAGGAGTGGCGACATCTTTTGGAGGATGTTGATCATAACCGACCACAAAAATCTGGCATATATAGGGGATGCCAAACGTTTATCTTCCAGACAGGCTAGATGGTCACTGTTCCTTTCACGTTTTAACTTTCTCATTACTTATAGACCTGGTTCTAAAAATACCAAGGCTGATGCCTTGTCCAGGCAATTTGATAATGAGTCAGCTCCGGAACAGGTGACATCTCCTATTATTCCACCAGAGTGTATTATTGCCACTACTGTCCTCTCACTGTCTTCTCCACTGCTTGGCACCATACTGGAGGCCCAGCCTCAGCGCCCAGTGGTAAACCGTGTGATAAACTGTTCGTTCCCCTATGTGAAAGGGTTAATATCATGAAAGTGTTCCATGACAATATAACTGCTGGACACCCGGGCATCAATAAGTCCACTGCCGCGATCACTAGATCATTTTGGTGGGATTCACTCAGGAAAGATGTAAAGGAGTATGTGCAGGCATGTTCTGTGTGTGCAGTTTCTAAGGTGACTCATGCACTTCCTTGTGGCCTGTTGCAGCCTCTTCCTGTTCCTGAGATTCCATGGTCCCACTTATCCATGGACTTTATTGTTGAGCTTCCTAGCTCTGCTGGGTTCACTACTATTCTCATGGTTGTAGACCGATTTTCTAAGATGGCTCACTTCATTCCTCTCAAGAAGTTGCCATCTTCGCAAGATTTGGTCCTAATTTTCATACGTGAAATTGTCCGTTTGCATGGCATCCCCCACAATATTGTGTCTGATAGGGGCTCTCAGTTTGTGTCCAGGTTCTGGAGGGCGTTCAGTAAACAATTGGGGATTGATCTCTCCTTCTCCTTCTCCTCCTCCTACCATCCACAGACCAATGGTACAGCTGAGAGGGCTAACCAGTCATTAGAAGTTTATTTGCGTTGTTTTATTAATAGCACACAAGACAATTGGTCCGAACTACTCCCGTGGGCCGAGTTCGCTAGAAACAATGCTGTTCATGACTCCTCTGGGCACAGTCCATTTTTTGTCAATAAGGGTAGGCATCCTACGGTTCTCCCTGCGGTATTTTCTGATACTGCCATTCCTGCTCTGGATGAGCGTCTGGCCTCCATTCGGGATACCTGGGTTAAAGGACCACTCTAGGCACCCAGACCACTTCAGCTTAATGAAGTGGTCTGGGTGCCAGGTCCTTCTAGGGTTAACCCATTTTTTTTATAAACATAGCAGTTTCAGAGAAACTGCTATGTTTATGAATGGGTTAAGCCTTCCCCCTAATCCTCTAGTGGCTGTCTCATTGACAGCCACTAGAGGCGCTTGCGTGCTTCTCACTGTGATTTTCACAGTGAGAGCACGCCAGCGTCCATAGGAAAGCATTGTAAATGCTTTCCTATGCGACGGGCTGAATGCGCGCGCAGCTCTTGCCGCGCGTGCGCATTCAGGAGGAGGAACGGAGGAGGAGAGAAGGAGGAGAGCTCTCCGCCCAGCGCTGGAAAAAGGTAAGTTTTAACCCTTTCCCCCTTCCAGAGCCGGGCGGGAGGGGGTCCCTGAGGTGGGGGCACTAGGGCACTATAGTGCCAGGAAAACGAGTATGTTTTCTGGCACTATAGTGGTCCTTTAAGGTTCAAACTGCTCTAGGGGCTGCTGCTGAGCGCTTCAAACATTTTGCTGATAAGCGTAGGAGTGCCAACCCGGTGTACCAAGTGGGGGACCGGGTTTGGTTGTCATCTCGCAACATCAAGCTTAAGGTCCCTAGCATGAAGTTTGCCCCCAGATTCCTTGGTCCCTATAGAGTGCTTCGTAGGATCAATCCAGTGTCTTACTCTCTGGCTCTTCCTGCATCTTTAGGGATTCCCAACACTTTTCATGTGTCCTTACTCAAACCTATTGTCTGCAATAGATATACTGTTCCTTGTGTTCCTCCCCCTCCGGTGGTGGTGGGTGGTCAGGAAGAGTATGAGGTATCTTCTATCGTGGATTCTAGGTTTTCTCGGGGCACTTTACAGTACTTGGTTGTTTGGAAAGGTTATGGTCCTGCTGATCGTTCTTGGGTTTCAGCTCCTGACCTGCATGTGGGCCGTAAGATCCGCGCTTTTCATGCTAAATTTCCTCTCAAGCCTGGTCCTGTCCGCCCGGTGGGCGTTCTTCAGGTGGGGGGTAATGTCACGTATTCTTCCGCTTATAGAAATGTGGTTAATGATATTTACTGTCCACACAGGAAAAGTTGTGCCGAGCAGCAACCTAATCCACAGAAGGTTTAATGCTGAGCAGTAATTGTGCAAATGAAACCTGGTCTCATGTATTCATCCGCTTATAGAAAAGTGGTTAATGACATTTACTGTCCACACAGGAAAAGTTGTGCCGAGCAGCAACCTAATCCACAGAAGGGTTAATGCTGAGCAGCAATTATGCAAATGAAACCTGGTAACTGACTTTGGGGTCAAAGGCCGGTTACAGCCTATCAGAAAGAAAGGAGGGGTATTTAGGCCCAGTTCTCAGCCTGCTCAGTGCCCTGTCGTGGTTTCCCTTGTGGTTGTCCGAGAGCGCGTTCCTGTTTATAGTTTTCTACCTGGTTTTTGACTTTGGCTTTGTTTATTGACTTCTCTATATTCTGGTATCCTGACTCCTGGCTTTCCTCATCGCTGTGTCCCTTTCTGTGTTCCCTGACCTCGGCTAGTATTTTTGACTATTCTTTGTACGTTAAATCCGGCCATTCTAAGGACCGGTAATACGTTACTTATTTGTCATCCGTGCTGTACAGTTCTACGTGCTGGATCAAACAGTAATCCTGACAGCCTCCACTGTGTGCCTGCTCGTTGTGGGATGTCGGAGTGGGCGGAGCGTCGACCCAGCATTAAGGGACATCGGCACTGGGATTAAGGTAAGTAAATAAAGGGTTTTTAATCCTTTAGTATACCTTTAAATTTATATATGTGTATTTTAGTATTATTTTTTATTTTTAATATGTATTTTAAAGGAACACTATAGGGTCAGGAACACAAACATGTATTCCTGACCCTATAGTGTAAAAACCACCACCTATCCCCCTGGGCGCCTCACGCCTCCCTAAATATAGTAAAATCTTACTTGTATTCAAGCCTGAAGCTGTAGCTCTGCATGCTGTTTGCCTCAGAATAGCAAGCAGTCTTCTGACATCATCAGAAGTGGTGGCCTGATCCAATCACAGTGCTTCTCCATAGGATTGGCTGAGACTGACAAGGAGGCAGATCAGGGGCAGAGCCAGCACAATTCAAACACAGCCCTGGCCAATCAGCATCTCCTCATATAGATGAATTGAATCAATGAATCTCTATGAGGAAAGTTCAGTGTCTGCATGCAGAGGGAGGAGACAGTGAATGTTTGGATGCACTTTAGGCAGCCATGACCCAGGAAGGATCTCTAACAGCTATCTAAGAAGTGGCCAGTGAAGTTATCACTAGGCTGTACTGTAAACACTGCATTTTCTCTGAAAAGACAGTGTTTACAGCAAAAAGCCTAAAGGTAAGATTCTACTCACCAGAACAAATTCAATAAGTTGTAGTTGTTCTGGTGACTATAGTATGCCTTTAATATATTACCCTTTTGTAAGAATGCAGTTGTTTGTGAAACCAGGACATAGTTGAAAACAAGAAAAATATCAATGTATTTTTCTTGGTAAAATATTTTATGAAAAATAAATTAAAAAAATATGGGGATTCAATAACACCATATGGCCATACCGTGTTAAGCCCACCACTATGCACAGTACACCACTAATACTGGGGTACCATGACATAGTGTTGGGCTTAACATTGATGTGTCAATAATGAGTGTGAAGAGACCAATCTCGCCACATTGCATTGGTGGAGCCTGGTTGCCTGTCTGCTGCCTTTGGATTATGGACCGGCAGTTAAACAGTTAATTTTACTGTGCAGAAAGGTTTATTCATGCCTTTCTGCACAGCCGTTCGGTAGATTTAGTCTACCGCACAAACCACCTTCTATTAGCCTCCCCAGAGCCGTGGGGAGCCAGCAGGCGCTGTTAATTGGCCGCCCAGAAGTTGGCGTGTGCAGTCAATTGACCACCCAGTAGCTGCAGTTAACCGCAGCTTAATTGCCTATTACTGCGTGGCCGCGGTTACACTTAGCGGCCGCTAGGTGGCGGTGTTATGGAACTCCCCGGACGGCCAGCGGTGCTCAGCCCGAAATCCGTGCACTAAAAGCGGACACTTTTACGTGCATGCACTGCTGAGCCTCCAGCCTTCCCTGCTTCTATTCGTGGCTATTTAACCGAACACCTGATCATTTGGGACTTTGTTTTATGTGAATGCTTTAACCCAGATAGCACAGCCATCGAGCCCATTCGTGTAATTAAAGACTTTGGCTGTATGGCAATTGAACTGTGTGAATAGGATTTGAGCGCTATTCGGTAGTTATGTGCGCTCAGATCCCAGCTATCTGGGGATATGTGACATGTATGGATTTTATGTATTAAATGTAACACTGTATGTTTAATGTATTTTACTGTATTTGTGTCCCCACGTGTATCATGGAGTTTTGCCTCTGTGCTGGGAAATAATTGGATTACTTCCCAATTATCTCCAGGATAGAGGGAGGGAAATTAGGATGCATTGTGTGGATGTTTTACTTCTGTGTGTCTGAATGTGATACATGTCTGTCTGTGTTACAGTCTTCCATCTGGTCCCCTAGGAGAGTGTCCACCAGGCCGGAGTCCTCAGGTAGCCCTCAATAAACCAGACCACTGCTTGACCCTCAACACGGAGCTCTGTCTCGTCTTTGGGGGGATTTACTTTATGCTGTTAGAGACTGATTGCCAGGGGTGTAAGCCGCTTGGGGGCTTTTCCTGTTTGTCTGCTAACAGCTATTTCGTGAGGCTCCAGTTCGGGAGTTTGGAGTGCTACTTTGTATGCAGTTCGGGAGTTTGGAGCATTCCCTTGTATTCAGTTCGGGAGTTTGGTGTTCTGCAGTAGCTGTGCCTGTGTCTCTGGAAGGGAAGATCTACAAAATGGCGGTTTAACCCTTTTATGCCCAGGGTGTCGTAACAATGAGTTAGGCCCACTCAGTCACAGTACCCCAATATCAGTGGTTTCTACACTCAATTTAACATGGCAGACAGATTAAATAGTGCTAGTGCTAAATGAATTAAAGTGCATTTAATTAATCTGTTTTAAGGTCATTGTGAATATATAATGCAAGATTAATCTTATAAAAACACAATAAAAAACGAACAATTAAAGTGTTAGTGCTTTGATGTATATACTCACAACGTATATCATATATCTGCTCTTTATCAAATAAAAATTATTATTAAAGTGACATTACTATTCAAAACCTCCTCAAATTATGCTTTCTTGTGGTCACCTCCAAAGGGGCATCTGAAGCTGAGGCCGGGACGGGGTGCTCAACCCAAAAGGAATCTGGTCTGAACTCCAAACATACATACACATAAAAGGGAATTGGGGACACACCTGAACATCCATGTCTAAGCAGTGGTGCTGCCTAAGAGACTAAAATGTATACAAATGATAAATTAAGGAATTGTACACACACAAAAATACAGTTTTACATTTTAGAAGGCTGCTTAAAATCGCATATATCAACAAGCAAATATGGGGACTTAGTTCCATCATATGCTCATATTGTATTAAGCCCACCACCACTACTCCAATATCAGTCGGTCCTACACTAATTATAACATGGGAGACAAATTAAAAAGTGCTAATGCTAAATAAACTAAAGTGCGTTTAACAAGATATGGCCATATGGTGGAACTGAATCTACATATTTGTTTGTTGATATTGGTGATGTCCAATAGTCTTGTAAAATATAAAACTGTATTTTTGTGTGAGTGTGCTGTTCCTTAATCTGTATTTTGTGTGGCTCTGCACATGCCTGAGAATGCAAGAAACACCCAGGGGATGCCCCAGGGGTAAGTACAGATAAAACAGGATATACCAAAGACATGTTCTCTTTCAAATCGCAAACAAAGAAAACAGAAATAAAAATACCAGCTTTTAAAAAAAAAAAATATACAATTTTTAAAAAGCCTTTAAAAAAAATCCTACCAAGGGACACAAAGTTTAGCCAGCAGCACTATAATACTTTTACTTCCCCAATGTTATTTAAAGGACATTTTACCGTGGTTACAAACAAGACACACAATGATGTTCACAGCTGATGTGATATTTACAAAATACTGTTAATAGTCAACCTACAACACTAGCCGTCACTGCAACAAACAAGGAGCTTGATAGATCGGCTCTGGAGGATGGTAAATCTGTTCTATAGTCTTATAGAATCAATAGTTGCTCCACATACTCCATTCGCTTTCAAATTAGCAATGGATAGAATGTAACCTGCTGTATGATATTTATGCTATTAAGTAGTACTTTTAATGTAGTATACCAATAAATCTAATTAAGATAAATTCCGTGCGGCAAATGACCTAGTTATGGACTGTATGCACCCAGGTCTATGCATCTGATGCTAATTTGCTTTCATTTGACGTGTGTTAACACAGAGTAATGGAATTCTGAAATAGTTACCAAGGAACAAGATACATGATAAATATAATTAGTTTTACATTAGTGTAAGTAATCTAACATATATGCAGAGTCATTGAGAATAAAGGCGTGCTGAGCTATGTAAATGAAAAGACCTAACCTCAATCCCAAACAGATTACATTCTCCCCTGAATACTGGCCTATCACTGGCGAATGCTAGATTTTAGACATTTAGGGCTGGATTTACTCTGCAGGGACTCTTATTTTGTGGCATACTGCAGAAATGTGGTGCAACACTGAATGGAGGGACAGTGCCAGGGCACTCCAGGCACTATAACCAATTCAAAGAGACAAAGTGGTTATAGTGACTACAGTGTCCCTTTAATTGACAGGCAGCCTAACATGCACTCACATGGGTACACCCTCTCTGGGTGGAGCCAGAGATGGAAATAGTCCCCTTTTATCCCTTTAGTGGCTATCAATCAGTTGCTAGCAGACATTTGGTCGTCTTACTGACGCTTGGAGTCCTCACGCTCTCGATAACGAAATCCAGTGTCAGAGAAATCCCCATAGTAAAGCACTCGCTATGCATGCGCATTAGCCACCCCGTCAGATGATATCAGAAGAGACAGTGCGCCTAGGGATATTGGCACCGAAATCAGATAAGTGACTAAAAGTTTTTTAACCCTTTAGCTGTTGGGGTGCAGGGGTTAGAGGGAGGGAAGAACATGCGAGGGATGTTTGGACCAGAAGGCTCTATAGTGTTGGAAACACAGATTTGTATTCCTAATACTATAGAATCCCTTTAATATTTGCTTTATTCTGAAAGTTAATATATTATATATATTTGCAGTGATAAAACTGGTCAATTAAATAATGTCAAATAATTTGTAGCAAGAGACTGAAACTGGATCCCATTCACAAAATTCACCTGTACCAAGAAAAAAACAAACTCTGAATTTAGCCAAATTGGCCAGAATTAATATAAGCTTCACTCAACTGATCTGAAGTAGCCTTGATTTGAGGTTGAAGTACCTGAATTTCCCCCAAATTAACATTAATATACCAGGCGTTGCTCAAAAAATTAATTTGCAAACAATGTCAGACTGAATCTAATTATAAAGAGTTTCCCAGTCACCATAACCACTTCAGTGATTTGTTTGAAACACTGCATATTCAGAGTTATTTTTAATTGTGTGCTGGGGGCTAGTTGCGCCGCCAGGACATGTGACTTAAGCCGCAAAAACTCTGTTCTGGACTGCCTAATGTCAAATCTGTGCATATTTTACATCTGTCATCAGCGCACACTGCATGCTGGTGACAGACGTGATAATCTTCAACTTGCAGGCGCTCTGCATTTCCCCTCCCTCCAACCCTGTGGTGCTCATTTCCACCTCTCGATATTTCTTTTGGTTATTTATTTATTTTTCATAAAAAATAATTAGCAATAAGTGTGAACATAAATACACTTATCCACAATGCATTACGAGACAGCAGGCACTCCTAAAAGAAGAACCCGTATAGTTTGTGAAGTGTATCCAGGTTTTTAAGAGCATCACAAATTTATGCTATTTCCTGTGGTCGTATTTTCAGGTAATTAACAGCAGATTGTTTTATAGAAACATCCTTCGTAAAAGAGCCTCTCATTCTACCCCTTGTCTAGTCACCTTTTATTAACATTTTTTTTTTTTGTTAAGTAGGAAGTACTTTATTTCTTTACAGTACGACTTGTGATTTATTCTTTCTATTGCAGACATTTTTCTCAATCATTGCAGCTTTGACTTCTAGTGAAGTGGGAAGGAGACGTTTCCAAGAAAATCAATGAAATAGTGAATGGAGCACGTACATTATGGATTGAGTAAAAATGTTCGCCTGATACAAAAGCTTTATACGTGACACCTGGTTTTATGAACTTTGCTTAGTGAAAAACGCTGTACCTACAGCAAACAGAACAAACCACCCAGGTGTCCTCGAACTATAATCACTAGTATCTTCATCCACTAAACACAAAACATCTTGCGCGTTCTCGCTAGTGGGCCCTCTGTGAATAAAATTGCAGATATAATATCTATCAGTAATCATAGCATGCTGGTGTTTTAGATCTCTCTGTTATTTTTTAGTCAGTTTGCACGTTTCAAAAGAAACTAACTAGAATGCCTTGTGGGATGACTTGTGAATGTAATTCAGTTCTTTTAGCATGTCGATTATCCTGGCATAAATCATAAATGCAGAGTTTCAGCACAGCGACTTAATCTGGCGCTGCCCTGGTAAATGGCCACTACACCTGCCTCCTCCCCAGGTGCGTTGAAGTGGAAGGTAACAGAAAGCACAGTAAGGGCCCTATGAACTGCCCCTACAACTTTACCAACCCATAGGCAATGGGCTGATAAAATAATATGATTATAGGGACCCCAAGCTGCCAACCCTAGTACTAATGTACTTACCCATGACTACCTCCTTTCCCTAAATTGTCCAGGGGATGCCAAGACCAGGTCTGAAACAGTTAGAGCTCCAGCAGTACTTCCCAATGGCTAAGAATACTAAAACACCTATTTGACCCCTGCATGTAGTCCTATCCTACCTTACTACTCATTCTAAGAAGTATTAGGGAATGGATTTGTAAAACTTTAAAAAGAAATTAATCATACTTACCTTGTCAAACTCTTTCTTAAAGATCTTCTCTCTTAAGCGATACATGAAAGTACGAGCCTCCATAACGTATTGCAAATATAATAAGATATATTTATGATCGCATAAAAAAATGAAAGCTAAAGCAAATATAAATGCTGGGGGGGAAAATCATCTTTACTCAAGACAGAAGAGTTTATCAAATGGCAATTGGTGTTTATATAGTGAACTGGCTTGGAGCCTTTCAGTAAACGTATGATAAATTATCTTACACAAAAACAAAGCAGAGTTGGCTGTAGCAATCTATGCACTTTGTTTTTTTGTTGTTAGAAATTTGTGCGCAAACAGTTGTTAAGTGCTCGCTAGCACATGCATTTACCCTACAAACCAAATTTGAACGTAATAGTAAACACACAAGATCAATCAATACATCAAGTGCCCTTTTGGCTCATTAAAAAATTATTAAAGCCAGTAATATATATCGTTATTGACAAAGTGCAGAAGATTTATTATTTGTCTTTGATTGTAGAATGCTTGGTGTCGGATAACAAATCCCACTTGATTTGAGTTAAGGATGGCATGAATGGACTAAATATGGTAAAGATTTTTTTCTAAACATAAGTAAGCTCATTATTAAGGAAGTGAATAATCTGCAACTATCAGTCGATGTAAGTTTCATTTTAGAATGCTGTTGTTTTGCTTGTATGGTGGAAAGACAAAAACAGGACATTTGGCATAATAGTAAAAAATGTGGCCATCTGAGATTCCATCATAACAGCATTCACCATCAGCTCTCCATCTGGTACTGCATATAGAAAATCCCAAGAAATGTTTGTCAAGAGCTGAAGGGCTGTAGCTGGACAATACATTCTACAAAGACCATTGAATATCATGGAATATTTATAATCATAGTCAAATGGTCAGGGTTGGTGCAAGGTGTTTTGTCAAACTGGGCAAAAACAACATTTTTATTTATGTGGCAACTATAGGATTGCATGGAGGGTTCATGATGAGTAAGAGATGTATGAGTGTAAATTTTGTGCAATTGGGCACACACCAAAGGCTTGATGCTCTGGATTGACCACTCTGGCAAGATAAGTTAGTGGTCTGCCTGCTGCAGAGTTCGATGAAGTCTTCAATAAGCCTTCTAACCATAAAGGGACCAGAGATCTGCTGGTTTTCTGTTGGTTGGGCAGCATCCCCATTCTTTAACTCCTAGTTGCTATAGTAGCATTATGACGGTGTTATTCTCCCTGTGCAGTCTCCACATTTCACTGGCAGTGTGAACGATGTGATGATGTGACATAACATCATATTCCCGGGCCTTTGTATGCCCATACTGCCACTAACTGCGTGGAATGTTAAGGCTGAACAGGACAGGAATAAAAACAGCACAAAGGCAAAGTACTTATACAGGAAAAGAGGCGGAAGAAGGGATATATTTATTAAATATATAATATATACACATATGAATACAGATTTTTTTATAGCTCCCCCTTATCTGTGAGTAAAGTCAACATTTAGTGACCATCCAATAACCATCAATCCAAAATCTTTTTGTGTATATCATCTCTTTTTTTTGCCGCTGCATCACAAACTAATAGCATTGTGCATTTAGCTTGGTTTGTCATTCGGGTACATTTCAATTCTGAGTTTTGACCGATCGTCGACTGCTGAATTGTATTGCAGACCAAATCAGATCTCCAAGCCTAGTTCCAGCAATGTCCTTGGTGCTAGGCAATTATGCAATATTTACCAGCAATGAATTGATAGACTCAAGGTGTGAGGCTCCAGGATTTACCTTAGATGAACGGCTCTCTGACCCCCACCCACTACACAGTGGGTGGGGGATTTAAATACAACAATTGCATTAGGTCATCTTGCAGCTTGTAAATAAAAGGAAGCCCTGGGTGATCCGTTTTATGCTTTTTTACATGAGTGGTAAATGAAGAAAATACACATACAAATTCTTTTTAGGTTAAAATATCATACTGTGATATGACACGTCTGAGCAACGAGCTGCTTTGCTGCCCAGCAAGTCTATTTAAAATCACTTTCCATTTTAAATATAGCAATAAAACACAAAAAAACAGGCAACCCTGATAAGGCTGAAGGCAATAGATTCAAATTCAATCTAAATCTGACAGAGCCCAGAGTAAGAACACACAGGAATGAGCCAAGAGTCATTTATAAAGCAATAAATGGGAGGGAGGTTTATAATGGGACAATGAAGTGAAATATATTGGAGGTGTGCTACAATTTAAATAAATAAATGAACACAAGAAAATTAGAAATATTTCTGTAGCTTTTATTATTGATTCTTTTTGTTTAAACTGCTAATTGTTAGACTTGTACACGACAGATTCGTTCGGTTTGGCCGAAATTTTTTACATTTTGTTTGGGATGTCTGACACTGCATGTGATGGTTTAGGTCATGAAAAACTGCTCTGGGAAACATTTGGATAAACCAAAAAGGGCACAAAATTAGGCCACTCGGTGTGCTACTATATATATATATATATATATATATATATATATATATATATATATATATATATATATATATATATATATATATATATATATATATATATATAAATATTTTGTATATTCTTAGCAGTACACTGTCAGGCGCATTTTCCTGACATTTGGTTCACAGATCAAGTGAGAAAAAGTGACCAATAGAGAGAAAAAGCAGAGGAGCAGTAACAAAATTTATAAATTAAATATCTATTAAATATGTAATTTGTACTTAGTAAGTATTTTTACTGCTCCTCCTTTTTACCTCTATTGATGACTTCTAATTTGACCAGTGAATAAAATCTGGATTTAGTGCCCGTTTCTAGCCATCAATCATCTTTTTTTTCCTGTCAATAATCGTTTTTTGTTTTTTTTTGGTGCCACGGGTGGAATTCCAAATACCGAATGTTTGGCCATCGTGCTACATGATTAAGGCCTTGCCAAAACATTGTGATTTTGTGGGAAATATGCATTAATGAACATATTTCCTTCACCTACCATAGCAGCCAGTTCTAATATGGATTGTCTTCCATGAAGCTATTTGTTTTCTCAGGTATACATCCGTATGCCACTTTGGAAATCCAAAACTTGTCTGAACCGCTGATTGGGCCAAATTCGGAACAATTCGGCCAAATTATCTATATACATAGAGCAGTGGTAGTTAAACGTTTTCTACCTACCGCCCACTAATGCATCTTTCTTGATGGAAAAATTTCCTTAACTCCCACCAGTTTTCGCGCAAGTACAGAATATTTTTTAGAAAGGAGGGTGTTTTAAAAAAATTAAACGTACGTACATTTATCTTTTTATTTATACTTTATGCATGTTTATAATGTTTTTAACTTTATGAAGTTTAATGAGAAAACAAAGTAAACTGAAATTACCTTTACTAGTGATTAATGAGATCCTTGAGGTTGATGCTGCGAGACTAAATATTTGATATCTGGTTCGATTTTCGTAAGGAACAAACAAAGGTCTCCTCTTTCGGTGATATTCAGACGATTTCTCTGTTTGCTCATAATATGATTTCTCATCTGTGCATCAGCTCCACTCCTCTCCCTCCTCACCCCTCCCCACCTTTTTTCCCCCTTTTTTCTATTTTTTAACCTTCCTTATAGCAATGCCCAGTAGGAAGGCTGAGCTAGGTAGCCCACTTACTATTATTAGCCAGCAACAATTCTCTCTTTTTCCTTTTTTCTCCTTTTTTACAAGTACTCTACTCCTTCTTTCTCCTTTTTACAAATACTCTGCTCCTTCTTGCTCCTATTCTACAAGTACTCTGCTCCTTCTTTCTTCTATTTTACAAGTACTCTGCTCACAGACAAACACATACACACACTCACACATACACTTACAGACACACACACTCACAGACAAACACACACACACACATACACTTACAGACACACACACACACTCACACATACACTTACAGACACACAAATTATTAATATTAAATGTCCACCCAGCCTCCCTACCTGTCCCTGGGATCCAGTGGGGCTTCACTTCCGCGGGCAGTAGAGTTCTAATCCGAGGCAGCGAGGGAGCTCTAACCTCTCTGCCCTACTGCCTCGAGGGCTGTCTACTGATGCCAGGAGCCGGAATATGATGTCATGCCGGCTCCCCCGGCATCAGGAAACATTGCGCGAGGGAGCAGTGCAGAGAGGTTAGAGCTCCCTTGCCACCTCGGATTAGAACTCTGCCGCGCCGGGGGGTCCAGAAGGTGGCCTGGCAGGAGGGAGCGCTTACCTCCTGCCGGTCACTGAAACCTTGCGTCCCCAAGCCGCTCCTGCCCGCCCACTCACTCTAAAAAGGAGAAATCCTCTCAAAAAGAGGATTTAGCTGCCAAAATCCCTACCGCCCACCTGGAATCCTGAAACTTCCACTAGTAGATAAAGGGTTGAAGAACATCGTAAGCTTTCCTAAATTATAACAATTTTATGTGTAACTGGAGTTATTGCAGAAAATCAGCAAAGCTTACATCTCTTACTGCCATTACAAGAACATTATAACTACAGTTTGGTATCAGGGGATACCCCCTTGTACATATGTTTTTTTTTTGTTTTTGTTAGTGTAAGCTTTCTATTATTTAACTATAGATCTACAGAGTTGTAGATATGCTATATTTATTGTTTTTTTTTACAAATTATATCAATGGCTCGATGGCTGCAGCATTAGTTTTAGGTCTTTCCAATTTCTGAATGACTGACATGGTACTTACCCATTCTAATATAGAGACTGGACAGCCGGCACAGTGTCATGGAGGACCATAGCTTGTAACTAGCTAACTATCCTGTTCTCTACTCTTTGTTCAAGCATGCTACAATTAAATTTTTATTTTATAGTTATAAATTTTTTACAAGTACACTTTTTTAAAATTTGTCATTCAACCCTTTAATTATTTTGTATTTACTTGGATTTGCTCCCACTGACTTCACAAAGGTTGCAGTTACAATGATTGATTCCAGAACCAGTTGTGAGTGAATACTTGGGTGTTAAACATATTGAGGGTTGAGAACAAAAGTGTTGTTTTTGATTTAACGTATGCACTGGTTTTGTGTCCATGCATTATTTTCTTAAATATGAAACTGTTTTACCATTCTTTATACACTTTATCCTTTTTAACATTTGGAATGCAATTAAATGGTTACTTTAAAAAATGCATTTGAAGAATTAGAGGGCAAAAGAAGACTTTTTTTAAAATGAAAAAAAATAGGTGCATTATGATTGAAAAGATCTTTTATACACTAACCAAATAAGGAAAAATCTTGAAAGTTGCTTACCTGTCAAAGAAAACCTGCCACGCTGACAGAGACAGATACATTTGTTGGAAAGAAAAGCCACACTTTTGCAATTTTTTAAATATATTGGACACAACAAAATTGTAAATCAACATAATGTGGATAAAAATATCAAGGAGGTGAATTAATCCTTCACTACTGAGTACTTTTTGAATGAAAACAATATTAGCATACCATGTATTTGAAGCAAGGGATGAATAGCTTGCATCTAAACACATAACACAGCAATTTTATGTATTTATTGCTTTACAGACAAATGTAAAAGTTACAATCATGGTAAAAGTTACAATCATGCAAATTTAAACAATTTTTATTTTTCACCCATTCATTCAGTCTTTATAAAAATATTTTTTGGGGAAAACCCTTTAGATAGTATACAGAGTCTTTTATCTTGTAATAGTTCACAAAGCTTCTAAAACGTTAGTTTAAAAGCAAAAATGTGGATGTTGAGTGATGAGACAATGAACAGATTCTGTGGATAGAATACCTGGTGCAGGTCCCCACGGGTGAGAGATCCACCCCCCACCTTTTTTTTGGAGGGTATAGTTCTGTTATGTTGGTAAAATTAAAAACCTTTTGGAGTCGGGAGACACAATTTAGCATTGATACTTCACTCATATTTGCTGTAAATCAAGTTTTGTAAATTGCTATGTGAACAATGATATTAAACCTTTGATAATGCAGTGTATTTATGAAAATGTATGTCATATTCTTGTCTACAATATTACTGATATTTTTTGTCATTGTATGAAACAGTAGTGTGCTCGAATGCGTAAATAAAAAATCTAAAAATAAAAAAGCAAAACAATTTCTCACATACAGTAGTGATGACAAAATAGATAAATAAAAATGTTTAAACACCTTGCTTAAAGGTATATGTAAGGATCCTGAGGGCATTATTAGCAGTACAGCTTACTAAAAACAGCAACAGGATGTAAAAAGAATATTTGCTTTTCAGCATAATGCTACTAGTAAATACAATTAAATCATATATTCCTAATATAAAGGTATTAAAATGACTATAGCAATATATTTGAATATATGAAATGCTAATATAATGCTAACAGTGAAATGGTAGAGTCCATTCACTCCTCCTTTCCCTGACCGTAGTGCATTGTCCATTTTAGAACATTGACAGATATAATTGTCCCACAGCAAATTTACTAGAGATATTGGTCTGACTCTGACAGTCACTGCATAGTAGGAATGATATAACCAATTGAAAATTCCTGTACTGTTTGAAAGCAGGGAGTGAGCTTACTTTTTCCAGCAAATGTGCAGACATTATATCATTGACTTCTGGGAAACATTTTCTTTCCTCCACAAGCTGGTAATAAAAAAAAAAAAAAGAGTATAAAAGATGAGCGAGGTTTTATGGATTAAATGTAATTCTGACAAATACATGGATATAAAAATGTTTATGCTTAATTTAGGTAATGAAGTAGTTAATTAATATTTATCACAAATAATGGATTAAATAGTCAAGAATAGCAATAGTGGGAGAAAAACTAAATTTAAAGTGGACACTTTTTATACATTACCTGTAATTAATTCTTTACAGGATATTAAATGATTGTAATTAAGTAATGTTTTAAAATACTAAGTTACTTTTGTGTATTGCACATAAATGAACAATGCATTAGAGATTTATATTACATAGTGGCACTTCATAAAGTTACAAGGACACTTTTTTCTTTGTTTTAAATATTCTTCACAATTAAGTTATTTTTCCTTTACATAGGGCTAGCAAGGCTGCATGGATTTAACTATTCACATTTACAATTCATATTTGTACGTTAAGACTTTAAAAGTTATTACCAACAAATTTGCAATTGCTTTATATGTAGTTACAGTGAAAAGATGTTCAAAGCATGTCACCAACACCTATGAGGTTTCAGCCTCAGCATACGCTGACCAACAAAACAAATAAATGCTGCAGTACGACACCTATAGAGTTACTGTTTTTCTAAAAATATGATGTTAAAAAGTATTAAAAAATATATGATACTTTTTAATACGTTTTAAGATCCTCAACAGGCTTCAAAATCGGATTGTTGGTAAAGCATTTCAAATATCTTTCTGTGCCAAATGTAGTTTAATAAGGTACCCTCTGGCTTTAACTAAAAAATATATGCACTAACAAAAAACTATGCATAAGATACAATAATCAATATCAGCTATTTCTTTATGTTTCACTTCATGCATTGATCCTTCATGTAGATGAGGTCCTATTTGACCAGTGTTTGCAACATTAGAGAAGTGTCCTTCAATATGCTATGTGCTATATTGCTATGATGTAGATATTTACACTGTTCGAGCAACAAATATCCATCATAGATCAGCCACCTGGGATACTAGTTAATGTTTAAATAACAGTCCTGGACATTTATTAGAATGTCTGTGGAAATCTACATTATTGAGGTTTGGTTAAACATTCTGCATAACCAGAAATTACACTTAACTATCACATAACTTACGGTTCTCAATAGTTTTCATTGAGGACACATAGCTCCCAGCTATGTTTGGCCACATTGACATTCATGGTTATTCACTTAACAAGTAAATGTTAGGAATTGACGAAGGAATTTAAATGTTTTAGCAGAAATAGCAGAGATTTAAAAGAGTTGTGTTTTTCATATCTCCTTTGTACAATGTTGCACCTATTTTAACAAATCAGTTAAAAAAATGATATTATAATAGCACAGTATCTTTGTAACGCACCGTTTTGCACACAAACCGTTTAGGCGATATTCCCCTTTTAGATGCACAGGCAATCTCCCGAACTGCAAACACACGAATTCTCCAACTCCCGAACTGGAACCATACGAATCCTCCAACTCCCGAACAGAAAACACATGAATGCTGTTAAACAGCCAAACAGGAAAAAACATATGAACAGCTTACACTCCTGGCAGTCGCACTGTAATAGCATACAATCCAATTTCCCCCCAAGAACGAGATGACACTTCGTTTGAGGATCAAGCAGAACTGATTTACTGGGGCTACCTGCCCGGCTTTTATGCAGGTCTCCCACCTGGTGGACACTCCCCTAGGGGACCAGATGGAAGACTGGGAAACATATTGGACATTGACCAATCACAAGCTTACAATCCCACAATGCATCACAATCCCTCCTCTCTGTCCTGGAGATAATTGGGAAGTAATCCAATTATCTCCAAGGACAGAGGCAAAACTCCATTAACCACATGGTAGACAAAGGACATAAAATTACATACTGTTACATTTATCACATAGAACATACACATTCTACCTATCCCCAGATAGCTTAGATCCGAGCACCCATTACTACCGGATGGCACTCAGATCACATACATACAGTTCAATCGCCATGGAGCCAAAGTCTTTCATACAGTCTTTCAGTATACAGCTGGGCTCCATGGCATAGCTATCTGGGGTAGCATGGTTTAAACTGTAAAGTACCGAATGGACCGGTGTTCGGATAATTGACTGCAGGTAGGAGAAGGGAGGTCGGCGACTCAGCGGTGTTCGTGACTTTAACAGTCAGCAGAAAACCGCACGAACCAGCCTTTCTGCAGGGAAAAAGAACAGTGTTAAACATGGGGCCATAGTTTAAAGGGAGCAGGCCAGCAACCAGGCTCCTCCAGTGGCCAGTGGCGAGGTTGGTTCCGCCACAGTCTTTTTATATTTTGTGCTTCTACATTGCTGGTTAACCTGTATTATCAGGTGTCTATGCATAATGTATGTTTAAAAACATGGTATTTGAAGAAGATATGTTGAAGTGTGAGTTTTAGCTACAATTTTCTGTTAGCCATGTCTGTGTGGGAGTGAAGGAATTGGCTCGAAACGTTATTGTACATAGTTATATAGTTACATAGCTGAAAACAGACTTGCGTCCATCAAGTTCAGCCTTCCTCACATTTGTTTTTTGCTGTTGATCCAAAAGAAGGCAACCCCCCCACCCCCCAGTTTGAAGCACTTGTACCATTTCCATTTAAATATAACTTTACATCAATAGAAAGGGACTTGGTAATATTTTTTTAAACCATCAAGCAAACACTTTTAAACAAATATACAAGCCAAATAAAGCATTTTTGAAAAGCATTGAAGAAAAATAAAAATAAAGTATGCAATGACTATTTATTAAATTGCAAAAAACCTGGTCAGATTGCATTACTGGGCAGGCCTCTCAGCTATGGGAATTTATTCAGCCCCCTCTTTCCCACCCATCTCAGACCAGTCCACAGAATCATGGCATCATTGTGCAGCAGAAGGAGAGAGAAACCCCATACCGAGTTATCCCCTGCCAGGATACTGCAAGGTGAAGAGATCTTCATATACACACACACTGCGTATGTCAGGCATGCCCAAAGCAATTCTTCAACATTCCTAAGGATAGGACACTGATTGGGTTAGATTGGAGTGGGTGTGGAAAGCATTCAAAAAATATATTTAATAAAAATTTAAATTACCTGAAACTATTTTTTTTTTCCAGATGAATTGATACAGCCAAACCAAATTTCTTTCCTAATGAAAATGTCTACTTCAAAAAAGTAACCATCATTACAGTAAAATGTTGAAAATTGCACAGGGTTTTAAGCCAAAATAGTGATACTTGTACAACTAAGCTATTTTTTCCAAATCGATATTAGTTGCCAATATCTTGTTCAATTCCTGGCAATTCACAATTTTTACAGGAGAAGAGATGGCTTATTTCTAAAGGTATTTCAACATGCTTTGCATTTGTGAGAGCCAGAGATGTCAATAGCATTGCATTGCTTCGGTGACTAAAAGAAGGCTTTAGTGACAATACAAGCTGCAAATAAATCCCATTTGTTTATACTAAAACCAAGCTGGACATTGAAACAGAGGGTTTTGGTTCTTTTAGTTTTGAAAGACAGCTTGGAAACAGCGGATTAGGAAAAATATCTCCTAGATATGTAATGCTGAGTATGCGTCCATCAGCTGGCTAACAAATTGAACAATTAGTGCTAAGTAAGTTTAAATCCAAATGAAGAATGCCAGTGAAAATGACTCAGGGGACTTTTAAACAGATGGGCACTTGTAAATCTAACAGGATTTCCTACTGCCTTAGGTAAAATGAAGACTGTCTCATTAAACTGTCTGCAACCACCGCGCTCCATGTTGTGTATCCAAACAGCACAAAACAGGCTTCACATCAGCAGATACACAGCTATTTATTATCAGTTGCAATACAGAGCATATGTACAAAGCCAACACGCTAGGTATAAATAAATAACTAGATAAAGGGCAACTGCGTACAGCTTGATTTACTAAATGCTGACAGTATTTTTTTTATCGTTGCAACAAAATTGCGCCATGTTTGCTGTTACTTACTGGCATAAATTTGCTGAAATGCCAATTAGTAAGGAGATCTACCCAGGGAGTAAGCTATACACATTACGGGGCAAGTCTCATGGGAAGCAAGACTTGCCCGTCAGTGTTGTGATTGGTTGACTTCCAAGCCAATCAATCATAGTGCTCCTATTGAAGATTTAAAGGACGAGAATGCCTTTATAAAGAATCCTTCTGCCTTTAACAGTCAGTGTGTGGGGCCTTTGATAGATTCACATTGATATTTAGTATTTGTCCGATTTTTTATTTTTTAACCTTTTTTTTTTTGTCAGAACTGGGTCTTTTTTATTTTATAAATTTTTGTTAAGATATGATGGCATGGGGGCGTGTCCTGGACCTTGCCGCGAGCAGACGCATGTAGTGAGAGCTCCGCACAGCTAAGGCCCATATCTGAGCAATTGGAACCCAAACAAAAAATAATAAATCTCACCTGAACATCACAGGGCATAATATGTCACAGCCCAAATCCAAAAGAATCACAGAGAGACAGGAGAAAGCGCAGTTCTTCGCACCACGAGCGGGACAAGCAAAAACTCCGGCCTCCTCTGAGATGGCACAAGATGGCGCCGAGGAGGAACTGGAAAGCTCACAGGCATCTCCTAATCCAGAATCCCCACTGACCCAAAGCATGCTGCAAACTATGCTGGACGGCATGTCTGAAAAGATTCTGCTTTCCATTCAGTCATCCCTGGGGGAGCTGTGAAAGGATCTACAGGACCTGGGGTCCCGGACTTCCCACGTGGAAACGAAGTTAGCGGACTTTGAGGAAGCCCACAACACACTGGCTACCCAGATGGAGGGCCTCTTGTCCCGGATGGAGGGCTACGACCTAAAGCTAGCTGACATGGAGGACAGGGGCCGTCGGAACAACCTCCGGCTCCGGGGGATAGCAGAAACAGTAAGCATGGCTGATATCGCTATGTATTTGATGGATCTGTTCCATGCCATTGCACCCGAGATCCCGAGAGACCTATTGCTGCTGGACCACGTGCACAGAGCTGCCAGACCAAAGTTCCTACCTCCAGAAACACCAATGGACGTGCTGCTTCGCCTTCACTACTACCACGCCAAGGAGGAAATACTCAAACTAAGCCGTTCCCGCAAAGATTGGCCAGAGAGATTCCAAACTGTATCCGTGTGCGCTGACCTTTCTGCGTATACCCTGAAACACCGCAGAGCCTTCCAGACAGTCACGGAGCACCTGAGAGCACACCATATCATCTATCGCTGGGGATTCCCAGTGAAGCTCCTGGTGCAACACAATGGGAAAACCACCGTTATACTCACTCCGGAAGACAGCCACCGCATCTTGAGCCAATGGGGACTTGAGCAGCAAGAACTGCTGAGACCTCCAGGGAACTTGCCAAGATTCTCCCCGGAATGGAAAAAGCCCAGACGGCGCTGATAGCACTCTGAAGACGTCAGAGACTGTTACCCACAGCTGCCGTGAGCCACAGCAAGTATAATTGTCCCTAGGAAAAACAAAAAACAAACAAATAAAAAAAGAGCTATTTGGTCACACCCGACTGCCTTAGCGTTGCTGACCCGCTGGGGCATCCCTTGGGTTAGCGGGCATGGCAAGTCCACATGCATCACCCTTGCCACTCAGCTAAGACCATACACTGAGAGGGAAGGTGGGAAAGCCACAGGGGGAATACGGTGAGGTTTATGTGTATGTTCACCACTGTAGCGGAACATACCTTGGAGTTAAAAAAAAAAAATATATATATATATATATATGTATATGAAAACCTAAAGAAAAAAATAAAAGAAAAAAGGAAAAAAACATAAAAAAAACAAAGTACAATGTTTATGTATATACTTCTAACGGAAAAAAAACAAAAAATTGCCCCCCCCCCACTTTCTTTTTCTATATTGACTATATGTACTGTGGTCAGTCCTTTAATTTGATGCTGGGACAAGGTCTGTGACCCACTGATTCCATATTTACTCCTGTGGTTCACTCTGGAAGACTGCATGGTGGCTTCCCTCCCTAAGTAAGGGGCTGAGATATCTAGCCTGGGTGGCCCCCTGCACCCAGGGTTGAAGCTACTGGAGTTGTGGCAGTTAGAGGGTTGCCCGGGTAGGCACACAGGACCTGTAATGAATCTAGAGGCTATTTCACTTTCCTTTCTCCCCCTGTGCACGGTAATTGCTGCCTGTCCAGATATCTGCTCTTACAAGGGGGGCAGAATGGTCCACCCTGACTCCGAATGTGCAAGGGCAAATTGGGGGCAGGATATATTCGAACGTCTAATTATATACCCAGTTACTATGTTTTGGTTTTACTGTAATAATCTCATGCTTGTTTCCATATTATGACACTACCCACGAGCTCAGGTCCATCTCCCACCACAAGGACTCTCGAACGCAATCACTGCTACCCCCCTGCTGACACTGAGACACAGGTTCCTCCAACTAGATCCTTTAATATTTCTTACTTTGCAATACGTTGGGCCCTCCGAATGCAGATCACTGCAGGACTGGAAGCCATAAGCCTCCACCCCCACGGTGCTAATAGCCAGCGCCTAGCCACATTCTTGGCTCTCTTGTTATATACCCCCTGGACTCTGGTTATTGTCCTCTCATCAGAGATCTCCTTGCCCCTGACCACTTCACCCCTTCCCCTGTTTCCAAGTTCTGGTACCAACGACCGAGTAGACGGCCCAAGGTGCCTACTTATTACCACATTAAAAGGTCCACAGATCCCCCGTGCCCCTAGCTCAAGAGCTGGGCCGCGACGAGTGGACATGCCATTGCCGATACTTCACAGGGTTTTTCCGCTTTGCTCGATGGAGCTGGGAGAAGTGCTGACCCCAAACACACATAGTGATTATTCTAATAAACTGCGATCGCTTATATATGACCCACTGTGAAGTTTTATACCCACAATGTCAAGGGACTGAACGTTCCTGTGAAACAACACTTGCTGGGTCAAATATTACTTTGCGGAAAACTCCACTCCTGGTATGTCCCCAACCACGATATGGCAGACACACAAATCGGTTGTGAGGGGGCTACTCATACAACGAGCAGCCACATTGCGTAAAACCTACCATGCCCAATTGCAGAGGTGCCAGACAGAGCTATATGCCTTAAATGTGCAAAACCAAATGTCACCTTCTGCCTCTCTAAGAGACCACATACTAGCCCTAAATAGAAACATTCATCAACAGGCCTTACAATCAACAGGGTTTCAGCTTAAACACCTTAAAGCTACCTACTACGCACAAGGTAATAAAGCAAGCAAAATGCTCGCAAACAGATTGAAATCACGCCAAGCATCCTAGAAAATTGCGTACCTAATGACGAAAACCGGCACTAAGGCCTACAAGCCACGGGATATTAGCAACGAGTTTGCATGGTACTATGCCGACTTATATAATCTTAAACATGATGGGCAAGTACACCAACCCCAAAGTGCAGACATTAATAAATACCTGGAGGGCCTTACACAACAGACCGAACTTGTCCAACCGGTGTCGGGAAGCGAGGTTATTTCAACTATAAATACCCTGCCTCTGGGCAAATCACCTGGACCTGATGGTCTGGTTAATCTTTACTATAAATCTTTACTATAAAAAATTTAGCAGCACATTAGCTCCACACCTAGTACAAACATTCCAAGATGCAATTGCCCACAAATCCCTATCCAAAGACGTGCTATTGGCGCACATTGTTACACTGCCCAAACCAGGCAAATCGCCCACACTCACCCAGAATTTCAGACCTATATCACTATTGAACACGGACACCAAAATCTTCGCAAAACTTCATGCAACCCGATTAAGCAACATCCTTCCCCACATTATTCACAACGACCAAGTGGGATTCGTGGCGGGCAGACAGGGATCGGAAAATATGAGAAAAGTACTGAACATAATGCATGGCTATAAGACGCCACAGAAGGGTGGGTTACTGACGTCATTAGATGCGGGAAAAAGCCTTTGACAGCCTACATTGGGGCTTTCTAGAGGCAATATTGCTCAAATTTGGAATACCTGAAGGGTTCCTGTCGGCGGTGAGGGCCCTCTATAGCCATCTTACTGCACATGTGCTCAATGCGGGGTTCCTGTATGACCCCTTCTTGATCACAAACGGGACGAGGCAGGGTTGCCCACTTTCCCCCTTGCTCTACGTTTTGGTGTTAGAGCCCCTGGCGCAAACCATTAGAGATCATACCTCTATACATGGAACCACTGTTGGGAAAACCAAAAGGAATACAAAGCAAACCTGTTCGCAGATGATATCCTGCTCACTCTTACACAGCCGCAGATTTCCCTTCCAAATCTCCTGGCAGTAATCACAGACTATGGGACCCATTCCTACTATAAGCTTAATGTTGCCAATACTCAAGCCCTAGGCATAGGGATCCCAGACCAAATACTACACACACTACGGGCATCATTCTCCTTCGATTGGAGATCTGATTACATTACCTTCTTAGGACTTAACCTCACAAAAAACATGACGAACTACTGAAATACAACCATGAGAAACTTTTAAGGGACATAACCGAAACACTAAAGGGGTGGGAATCTAAATTTCTAACCTGGCTTGGCAGGATAGCTGCAGTAAAAATGTCCATCCTCCCAAAACTCCAATACCTGCTCAGAACGCTACAAATATCTATCCCCAAGACCTATTTAGAAAAACTTCAGGTCATTTTAATCCAATTTGTAAGGGAAAACCGTAAAATCCTCGTCTCCTCGAAACTTCTGTATAAACCCCTAGACCACGGCGGACCTGGACTGCAAAACATTAAAGAGTATTACAGGGCTGCACTGCTAGCCTCAGTTATATCTTCCCATGCAGCTACCCTCCCCCCGCAATGGATTGAAATTGAGTTGCATTGGTCGTGCCCCAAGGGCATGCACCTTCTCTTCTGGATACCTAAACATAAACGCCCGAACATGCCAAACATGTTGCGTACCACTGACCTGCTCCTTCATACATGGGACAGACTAAAACAAAACATGGGCGAGAAACATATGTGGCTCCCAGCTGCTCCCATATCTTGCGTGCATGCTGTTAACCCATCCTTTGACTACAGGCCTTGGCAGAAAGGAGGCTGCGCCTCCATAGGCCAACTGTTTGGAGACAATGGAATACTGCCATTCCCAGACCTCCAACATAAATTCAAACTACCGACGAGGCCGTTGTTCTCATACCTCCAACTAAAAGCGCTCCTCACACACAACCCCCCACTTTCACACTCGCCGACCATGGCCTTTTTTGAAAAAGCATTCCTAGCCCCTATCACGCCAAACAAGTTACTAGCCTCTATATACCGAGTACTGACAGTCCCGGCAGCACACAGCTATGAAAAATTTATGCTCGACCGGCACAACGACTTAAACCAAACATTTGACATCACAAGCTGGAAAAAAGCATACCCACACCCCATGCGCACGTGACCAAGGGGGAGAGGCGGGGGAAGACGTAACAACACGAGACGCTACCTGTAGGGCTCTTATTACATGACAAATTAAACATGACGCAAAACCTCTGGTACGGAGGTTCACCACCGGGGGCAAACGAGGAAGGCAGGATGGGGTGATAGATGAGTGGGGGGGGACGGAAATCTGGGCTGGACTCGGGGCTCTCAGCCCAAGGTTCACAATAGGCAACTCAGCACACTCGGCAATGGCAATCAACAAAGACATTGGGCACTCTGTGGCTTCCGAACACAGGGGCTTCACCGTAAATGATGCGACCACCCTGACAAGAGACTGAAGAAGCAAGCCTCCGTTGTAAATAGTTACTCCCCCCCCATACCTCTTCCTTTAAAATCCTCCCCCTCCCCCCCGTTTTAAAAAGGAAAATGAGCCAAGCGGTCAGGCGGACTTGAGGGAGGAACAGGGGGGAAACGGATACATCTGAATACCATCTTTAGAAGGGAGGCACAAAGGCATTACTACCACTATGCAAGCATACGCAATTAAAAAAAAACACCACAGAGCACTGCCGAACTGGCCAGTAGCCTTAACTAGAGAATGGAAAAAAAACTGTCTTAGTTAAGCTACCATGACCAAAAGCCCACCTGACCTGCCAATAGTTAGGTCCTGCGCAGACACCTGAAGTGGGTGGAGCAGCAAGACAAGGCACAACGTAGACACGATAAGAGGCACAAGGTTTGAGACCAAACCCTACATGGCACCACTCGCACAGACAGGCCACCCCGTACCCAGCCACTAGGCCCAAGACGATATGCACCCCATTAACCTTACGTGTAGCATAGGATTGAAAATATGTATGTATTACCGAACAATAATTGTCATGTATATCCATTGGTAATGTAATGTACCCTCTGGGTTATGGTATCCGCCCCTCCCTTTTTTTTTTTCTGTACCCAACTGCCTTTTCTCTGACTCAATAAAAACTGTCAAATTGAAAAATATATATATATATGATGGCATTTTATTTGAACTTCTTTTAGTGAAGAAAAAGGACTCCAATCAAGATTTCAAACAGGCTTCGCATTGAGCTGCATTGGGAAGTTTGTGATTGGACAGCCACAGAAAGTCTGGGTGGGGTTACAAGGGGAGGGCTTTCAAAATCTGCAGACAAGAGATTTGCAGCATTTGCAAAATGTTTTTAGATACACAAAAAAAAAACATTATGAAATGTGTGCATGTTTTCATTGAATGTATATCTGTTAAGCAGTGATTTTGATTTGTATTTTATATGTGGGCAGTGGAGTGTCCCTTTAACAACCACTGTTTGTGATATATCTTTAAACAATTCCATGGAAAGTATTTTGATCTGAATGAAAACATATGAAATGATTTAACATACTGGATCACATCTACCGCAACATCCTTCTACTGACTCAACCTGTCATTCTTAGAATCATGTTTGTTTCCTCTAATTACCTTTATTTAAAATGAATTCCTGAATACATAATGTGCCTGTTACTTCTGGGCTGAGATTTCCATCCTTTTTGTTATTGTTGTGATTGTTATTGTTTCACTACATCACAAAAAGACGCTCTGTAAGACCATACTATTAAGAGTTTATTAGTCTTAAAGGAATTGTGAAACCTAAAAGATAAATCAATTATGGTTAAAGGAAAACTAAAATGTTAAGAATACAAACCTGTATTGCTAATGTTTTAATGTCCCTAGCTCCCCTGCCCCATGTGTGCTTTAACAAATAATACAATTAAATGTATACCTTCTTCTTTTCCAGCTTACCTCTCAACCTCCAGTGATGTCATGGAGGAGGCATAGCTTCTTCCATAGTTGGTCCAATCCAATACTCCTCATAGAGAAGTATTGGTGACCTGATGCACAAGCACAGTGAGATTCCAAGCTTCCCCATAGGAAAGCATTGGGGCTATAATGCTTTTATGCTGCACCAGAGTCCTATGGGGCTTTCACGTTGCCTGACCAAATTTTTCTCAAACAGTGCCATAGATGCACCTCTAGTGGCTGTCAGTATGACAGTCACTATAGGTGAATTTTACCCAGCAACATTACATTGCACCCAGACTCCTTCATTGAGATGACATGGCCTGGGTGACTTTAGCGGCCTTTTAAAAAGGAAGGTTGTCTCATAAGCAGATTACACAACTCTAAGAAATTAAAAAGCCTCTTTGTTGCGAGGGCCTACAGGTTAATTAGTTGGCAAAAGGAGAATTGGTTTAACCCCTTAAGGACCAAACTTCTGGAATAAAAGGGAATCATGACGTCACACATGCCATGTGTCCTTAAGGGGTTAAAGTAGACATGTGCAAAATGTAGCGGAGCTCCAATACCTAGCATAGGTATCGCCGCTATTCAGTCCTCGTAGCTGAAATGAGCAGTAAAATATTCCAAAACCCTTTCCCCTTAGTAACTTGACGACACACGTTTCTGGGAGTCAGCTGTTTTTTTTCCTGCCACACACGGCATTGCCCATGGGGTTTCTTATTCACAATTACAGGGCTTTTCTTCCCAAGATCCTCTGTGCCTGAGAGATAATTACGTTAGAAAAACTATAACTCAATTATCTCTCAAGTACAGAAAAATCGACGATATTTAAAAACATCCAAAAATACATTTTAATAACTTCAGAACCTCCACAAAAGTCACATCACCGAATAGCTTGGATCTGAGGGCATACTCATACTCAAAATATCGCTCAGATCCTTTCGGTGGTTTGGGAATGCCATTCAAAAGATGTTTTGACCAGTTGGCCACTGTCACAGAGAACCATGACATCCAGACAGCCAACCGTGGTCACCCCAGAAGTGCCCAACAGGGTATTTGAACTCTGGACTCATTCTGCCTTAGTCCTGCTGTCTTGCCTCTGGGCCACACTTCAGTTTTTGTTTCTGTTTCTGTTTATCCTCACCTTGTCTCGAGCACTGGGGGCTGGACTTTCCAGTGCCATGTGCAATGTTATGGCAAGGGTAGGATTAGGTGTTAGGGGATAAGATAAGTGTACTGGTAACTTGATGAGCTGTCCTGATCAACTGTAAAAAGGTTATGGGAAGAGGAACTTTGCAGAAACAACTTGTCAACAAACTCGTTTTCCTGGTACTATAGTGTTAATAGGTTCCCCCACCCTCATGGCCCCCCTCCTGCCAGGCTCTAGGGGGAGGAAGGGGTTAAACGCTTATCTTTCTCCAGCGCTGGGCTCCCTCTGCGCTGGGGAGCTCTCCTTCCTGTTCCGACGAATGCGCATGAGCGGCAAGTGCCGCACATTCAATCAGTCCATAGGAAAGCATTTCTTAATGCTTTCCTATGGATGCTGGCATCTTCTCACTGTGAAAATCACAGCGAGAAGCGCCTCTAGTGGCTGTCTCATTGACCTGGATTAACCCTAAAGTAAACATAGCAGTTTCTCTGAAACTGCTATGTTTACAGCAGGCAGGGTTAACCCTAGATGGACCTGGCACCCACACCACTTCATTGAGCTGAAGTGGTCTGGGTGCCTATAGTGGTCCTTTAAAGAGTGGAGTTGCTAGTGTTCCAGCTCATTATAGGGAGAGAATTGTCTGTTGTCAGTTGTAACACTCAGAACCAGGCTCCATACTGTCCTTGGAATGTACGTCAGTACAAGAACAGTTAGAATAACTAAAGCTTATATTGTACCTGTACACAGGACTAGAATCACAATATACCATGCTGTGCGTTAGCTGGAGTAGTGTAAAGAGCAAACCAAACTCTGTGTGGTAGCTGGAGTAGTGTAAAGAGCAAACCGAACTCTATGTGGTAGCTGGAGTAGTGTAAAGAGCAAACTGAACCCTGTGTCATACCTGGAGTAGTGTAAAGAGCAAACCGAACTCTGTGTGGCAAATCATAGCAGAATTTTGCCTGCCTGACTACAAGGTGCCAACTGTAAAGTTTGGTAGATGGATAATGATAGTGCGAGCAGGGCCGGATTTAGAGCCAGTGGGCCTGGCGCTGAAAATTACGATAGGCCTAATTACAGAATCTTATCGACAGAAAAAACTAAACCAGTTATACCTCCCAAGTGTCATGTATCTGGTGGAGGTGGTGCTGGAGGGATATTGCTATCAGAAAACACATACCCTATGCTTATAATTCTCGCTTTCAAGTAAATCCATACCCTCTAACAGCACTGTCCGGTGAAGCAGGATTTCAGTGGGTGGGGTAAAAGGGTGGGCCACTGATGTGAATCACATAACTAGAACCGCCCAAAGGGACAAACATACCCAAATCAATGGGCCTATTCCATAGGCATGGGCCTGGAGCTGCAGCTCCATCAGTCCCTGTGTTAATCCTGCCCTCTGTCCGAGGCTATCTTTCATAGTTTGGAGAAGCCCCCTTTTTTATGAAAGGGATGCCTATATCAATAGAATTCTGTAGTTGCAGCTTGATATCAATAAGTGGTTAAGATAGCATTGTTCCTTCAACACTGCACTGCAGTGCACACATTGAGGTACTCATTGAAAGGTTGTTGGAAATCAATGTTGACCTTGACAGGTCTATAGAGCCTGACCTCAACTCCATCAAACATTTGTCTGAATACTGACTGTGAGCCAGGACTAAATGCCCAGGGCTTATAGCCGTGATTCACATGGAGCCAAGATGAAGGATGTATATCAATAGATAGCATTTTCTGTGCAGATTTCACCAGAGATCTTTTAAACAATTTGTTTTTGCTGGTTTTAATTTTATTTATTTAATTTTTTTAGAAAGGGTTAGGAAATGTATACCACTGGGATACATATGGATATTTTTGTAAATCCTACTTTAGAGGAATGTGTTGTTAAATATAATTCCAGGTACAGTTCATCTTTCTGTTCTACCAACTCATTATTTGCTCTTTTCTTTACTTTTGGTTTTCTGTTTTTTTTTTTGTTTTGTTTATTGTCTGCAGTATGTTACTCTCATGCCCATCTATCATAGCTATATAACAATGAGTTCTAATATACCTTCTTGAATACATTTTTAATTTTTTTCATCAAACACCCAAAATTCTAAAATGATTCATAAATATTAGTCTAACCTAGAAGTGCATGTGTAATTAAATTCCTTAAAATCAAAATATTTTCATAAGAAACTCTAGACTTAATTGAATTTTTCTCTGTACCCAGACGTTATGCTTTACGTAAAAATAAAGCAGTGACATTTATTTTAGTTTTCCATTTTTATGGTTATCTACGAGGCTGCTTTGTGGGCTTGTTGCCAGGCCCTCACAGAAGCATCTGCAGTTTATTAATTCATGCTTTGTGCCCTGGTTTGATTAAAAAATTTATGTAACATCAAAACTTTAATTTAGCCATTATAACCAATATCCATGATACTTAGGGTTCTCCAAAAAAAAAATGAATTGTTGTCCTCATATTGTAGGTTCTTTGATATGATTAACATATTTAGAAATGATTTAGAGACATTATTTCTGTATGTTCGTTTTTAAAATATCCTTTTAACTCTTTAATTTTGATTAATGTTAATTACAAGCCTTCACTTACCTGTTAGTTGTCCCTCCCACCCTCCCTGTGGTTTAGAGGTAGTTTCCTGTTTAGTCACAGCGGTGGGAAAGGCTTTGTTAAATGGGAAGTAGGTAGAGTATGAAGTGGTCATGCCAAGGTTTAGGCTGGATTAGGCCAGAGTGTTAAATTGGTTGGTAGGTTCGAGCTCATCGGTGGCTCCGAAACTGAGGGTGTAGGGGTGTCTCAGTACACCCCTACAGTTTAAACATTTGGATATGGGCCTCTTTGGTAGGCCGTGTTTTATATTATGTGTTATTTATACTGTTATATATTGTTCATTGGTATGGGGTCATTGCCAGGGGTATTGATGTACAGAGGGAGATTGTATTAAAATATCATTATTTGGCAATGACCCTAATTTTGTTAATTACATGATATATAAATAAAGCTGTGGAGTTTATATTTCCAACAGAATAAATGGTGTCTGTGTTTTATTAGTGGAATGGGGGTGTGAATTATGGCACATGCCGAATAATGACTGTGCACATGTCATGGTCATATTACATATCTTTGGAACACAATATTTTAATGTAACTATTGCCATTTCCAGTCTGTTGCTATGGTTGCTGAAAAAGACAAAGTAACAGTGATCGAACGTAGCAGAGCAACCATACATTGTTGAGAGTATTCTTGTGAGACTTTTCCTACAATATCTATAAAGACATAGTAGGATTCATTACTGGTCCTTAGAGTGGCCAGGATTAACAAAATACCCAGACAATAACAAAGACAAGGAGTGTGGAACCAGGCCAGTGTAGTCTAACATTTACACCAAAGTCAGACCAATAGAAGCAGCCTAGTCATAACCATCAAACCAAACGATACAAGACTACTACAACCGGCAACCTCTAAACAGTTGGCTTACAAAGGTACAATCTTCCTGTTTCTTGTTTAAATACAACACTATTAAAAGCTGACATTTAAAATTATACCATCCCTATGTATCCTCCATACCCTAATTTCCCAACCCCTGGTACGCACACCCAAGACAGGGGGTATGCCAAGAGGTGGTCGCCTGGCCACTTTAGCCTCCCAGGAGGTGGACGGCTGGGGGAGAATGGAGATGGAGGGAGCTCTTCTCTTCATGATCTTCCAGCACAGCTCCTTTGCCGCTTTGCAGTGATTCTGGGAGCTGGCTTATGGCATTACTGCAATATCACTAAACAATACACAGGGGAGCAGTGCTAAAAGAGCACAAAGATAACAGCAGCCTTACACTAGACCCCTGGGAAAGGATCCCCACTGGACCCCAGGGAAAGAATCCCCATTGGACCCTAGAGGAAGGATCCAACCAAAGGTAGGGAGACTAGCGACTTAAATAAAATTATTTTAAAAAAAACCTGTGTATGTGTCTGTCAGTGAGTGTGTGTCTGCCAGTGAATGTGTGTGTGTGTGTCTGTCAGTCTGTTTTAAATCAGTGAGAGTGTGTGTCAGTGAATGTGTCTGTCAGTTTGTGTCAAATAAGTGAGTGTGTCGGGGGCGCAGGATACGAGTGTGGTAGTAATTGTGTCTGTCAGTGAATGGGTTTGTAAAAAAGTAATGATGGTCCAGGCACTCAAGTTCAATCCAGTGGGCAGATTTATTGGAACAGAGTAGAAACAATGTTTCAGCCCACATCAGGACCTTTGACTTTATTTGGAATGTATTCTGTCTTGTGCTGAATCTCAGTCTCTAGACCCACCATTTTGTTCTCCTCTGTACATGATGTCTGCAGTTTGCCCTTCTGAGGCTTTATTTTCCCTGATAGATTACAAACGGCAATGAAACTTTGCTTAAACTCCAGCCTTTGTCAAAGAGTTCAAGAATCACACTTTACGAAAAGAAAAAGTATGGAAAGTACATTTCCGTAAAGTGACCTGTTGTCAAAATATTAACTGACCTTAAATCATGTACATTGACTACATCATAAGTCACAAATACACATGATGTATTCAATGTAAAATATAGAGCTTTACTCACCTCTCCTCCGTTTCATTGCTGCCATCTTGAAGCTTTGTGCGGGTTACTCTTCATGTAACAACCACCTCCGGGCCAACCTTTGCTCCTCCTCTACTCCACACCCAGTCTTTACTGATTTGCCCTGCTTTGTGAAAGTGCCTCTCCAACAGTGGCATCACAAGGGGAGTACGGGGGGGTGCGGACCGCACCAGGGTGTGCATCATGGCGGGGGTTGATACCAGAGCCGGCACGTCCTTTAGGGCGCACCTGCTCTGGCGGCGCAGGATACAAGTGACCCGGCAGTAGCTTCTGTTTCTGTACCCGGCCGGACTTACAGAAAGTGCTCTCTCAGCAGTTCCTGTCAGTTTGGCCGGGTACAGGTAACAGAAGCTCCTGTACCGCGATCTGTGCCGCCCGGCCACGCTACACAGGGAGGTATGAGGCACACAAGAGAAGGGGAGATACCACCAGGGGAGGGGGGGGAGATAATGCCAGTGGAGAGGCAGATACCACCGGGGGAAGTGGGGTGAGGGGAGATACCACCAGGGGAAGGGGGGGGAGAGAGGGGAGATACCACCAGGGGAGGAGGGAGAGACCACTATGGGACAGGGGGGGGGGAGAACTCTAAGGGGAAGGGGGCAGGGGAGAGCACTAAGGGACAGGGAAGCAGGGGAGAGCACTAAGGGACAGAAGGGGAGGGAAGTTTACTAATGGACACACAGACACACAGAGGGGCTCAGGAGGGAGACGCACAGAGGGACCTGGTGGTGGGAGGGGAAAGACACACAGAGGGGCCACAAACCCTCTCTTTCACACTACACACATTCATGGTGCATCCTGACACATACACAGAAACACACGATGCATCCTTACAAACACACACAAAAACATACAATACATCCCTACCTACACACCGAAACATATAGTGAATCCTACACATACACTGAAACACACCATCCTTGCCTTACACATAATGCATCCATTACACACACACAATGCATCCCTCACACCCACCCACCCACCCACAATGCAGCCCTTACGCACACACACAAACACACACTGCTTCTCTTACACACACACAAACACAATGCATCTTGCAAACGCTCAATGCACCATGCACCCCTTACATAAACAGAAACACACCTTGCATTCCTTACACATACAAACACAGAAACACACAATGCATTCCTTATACACAAACACACACTGCTTTCTATTCCTTACACACAAACACACTGCATCCTCTATATACACACACACACACTACATCCCGTACACAGGCATTACATCCTCTACAATAACACATAACATATCCCCTACACACATACACTCCACTCCCTGTGAGCGAACTCAGGTGTGGGCCAGGTAGGTGGACTTATGGGCGGGCCTTAAAGGCATACTCACGCACAGGCCCTGGGAGCCCAGACCTTGAGCTGTGTAAGGGTCCCCAAAAAATGGAGCTGATTTTTGTGAGCAGATTTACAAACAGCATTCAGAGAGCATGTTCTACACCAGATCAGTGGAGCCAGATTGCAGCCTGAGCCCATCATCAACCTCTTGTCCTCATCTGGTGGTAAGTAGTCTCACTAATCTCTAATTTACATTAAAGGGACACTATAGTCACCAGAACCACTACAGCTCAATGTAGTGGTTCTGGTGTCTATAGCCTATCCCTGCAGGCTTTTTAATGTAAACACACTGCCTTTTCAGAGAAAAGACACTGTGCTTAGCACTGGTGTTAACTCATATGGCAGATCATATGGGTGGGGCATTGTGATGTCACATGGTGGGCAGAGCATATGAGGGGGCAGCAAATTTTCCTTGCACCAGCCCAGAGTTACATTAGTAAAAAAAATAAAAAACAAAAACCTCCTTATTAAGGGGGTTGGGGTGACACCGTGAGTTACCGCACCGAGTGACACCAACCCTAGTGACGCCACTGCTCCTCAACACTAGACACCAGGGACCCTGGCCTCCTCTCCTCCTGCACTGCGTTTTTTGTGCTTTTTATATCATTCAAAAGAAATGGAATTCTGTGATTGGAGGGCAGAACCTTTTATTCAACATTGATATGTTCAGTTTGTGATTAGGTTATGCCTGTATGTATATGTGATTGCATGTCTAGACATCATGTGACTGTATTTATGCGGTGGCAAAATTGAAGGGTTTAAAAGGGATTAAGAGACACACCAGAAGTAACAGTGGGTAAGAGACAAGATGGTAAAAGGAAATAAGAGACCCACGAGAGAGGGGATTAGGAGAGACATTCATGTAGAATCAGGAAAAAATGCACAAGGGGGAGGTATGAAGTAAACAAAAACATTTATTCTAATCTACTGGCATGGTAAGGACTAACTATTCCAAAACAGCTGGAATGGGAAAAGTACCCAAATCATTTCTTTTCAGATCAACTATATTGTCCAAGATATATTGTTTTGACCTACATTTTGAAATACCTTTAGGTAGGGCAAGGGAAAGGACCAGAAGAGGGAGGGGCGCTGTGAGGATTTTTCGCATAGGGTGCCTAATGGCCTAAGGCCGGCCCTGTCTGTCAGCGTGTCTGTCAGTGAATGTTTTAAACCAGTAAGAGTGTGTGTCTGTCACCGAGAGGGGGTCAGTCATTTAGAGTTTGTTTGTCAGTGTATGTGTGTGTGTCTGTCAGCATTTGTGTCTGTCAGTGAGCATTTCAAATCAGTTAGATTGTGTCTGTCATTGTGTGTCAAATTAGTGAGTGTGTGTGTCTCTCAGTGAGAGTGTGTGTCTCTCAGTGAGAGTGTGTAACTGTCAGTGAGAGTGTGTGACTGATTACAAAAATAGGTGAGGCTTAAAGATGGAGAGGCAGAGTCGTTGCCATAGAAACATTCATGTCTGTACTTGCAAAGGGGAGTAGTAAGATGACCACGACCACCTGGGAGACGCCAAAAAAAATTCTGCAACCAGGCTTTGACCATAAGATCGGCTCTGTGTTAATATTTGGTAAATTACTATTTAAAGGTTTTTATGTCCACCCAAAATGAATGGTTTTTTTTCATTAAATAATAAAATAATGTGCTCTCAATTAAAAGAAAACATTAAATATTACTTCCCATAACAACCATAATACTTGGATTCTAGTGGTATTTTTTTTTTTTTTTTTTTGCAAACCACTTGTTAGTGAAGGGGTTAATAAAGGGACAGTGTGACTTTAATGTAAATAATGAGGTGATACTAAATATCCTGTGCCCCAGTAGGTCATCTCTGGGGCTATATCGGGTGAGATGCAAGGTTACATGGGTCAAGTTGTATTAGTAATTCCAACTTACTGTCAGGGAATTTCCTAAAATGCTAATTGTTGAGAATTCAAAGTGATTTTAAGCGTAAGATCAAAATAGCTGATTTGAAAAAAAAAAAATTCTGCAAAAGTTACCGGTTTAGCTATTTTGGCCTGAAATTCTAAATTCCCTTTGAATTCCTGACAATTCCCACTTTAGTGAGTAATGTTATGTCATATCTAAGTATATTTATTTGAATACATTTATCAATGTTACTGACAAGAGATATGAAGTCACTATCTGGGAATCATTACTAAATATGAATATTGAGTAAAAATTCAGAGATATTAGCACCCATCTCAACATTTCCTTGCAGTTCATCACCTTATAGATAGTTCTTGCCCCAAAGTTATTAAAACCCTTATAACAAGTTACATATAGCCTGGGGAGAGCTAAGCTACTTCTGTTCTCTCTCATTGTGGGTATTCTGTGTTACACGACCCATGTGCTGCTCTGTAATGGTAGCTGACTACTCTTTTGAAGTAAATATACAAGCCTTCTTTGCTGCAGAGACACCGAACAAATCTACGTGAATTCTTAACCACCCAGAAGGCCAATCTCACGTCTAAGATTGCATCAGTACGGCACCATCTCAGGCTGATTAAAATACAGGCATCTTTTTTTCAGAATACAGTAAAAAACTTCAAAGCAGTGTTTGTCTGCTAATTTAACGTTTAAAGAAAAAGGTAATTTAACGAATGTACATGTAGCTTAATAAAGAGAGAGAAAATGGTAAGCCAGTATAACAGTATTATTACCTGTGTATTGTGTTAAAACATTAAAAAAATTATCAAGTTCGTAGCACATTGAAAATTGGTTTTGGGGTTCATTCTCGAAACAGTCAATTATAGGGGTTTTAAAGTAGCATACATTTTTACATTTGCACTAACTTTCTCTCCTTGTGTTAATGCTATAAAACTTTTGACAACTGTGTCAGATTTTTACATTAAGAAAGATTGAAACTGAATTTCAAATTGCAAAACAAAATATCCAAACTGGACACATAGCTGACCTAGGAATTGCCTTTCTAGAATTCCCAATAATACCAAAAAATCACTCTTTGGTGAATAACAATGTGCCCATAAGTATATCTTTGGTAAATGAGTAATAGTTTTCACATTGACATCAATGAGAGAACAGTGAATTATTAAAACTAACAACTATTTAGTTAGCAAATTTTATCTTTTTTATTTGTATCAAGGCACTCATATGTAAACGTTATAAACCATAGATTGTGAACATCCTCTTTTTCTATGTATTTGTTTTATTTCCTAAATTTTGTATGTCCTTTTGTAATGTGTGTGTTTTTTTTTCAATGTTAAAGGAGTATATTGTCATACATCTGTAAATTTGTAATATGTCATACTTTTCATAAGCCTTAGGCTTAGACTATTCATATTGTTCTGATGTATCTCATACAATAAAATAAAATTAAAAAACTAAATTTTTTTTTAGCACTCTCTCTGATACACAAAACAGAAACAAAAATAGTATCAAGCCTTATTTACGCTAGATTTAAAAATGCATCAACCAACCAAGAGGACGAAATAAAACAATTAAGTTTTAATGTTGTGACCTTGTTTTTGGAAGATCCCTCTTTGCATATCTATACACTTAAACACATAAACATATCGTGAACAAATGCAATTCAAGAGAACTTTGGTTGGTAAGGAAAGTCACTGGAAAAGCTTTTTCTAAATATTTTTTTTACTGTTATATTAAAATCTAGTTCACAGACATTTGGTGGGATTGCACACTGATTAAGCCATATTGGGAAGAGACATAAAAAGAGAAGTTACGGAAATCATAGGGGACATACAAGAATTTAACATAGAAATGGTACTTCTATACTACACTGAAAGTTCGATAGGACAATACAAAAGATCGATACTGAGACACCTGCTCAACGTGGCAAAAGCATTGCTACCGGCCACCCAACCACCTTCCAAGACAGAATGGCTACAGAAAATTGAAGAGATACATACAGCAGAGGCGAGATACGCAGAATTACTAGGGAGAAGTACCAAACACGTAGAACTCTGGAGACCCTGGTATGTCTATCTCTCCCAACACAGGACTTAGGGAGACACATAACAAGGACTTGGGACGATCGGGATGCCCACGCGCATCCCCGATACACCCCACCTCCCCCAACTTTCCCACCCACCCCATCAAGCTGAACTGGTCGAGGGATTCCGTAAAAACGGTGTATTCTGTGCCCGGGCGGTCGAGGCTGGGAAGGGCCTGGTACCCAGACCCACAACATCTAGACGTGACACAAGTCGACAATGACACAACTCGATATCACAGGCAGATAACAAAATAAGAGAAACAAAGACAGTGAGAGGCCCATGGAGGACCTCTCACCACGACACAACCCACACGTAGATGATAGGGGATAGGAAATTTGACTCCATTGAACGGCAAACGAAGGCAACTAGCTATGAATACAACTCAAAAATGAACAGGGAGCAACACACACACACACGTACAGACAGACCTACTACGAGACAAGAAAAATGAATATGGGCGGAACAAGACGGTAAGAGGCCTAAAACACACACGGAAGGAAGCAAGACACGCATCCTGAACTTACACACACAGAGCTAGACAAATCAACTAGAGAACGTAACATAAAGTAAGGACCACCTAGCTCGCCGCACTGATCAGAATACCTCTACCTACTAAGCGAAGGCGAACTCGCCTGATAAAGACTAGAGGAGAAACTAGGGATGAGGGCCTGACGCAGACAGCACCCCTGTCAGGCAGGATTAAACATAAAACATGCCCTGACACTTAGCTAGGAGTTACAGAACGCATCCAACCCCAATTGGATAATCATTGACTTCCCACAAGACACACAGACCATAATCATGAACGGACAGCCCAAACTTTGTTTAACCGACACAAAAAGAGTAGCACTAAGTGTGTCCGTCAACATTGTGGGACTGTGAGCTCAGATAACTATGTACATCACCTGTGTTTAACTTTTGACTACACTTTTTACTTGTTATTGAATTACAAAAAAAAATATTTTATTTTTTTCTGGGGATCTGCGAATCTCACGGATGTATAAAAACTGGTTAAACAAATAAAACTCTGATTTACAAAAAAAAAAATCTAGTTCACAGGCGTTCACTCTCGTATATTCTACATATTCCGAAAATCAGTAACTTGGTGTAAAACACGGACAAAGGCCTGAGCAAAAGGACAGATAAGGAGTGAACTGGTGAAATTTTATGGCATCGGATCATGTATATAAACTTTCCCAGCAAGAGCTAAGCTAACTTGTAAAGTCATTTCATCAAACACACAAAAATTGTGAGACGATACACCAAGCACAGCTGTAAAAAGCTTGCATGTGTTAACACTCTATAAAAGGCAAAAATTTATATCAAAGGAGAGAACGAAATTAAATTGCAAATCAGAAACCAGTGGTGTAAAGTAACATTGGAGGTTAGGTTCTCTTCATTTAGGTCAGAGCTGGGCGTTGTGATTGTCCAGCTGTTAAACTACAACTCCTATCATCCTCCATTTCTTTCCAAGGGAGAGAAAGAGCTACAATATCGTTGTATCTTGGTTGAGTCTGAGCTCAACTTGATGGGGACGAAAACTGATGGATGGATTATGTGAATAATTTGAATGAGAGTTGAAGATTGAGTTGGCATGGGGTTGGAGAAGAGGACCTTACATATTAGGAGGTAATAATGGGATTTGAAAAGGATGGAAAGGTGAGTGAATATATGTAGAGAGGGAGAAATTGTGACATGTAATGGAGAAGATTTTACTGATAAAATATTGAAAGGAGTAAATGGAACCTGCGAACGGGACAAAGAGATAGTGAGAATAGAAATCTGAAATTAGGGGAGTGGGCAATACAACAAAAAGAAGACGAATACATGGAGGAATGGTATAGGCAAGTTCACGTTTGATACTTGGATGTGAGAGCTCATAATGTTTTGACACTACGCTATGTAATACCTAACGGAATGGTATAGGCAAGGGATGGTATAGGCAGGTTTACGTTTGATACTTGGAAATGCAAGCTCATAATGTATCTTGACACTACCCAACAGTACCATGAGATATATCCGAGCAAAGACGAGAAGGAAACAAGGAACAAAAGGGATTCATCGCAACTATTCATGTATGTTGTGAAAACTAGAATACATGAATAAAAACAATAAAAAATTGGACAAAGCAATGTATATAGGCAGATTAGATATAGTTTATTTTGGGTTACTTTGTGGAGTGCATGCAGCCTATTAAAGCCCAGAAGCCAACCTGGTAACTAGTGAGCTAATTGTTTATCACAAGTGGACAATCTTTACAGTTACTGCTCACACTAAAATGTAGTTCATCAGGCTTTATTAATAATTAAACTAAAGGCAGATACAATGCTTCTTCTCGGAAGAGGCAAGGTGAGAAGGGCACTGCCAGGTGGGCAGGCTGTTCTCAAGTATGTGTTGGCTGATGTTACAGTGACACAGTAGGCATCAAAACAACTTTAGTTTAATGAAGCAGTTATGGTGTATAGATCATGCCCCTGCAGTGTCACTGCAAAATTATCTGCCATTTAGCAGTTAAATCACCTTTGTTTCTGTTTATAAAGTCATAGCCATACCTCCCCTGGCTGTGACTGGCACATGCTGGATGAACACAAATTGGCTTCATTTCCAATCAGTTGTTAGCTTGCTTTAGAAATTTTAATCCCCTGCTCTGTAAATTGAATTTTACTTACACACGAGTCTCCTGCAGGATCTAGAAGGTTATTAACAGAGCAGGAGATAGGAAATTCTAGATTAAACAGAATGTGCTGTAAAGGAACCTAGAATATTTAGGTTATTTATCAGGAAGTGTTTAGGAAGGCTGTGCATGTCACATGCAGGGAGGTGTACCTAGGGCTGTATAAACAAAGTGATTTATTTTCTAAATGGCAGAGAACTGAGCAGAAAGATTGCAGGGGATGATCTATACACCACAATTGCTTCATTAAGCTAAAGTTATTTTGGTATCTATAGTGTCCCTTTAAATAACTGGTGTTGTATCTGTTGCTGTTTGTCCCACATGTAACTTTCTGTTGGCTTGGGTTAACTCTGCTCATATTCCAAATAGAGAATATCTATGGACTAACATTTTTTTTTTCTAAATACTAAAACTGCACAAGTGGATTACTTTAACGAAAGGCTTCTCCGCACACTGGTTTTGTTTGTTATTTTAGAGTTAAGTCGTAACACATAAAGAAAACATCATTATCTGGGTCATTTAAATAAAGGTACATTAAAGCAATCGAACAATAAATTTAAGTAAAACAAACATATAATAGGATGTTCAATCCTGAATTATTTTATTCTGCGTTTTTTAATTATGTCTATGTAGTAACTATGCACGTGTAGAAAAACGTGGGTCAGTTTCAATCATTTAAAAGTCTGTAAGTACACTGTTTACCACTCATTATTGCTCATCTGTAGAATTATGATTTTTCAAGAGTAAGTAGAGGTGTATTTAATTATTCATGTGAGGCAAGCATTTTATGAGTCTCTCTGTGCCTCAAACATCATATTGTGAATTAAAATACCTGTTAAAAACATTAACAGCAATTTGAAGAAAAAAAAACCCCTCTTAAAGTATGTTATCAAGAGTAGCGTTCCTCCTTGTTTTATTTAAATACCTGCTAGGAAGCTCTGGTCATTACATCTGGGGGCCAATACTAAACCGAACACTAGAGAATTGTTTAATTGCTTAATCATATAAATTACAGTCACTTAATCATTTTAATTACCATCAGCCAATTAGCTTAGAGTTATGGCCTCTAAGCTAACAGTTATGCAAATGTTTGCTCCTATGCAAGCTATTACTAGACATATTTTCCAGGTCTAGCTGACAATGAGTGATGACTTGGAGGTTAGGTAGCAAGTAGAGTATTCATTAGTTAAAGCTTGTATAAAATAATACAATATGCATGCATATGGTATTGTATAGACCACGGTTACACTAGGCTATTTTACATATACTAAATAAGAATAAATCTTTGGCAATGCATCTGTAGCAGATTACAACTCCCATCACGCATTTGTAGCTGAAAAGTCATTTATTTCTGAAGCTTATCATCAGTGTATATTTCAAAATTGTATCTATCTTACCACAATGTATACACAAGACATACTAACACATATGTGAGGCGTTATTAACTCACCAAATTGCAAGCAGTACATGATTAAACTTGAAATGCTATAACAATAACTCTGCATGGAGAGAATATATAAACAAAATACCACTAGGAGCTATTACTCACAGGTACTCCCTCAAGAACCAACAAAATACTGAAAATATCAAAAAGGGAACGCACACTAGAATCACTACAAAGAGCTATGCAAATACTTTAATCAGACCAGTAAACAGTACAACAAGCATAAAACAAAAATACAAAGTGACAATATAAAGGCATAAGAAAGCAAACAGTGATAATTAATACAATTCTCACAAGCCTACTATGGCAGAAACATGAGCCCCTAATACCCCCAACGTTTCGGCACTTTCTGGCTCCCATTTCTTTTTTTAACCTGGCTGCCACAAACACCCTTGAAAAAGGTAGCCAGGAGGTGCTGAAACTTTGGGGGTATTAGGGGCTCGTGTTTCTGCCATAGTAGGCTTGTGATAATTGTGGTAATTATCACTGTTTGCTTTCTTATGCCTTTATATTGTCACTTTGTATTTTCGTTTTATGCTTGTTGTACCGTTTACTGGTCTGATTAAAGTATTTGCATAACTCTTTCTAGTGATTCTAGTGTGCGTTCCCTTTTTGATACATACTTAAAATGCTGTCATTTTAATTCATGGTGACATCATTTATTTTCATTACATCATTTACCCTCAAACTCAGAACCTGTGACATACACTACAGATCAAATGCTGCCCTGAAAGGTAACACATATCAATGAGCATTGAGATTCCATGCAAGAGAATATTCTTTAAAAAAAATAATTTGATTTAAAATCTAACTGTAGGCTAAGCATCATGGGAAATTTTATTCACAAACATCTGGGATGCCTAGGTTTGCCATCACAAGATAAAGGAATTCCTCATTTACATCTCCAGCATCAGTATCAACTCCTAAAATTACCATTCTCATTTTCTCTTTATATTTCTTTTATACAACAATTCCTTTAATAAAATGTATATCGCACCATGGACGAATAAAATAAAATTCAAGGTTGCATTAAAAAGCCAGACACATAGTATTGTAATTTCAGGGGAGATCTGTACTTAGAAATTAAGGCTTGTTACTAACCAGGAGAATCATAGAACCTATACTGAAATTAAAGAATCTTGGGAAGCCAAACGTGTTTTAATAAATATAATTATTGTATTATGTATTCAAATAATTATATTTAATATGGAATCCAATGCTCTAATATCATTTGTAATATTTACAAATGCATGCACGCCACAAATTGATCAGTTTATTTATCAATACAATGAAAACTAAAACTTATGTACCAGGACCGTATTATAAAACACATTTGTTTTAACCCCTTAAGGACACATGACATGTGTGAGATGTCACGATTCCCTTTTATTCCAGAAGTTTGGTCCTTAAGGGGTTAAAGGATTGTGTGACCGCATTATAGGAGTTTGCGCGTTCGACTTTAATTTCTTTTAGATTTTGTCTATGCAGAAATATTAATGTTTCACAATTAATCAAACCGTTGTTTCTGAATTTATTTTAAACAATGACACCAACTGTAAATAAAATTGTGCAAATGTATTTTAAACCAAAGACTACATTGCACATAACGAGAAAAAAAAAGGATTATCTTGCAGCCGAAGGTATCCATCATTTTGAGAGAGGAGAAGACCTGAAAACTGTAGTAAGCAAGCGGACCATTGTGCGACAGACAAGGTTTGTTTTCATCCATTTTCCAGATGATGCCTGAGTGGCTGATATAATATTTAAATAAGCCCTTGTGTCTCCTTGTAACTCATTATTTGACAGAGGCAATTTGAAGTCACAGATAATTCTGATGCTGGGAACAGGCGTTCGGCTTTGGTCCTAGGAGGACCTCTTGATCCTCTCTACATTCCTACCAACATACATCATTAAAATATTCATGAGCAAAGAGAATGCAGAGGGATTGGCACATTTAGCATACAACACAGTTTGATAAATGCTTGAGTGAACATAAGGACTCTGTACTTTCTGTGCTGTCCACGAGAAAGGCAGGAGAGGGATATGAGCATTGGAGCTTATCACATATGAAAACTGGAGTTGTATTAGTTCTTTATCATACGTACTGTACCTGATAAGGCTTCGAAAGACTAAAATAATTCCAGGCAAAAAAAGGCCAAATTAAATTCCATACATGACAATGCTGTATTAACAGGACTTAATGATTCATTTTTACACTTGACCTATAATATTTTATTTTATTATTTGTATTATATTAATTGAATGCTTCACATCCAGCTTGTTGCCACTCTGACATTTAGAGGCTTCTTTGGATGGATTTAACTCCGCATATTTGTGTGGAAGAAAAACAAACACTTATAAATTAATTAATTTACGGGCAGGTCACTCATTTTATCACAACTACTCACAAACCTTTTTTTATTTTGTATATATATTCTTTATTAGTAAAAAAAAAAAAAAAGGTTTTATATCTTTCCATACAAATGTAACATATAAAAAAAGAAATATAACACATATTCCTTCCGTGTTTACATGTCTGGTGTATTACAAATACAAAACAAATACATGCATAAACATGACGTAAGAAATAATCACTCCACCTTTCACAGAAAATGTATACATAAAAACGTAATGATTCTTCTCGGAAAAGAAAAGGTAAATGCGAAGACTGTGCATAGTAGAATTAGCCTACGCCTAAAAATTACAGGTTTGTACAACCCCACAAAGGGGATAATATGGGGGGGTTATAATAAAATGTCTAAAGAATTTTGTGAACGATGCAATGCTCAGTGTTCTAGATCTCTCTATATAACTTCAGATTACTCATATTTCTAAAGACATATTCCTCCATAGTATACTGATAATTAATCTGCATAATAAATTAGTTCCACCTTGGGATTGAGTTTAAACTCTAATATCTTACTTGACAAGCTTTAGCCGCCATCACAGTGTGGATAATAAAAAAAAACTTCTTAGGTTTAGATATTGTTGGTAGATTAAAATGGAAAAGAAATACCTGAGCACTGATTGTAATCTGTATCTTTAAGACCCATTAACAAACCTTAATTCATCATATGAACACCTACTACTAAAAAATAATGCAGAGAGAACAATGAGGAACAAAATAATTTCTGATCAACAGCAAAAACGACACTACATCTTAATTACAATTATCTATATAGCGCCAACAAATCACAGATAAACAAAGCAAACATTGAATTCTAACAAAACACATTGTAATTTAAAGAAAAATAGCTTTAATGCATTTACCTATTTCCAGGAATTACTCTCTAATCCTGTATTGTGGAATAACAAAACAAAAATAGAAAGTTAGCTCGATGATGTATTTAAGGAATCAACTCTGATACATTTCAAAAGGTTTAAAAAAATTAAAAAAATAAAGTCAGCTATGGGCTTGATTTCTAGAATCTATGTTATGCTGCAAAACATGAGCACAAATAATAGGCTGTCTTTACAGAGATTGTGGGAGAGAGACCTAAGTGAAACCCACATAGAGACTTATGAAGACATGTTTTTGAAAAGAATGATCAATTTGTACAACCATTAATGAAAGCAGGGATTAAAGGTGGCCTCAAGCTCTATTTAGATCATGTTAGGCTTGGTCACACTTACCCAGGTCTCTCTTCTCTCGAATTTAGTGGCTGTGGTTCTTGGGGCAAAAATGTCCACTTGTTATAGACATGTGTGGAGGTTGCGGCACTTTGGGAGTGTGTTTTCATACTTTTGAACCAACGACTTGATTTAGCCATAGAAACCGACACTAATATAGCCCTCTTAAATGGCCCTCATAGCTCGCAGATGGAAAAAGCAAGCTCTTATTATTATATATATTTTTTATTTCATTAATTTAAACAGTTTTTCTTTATTTTCCTTCTATGTTCCCCTTTTGCTTGTAATATGTTTTTTTCTCCATGTAATACTAATGTTTTTGTTTTATCCCATTTGTTTAATTTTGAATATTCTGACTGGGTTATTCACTAAACCCTGGCATGGAGTGGGGGACTTTAAATTTAATAATTGGGGGTTGGACAGATTTCTGCTCACATCCATGGCTAGCGGATGGGGGCTACTCATTTTATACAAGGTGACAGTGTATATGTATGACAGTTTTTGTGTCTGCGTATCTGTCTGTGTGGGAAGGATTGTGTATCTAGGTGGGGGTTCCAAATTTTTTTGATGGAGACTCTGAGTATAACTGTTGTAACACTTGATTACATGCTGCCTTTAGTTCTCTGGCATTTTTACAATTTTCAATGAATAATTGACGATATACATGGATCTTTTTTGATAGAATTGTTCATGTTTACATCCATTACTCATTCTCAATAAAATATTTACAACATAAAATACTCTACTTGTCTATGTGGTTGGCAAGGGTAAGACTTTATTGAGTAGTCAGGACTTACATACCTGCAATATTTACACCAATATAGCAGAGTTGAAAAAAAATTCTGATTCTGCTGAATATTTTACAATTATTTTATTAATATAATGAGTGAGTTCACATGACGCCACAACTGACTGTTTAGTTAATAAATTGCATTATGATAAATATCACAATGAAAACAATATAAAAAAAAATAATTCTAAAACTTTAATTTATATTTCATCACCCTTTTGGGAAACACAAAAACATTTACTTAGTCATAGGTCTTGGTGAATCCTCTTAGTTAATGTGTAGAGGACAAATGTGTTATTCAAGGTTGCCATTGTTAAAAATGTTTTATAAAACATTGCCCACATAAGAGTAATGAACAACAGCATATTTCCTCATCTTTAATTTTATATAGTGTGACTGGAATCGGACTTTGAAATTAGAACAGATGTTCTGATTGAAGCTCTGATAATACACTGATTAGCCACAACATTAAAGACACCTGTCTAATTTTGTGTAGGTCCCCCACATTTTGCCAAAACAGCTCTGATGGACATCATAATTCCTCTGAACGTGTCCTGTGGTATCTGGAACCAAGACATTAGCAGCAGATCTTGCAAAGACCCCCAATGGCGACAAGGTCCTGTGGGGCAAATCAGGTGGAGATTTACTTACTTCAACCTGTCCCTTGTAGATGCGGCCAACTTCCTTTTGCTGGTTCACTTCTGGAGCTGATGTCACTGCTGTACTCTTGCGCATGCACTGGTAATGACTGTCGGGATTGACACTGCAGCTCCGCCCGGTGTCTAACAAAGTAAGGCTTAAGAAATATACAGAGACAAAGTAGTCCCTATAGATTGACATAGATTCTATCTTTATGAAATACTCATATTTCAGGGGTGTGGGGGGAGAAGGTGGGAAGGGGCTGCTTTAAGTCCTGCAAGTTTGAAGGTGTAGCCTCCTTGGATTGGATTAGTTGTTCCAGCACATCCCACATCCCACATCTCAGGCCAAGGCAACTCTTTGTCATATCCTTCAAACCATTCCTGAACAATTTTTGCGGTGTGGCAGGGTGCATTGTCCTACTAAAAAAGCAACTGCCATAAGGGAACACCATTGCCATTAAGGGGTGTACATGGACTGCAACAATCTCTAGGTAAGGGGTATGTGTCAAAGTAACCTCAGCATGAATGCCAGGACCCAAGGTTTCCCAGCAGAACATTGCCCAGAGAATAATACTGCCTCCATCAGCCTGCCTTCTTCCCATGGTGCATCCTGCTGCCATCTCATCCCAGGTAAATGACGCAGACGCAACCTACTTCCATTGTCCTTTCGGCGGTGGAGAGGGGTCATCGTGGACATTCTGAATGGTCTGCAGCTATGCAGCCCCTTACATAGCAAACTGCAATGCACTGTTTGTTCTGACACCATTCTATCATGGCCAGAATTATGTTTTTTCAGCAATTTGAGCTACAGTAGCTCTTCTGTGTGATTGCAATGATACTTCACCACCCATGACCTTTACATCGGTTGACTGGTTTTCCTTCCTTGCACCACTTTTGGTAGTTACTAACCACTGCACACCCCACAAGACTTGCCATTTTGGAGACGCTCTGACCCAGTCGTCTATCTATCACTATTTGGCCCTTGCCAAAGTCACTCAGATTTGTCCATTTGTCGCTTGTCCATTTTTCCTGCTTCCAACACATGAAATTCAAGAACTGACTGCACGCTTGCTGCTGAATATATCCCGTCTTTTGACAGGTGCCATAGTAACGATATTATCAATATTATTCACTTCACCTGTCAGTGATTTTAATGTTGTGGCTGATAAGTGCATAAAGAAATTACAATTGAATCCTGATAATACTGGACCAGGCTGCCAAGCTGCATGTTTGAAATATTACATATTCTTTGAAAAAATAAATACAATTTCTAATTTAAAAGATGATACAGGTACTATTGGTCTTTCATAATATTGTCCCTTTAATGTTTGAAATCCTAGAATTCTAATTAGATTCTGTCCTGCCAAGTTGGAGACAAAGAAGTTTGGAGTCTCAGTCTAGAGGTAGATAATAATAAAGTACACCCCTCTCAACAAAAGAAAAAAACAAATAAAATATTTATCATGCTAACACATACCTGCCTTCATTCTTGTTATTCCCTCTCATTTATTTCTAATTTAGAAAATACAATTTAAAAAAAATTAATAAAAAAACAACATATTACTGACCAGAGGACATAATATCTAATTACACATAAGATTTATGTATAGGTTTAAGGAGAAATGCAAGACAAAGTTTTATCTTAAAAAAAAAAAAAAGATAATAAAAGGTCACACAGTGAAAAATAAAAATAAATTAAATGGCATGTTCTCTGCCTTTATAAGGACCAAGAGGAAGATAGCATGAGGAACTGGGATTCAGATTATCGGTAGATAAAAAAAACGTATGCACAAAGTTCTATTTCACAGCTGCCAAACAAAGCTTGGTAGAGTAAGAAAGTTACAGAAAATGCTGAATATGGAAATGTGGTTTTTGGTGTTGAAGTATTGATGTAAGAAGTTTATTTGTGAGATAGCTCAGTTGGCTAATGCATCATCAGTAGAATCTGTACTACCCTTGGGTCACAGATTCAAATCCTGGCAGCGTTGACTCAGCCCTCTATCCTTCTGCGGTAGATAAAGTGAGTACAATTAAATTGGGTAATAGTAACAACCCCTGGATGTTTGGCTAAGGTAAAAGGCCCCAGGATGTACTTGAAAACCAGAGTAATCTGAATGTACTCTTCCTGGTTAAATACTTTCTTATTATTATTTGTGAAAAATGAGTATATATCTGAAAGCGTACACAACCATATCAATCAAGCTTGTGACTGGCCCAGCTGAAGACTGACTATTCAGAGAATGCTGCTGAAGTGCTCTCTGCATAGTCCTGGTGCGCTCAGCATGGCATAAGCATGTCTAATGATGTGCTCACACGGCACTGGCTGGGGTCAGTTCCCTGGTTTCCCTAGATGTGGGCACCAGTGAATGAAATAGAGACAGTGTGTCAGAAACCAGCAATTGGGACAGTCCTGCTTAAATTGGGACAGTTGGGGGGTATGCACACATATATGCATAAAATGGCTTGTTTTATTTTCTCAGACATAAGATTACATTCGTGTACGACATTACACTCTTTCCCTGTTCTGTGAGTCTAGTTTAACGTTTTAATTTTATTTTGATATTTACACAGCACAATACAATTCATAAATAATGTTTTATTTACATCACTTACTTTAAATGACTATTAGTTCTGTAGCTTTGACAATGAAATTATTGTTTTAATAAAGCAGTAGACATCTATTTAGAAAGCACCAGGGATGTTTGTTGCATCGTTATTGATTATTCATTATAAAAGGATTATTGCTTGCCATAAAATGAATCCAAGTTACATCTTGTCTATAAAAAAAAGTTCTCTCCAATAATATTAGCATGTAACTCTGTAGGAAAGTAACTATTATCATCTAATTAGCCATTCTTTTTACTTGAAAATGTAATTAATGTTCATTCATCATTAATTCTTTGAATTTGTAATTGACGAATCTATGAAGAATTTGAAGAAGAATAAAATGTTGCGATCTTAAAGGGACTCTCCAGTGCCAGAAAAACAAACCGTTTTCCTGGAACTGCAGGTCCCCTCTCACTACCACCCCATCCCAAGTTGCTGAAGGGGTTAAAACCCCTTCAGTGACTTACCTGTATCCAGCGCTGATGTCCCTCGGCTCTGGGTCAGGCTCCTCCTACACTCCTCCCCCGCCGACGTCAGCCAGCGGGGGAGACCTATAGCGCATGCCCGGTGGGGGAGACCTAATGCCACTAGAGGAGGACTTAACCCTGCAAGGTAAATATTGCAGTTTATGAAAACTGCAATAATTACACTTGCAGGGTTAAGGGTAGTGGGAGTTGGCACCCAGACCACTGCAATGGGCAGAAGTGGTATGGGTGCCTGGAGTGTACCTTTAAGTGAAATATGTAATAAAGGAATGTATCTGAGCTGTATAATCATACTTTTTTATTTGTTGCTCACACTGCCTATCACTAGTCAGCGTGCAACCAAATCTCTCTCTCCAGAACATTGTTGCAGATGAACATAGGACAAATTTGACCTTTGTGTGTAATTGAATATGGTGGTATTGTTTGGAGTGCAGATTTAAAAAGTGCATCTGAACTTAAATATTATTATTATTATTTTATTATTTATATAGCACCATCAGATTCCATAGCGCTGTGCAATATTATATATTATGACTGTGTCTGAGCACAATCCCAGTTTACAGTAAATACAGTTTTTTTTATCTAAAGCCAGGCATCTGTATTTTGAAGGATTTTGCAAGATGCTATTGCAGTCAGAAAATATGTTTTCCTTGAGTCCTCCCTAACGCCTATTTTCAGCCGCTATTCAGCAGTATAGTACAGCCTGATCGTATATGCAGTGCAGGAGGAGAAAACATAATTTGCCATCTCTGGGTTCAGGGAACAGTGAGACGTTTGTGCAAAAGAGATTTATTACATACCAAAGAGCCCCTATTAAAATAAATGGAAGGACCAGGAATGGCTGAAAAGTCTCAGCTAGATCCCTGCCTTTACAGACTTGAAGCATATAACTTGGCAGCTTAGTGATGATGTAGCATATCATGGCAGTACGGTATTACTATTTCCATTTTTTTTTAATGGACATAGGTGATTTGTAATAGCCTTGAAACAGAATATGCATGTTCACTTAGTCTTTATCAAACTTTGTTAATTTTTTTTTCTACACTTGTACAGACTTCATAGAAGAAACTGACAATTATAGGGAATTTACCTCCAATGATGGACATTTAAAGGAAACTAACATTTTTCTTTTTTTATTGCATTTGATAATGTACTATGCATATCTATTCTACAGCACCCTGGATTACCCACTTAATTTGTAGATACTGAGGGCAGCGTTATAATGTACAAATGGTGAAGTAGAGACAGTTCGTGTGTAAACAGTTCAGGAAAACCTACAGTTTACCGGTAAGTACCGGTACATTTAAGAAACATTTTAGGCATATACCTTGCATACACTTTTGAGTTACTTCCTCCCAAGCTGATTCAATGTTCTGTATGCAGTGTAAAATGTTGTACATTACCAAAAATAACGAAGGGTTACTTCATCACTTTCTGTTGCTGCTATTGCTTTGGGAAAAGTTGTGCGCAAATGATACATTTTGAAAGTAACTATAGTCCCCTGGTCTATTGGCGGGAGGATAGCAGTCATATTTTCAGGCAGGTACACTACTTTTCCATCTCAGTGTAGATCATCAAGATGCTGGGGGTGGCCTGGGGCATTATCAAGCAGGAGGGTAATTTTAAAGGGAATGCCCCTTTCCAGATAATAATGCTTGACCGAGGGTACAAAGCAGTTGAGGCAGGGCCAGATTAAGAGCCCATTGTTTTTCCAATAGAAAACAGTGCATACAATAGATTTTAGTTTATGTTTTCTTTTCCCCCAAAATACTGCGAAGGTAAACACTAAATGTTGGCTTTAAAAGCTTAAACTGAATTTTACAGGGAGTTTACTGGGAATAATTATTTGTAGGAATACACACAGAAGGCCTATGAAGAACATTTATGCTGAAGCTAAAAGGGAATCGTTCAACAAAATTTACCTTAAATAGTTCTGACGGCTGTAATATATTTTCACTTAGAGGCAAAATAACGAACTGTATAATTTTATAATATATTAACTCTTTAAGTAAAACGAAAAAACATTGAAAACATGCTGACCTAATTTTAAGGAACGGTGCAGGTAATTGAGTGCTAACACAATACATATTGTTAATTTTAAGGAACTATTAGAAACTTTTTAGTTGGTTAATGTCATCAGAATATTTTGGTTCATATGTCAAATCACATCTTCAACTCACCATTCATTTCCATCAAAAATAAAAGTTGTGGTAATTTCATAATAAAAATATTGCCACCTACCTTTACGTTAAGGGAAATGCCGCAGCTACACTGCCTCTTGGGCATTCAATATACCTATTTGTATCTGGCTTCACATGTACCTCTGTTAAATCTTGCTGTTTGAACTACCCGCACCTACGTAATCTGCTGTACATTCAAGTGATACACTTTCATTTTTGATACCAATGAGACTTTATTCTCCTCAATATGTACCCACTTCCCTTTCATTATTCTGTAATCCCAGTTTTCACTAAAACAAATGTTGAAAACTAAATAAAGAATTCATTTAAAAAAAAATAAAAAAATATTGCTACCTAGTGCTGAATTATTAGAATGATCTTATTGAGCTTAGGGAATGAGCTGCTATATAACTGTAGTGGTTATGGTGTCAGGGGTCCTTTGTTTGTTATCGCCCCATTGTTAACAGTCAAACTATGTTTGCATTCTTTTACACTTATGCACGTCCTCTTGGGAGTCTTAGTGCTGTATTTCCAAAGCATATACATTTTGGCCCTATTAAGGCTTAATCCATTGTCTGAGAATGTTTGCTGACACTCTCAACCAATGAGTTCCTTACAACAGATAGAATAGATACTGCTTATGGTAAAGGGAACTGTTGGAACCAAGGGGGGAATAGTGGGATAGCACCAGAGAACTCCTGGCACCATAACCACCATTTGCAAGCAAAATGATACTTGTTATTTACAGAGAAAGTAATTTGACCAAGTAACGGATGGCAATTATGGGGACTAAAAGCCTTCAGAGCTGTAAGTCTTTATTGGCTACTCTTTCATTGTTGTGTTAACAGTTAAAGTGCCAAAATTAGATAACAGATACATTGCTAAAATACAACTTTTAAAAAAGGCATTTCACATGCTTGCACAGAGAAACTGCTATTTTGCTATCTTAATACATACAAAATTATATTTTTAATATTTTGTATTTATTTATTTTTCTTGTCTGTAAACCCTTTCAATGTTGCGTTGTACATTGCACAGCGAAAGCTGATTATCTCTTTTCCTGTACGCCATTACAGGCTTTGTAAACAATGATTATACTCGGCCAACTTCTGACTTGCCTAGAACTGTGCAGTGTCTGCTCTAATTACATGAATAGTGCCTGTTTATTGCACTGAAGTGAACATGCACTTTCCTTGATCTCTTCCTCTTTCTATTCAAAGGTGGTTTTCCCACTGAGGAAGTCTTTAAGAAGATTTGTTGCTGTGTATTTTCATAACTAAGGCTAATTATCCCTTTACTTGTAGGTGTGATGTCTGTTGCTCTGCTTACTGCTCCAGGCTTAAGCAGAGTCTAGTTAACGCCTCTGGGACCAGATATGTGTCTCCAGCCCTTTCACAAAGACTGGTCATCGTCCATATCAAACAAGGGAAGTCTTCTACCCTCCAGCCATGGTATTAGAATCAGTCTTCTTGTGAGGATTTAATATTATCACAGGATGTGTATATTTCCCATCCTATTGCTCTCTGTTTTTTCTTCATGCTTCATTGAGTTTTCTTTTTTTTTTGTCTCAGCAGGGAAACTGCCTATCTGTAGGTGTGTTGGTCTATCTGCTAAATCCATAATTAGGTCCCTATCTGACTTAATCTGAAGCAAGCCTGGTCCCTAGTCATTCGAAGATCTTTGCAAATCCTTTTTAAGTGATACCCCATAGGGAGGGGGGAAAGTCTGCGTTAAATTTATATTCTTTACATTGCGACTCCATTTTATTTTTGTCTGGAGGCTATATTATATCTCAAGGATGAAACATCAGTTCTGGGAAATATGTTTGTATTTTATCTTAATATAACATTATGGCTCAGATATCTCTGTTCTGGGCATTCTTGGTGTGGGGTGAGACCTATAGATGTAACGGGACTGCTGGTGAATGCTAATAGATGTCGCTGATTAAACAGGCGATATGTTTATTCAACACGCTATTTGGTAAAAGGAAAGAAAACGGTTGGTGTTTCAGTGAGAGATAGAATGCTTGATATTACTTGATGGTTAATAATTGAGGTAAGTACAGATTTCCACTTGTCTGATAGGATCTGCCTTGTTCCCAGACTCCAAGAAACTGTTAATTCCTACATAGCCCCAGTGTCATGCTCAATTTTGAATATCTACATACGACTAGGGTCAAGATCCCACTGCCAAACTCTCCCGACTAGTTACACAACTCTGGATTTACAGTGTAGGAATGACAAGACCAGGGAATCAGTCAGAAACTTTATTTTAAAATCTATCATGAATGGAAGGGGCTTCCGGGAAGGCAGCGGTCAGGTGGAGGGAGAGTTAAAGGGTGATGCAAAGGGAATACAAAGGTGATGATTCACTAAACAGCACATCGGCTTATATTATGTACACTGTTAGTGCCTGGGTTTGGTTGTCAGTTTACGGAGCAGTTAGGGATTGGGTGTGCCTGAAGCTGCTGGTAGGCACACACACTAAGGATTGCTAAGCAAGGATTCCTGCTAAGGATTGCTAAGTGCATTTTTTTTTTATAAAAGAAACACTCCATGCACCACAACTACTACAGATTTCTGTAGTGGAGATGGTGTTAGCAATGCCCTCCCATTGTAAGGAGTCAATTTGTTTTTTAATCGTTTTTCTGGTGTGTGCCGGGCAACGCTCCCCACGTCCCTTAATGCAGGGCCCAGCTCATTAGTGGAGTGCGGTCCACTGACACTCTCAGCCAATGCGCTACCAGAATTTTATGCTTAGAAATTTCTGGCTCTCCAACATTAGTAGTTGTTGCAGGTGGCACCTGCTGGGCCCTAGGTAAGTAAGTCAAACCGTTCAAAAAATGGTTACACTTCTTACAATGGGAAAGAGCTAAGGCACTTGGAGTGTTCACTTAATTTGTTTATTTTAGACATGTGCAATTCATTTCGTTCCAAATTAAAATTCGGCCGAATTTCCCTAATTTATTTATTGCATATATATAAAGGGAATCAACACAGTAAAGGAGGAGACTATATTTAAAAGAAGAAAAACTACCACAACAAGAGGACATAGTCTTAAATTAGAGGGACAAAGGTTTAAAAATAATATCAGGAAGTATTACTTTACTGAGAGGGTAGTGGATGCATGGAATAGCCTTCCAGCTGAAGTGGTAGAGGTTAACACAGTAAAGGAGTTTAAGCATGCGTGGGATAGGCATAAGGCTATCCTAACTATAAGATAAGGCTAGGGACTAATGAAAGTATTTAGAAAATTGGGCAGACTAGATGGGCCGAATGGTTCTTATCTGCCGTCACATTCTATGTTTCTATGCATATTTTTAATGCATTAAGAAAAATAGGGGGTCACTTTTAACCCAGTTTCCCTTTAACGAGGAAAAAAGTGATCTTTTACAACATTTAAATATAGCAACTGCAATAGACTTACAAAGATGCTTTATACATAGTGGAAAATCTCTTACACCTGTATTTCTACAGAGATATACACCAGACAGCCAGTTATCATGCAATAACTTAACGCAGTCATTTGTGTGTCTTTTGCAAAATTACACACATTGGAAGTCAGCAAATATTTTAAAGCCTTAGAGGGGAAAATGTAATCAGTTTAAGCCAGAACTGTGGCTTTTGGCACTGCCATCTTCTTTCCACAACTCCTGGCAGTAACTGAAGAACAGGCCTTGCTGGACGATCCCACAGCCATTTTAAAGAGTGCCACATTCACTTCAATTTTTAAATGTGTTTTAAATAAGTGTCTGCCTTAAAACTGAGATTCCTGTCTGGCAATTAATTAAAACTAATAATTCAATTTGGCTAGAAGTATGCATGTGTCTCTAGTAAATATGACACTTATAAGCTGCTAATGAAGGTAAGAAGAATACGGCCCAAAGAGGTTGTTGACCACTGATCTAGTAGACGCCTTTGCTATCAGTCATCTGCAGGGGTGGGCTGACAACTCGGCCACATCAGTCATCGACAGAGGGCCTGTGGCAGTCAAGGGCCCGAGTCTAGGCTAGGGAGATCAGAGGATCTCCTCCACTGACCCAGCTTCAAATAAGGCAGCAATGTTTGCAGTGTGAGAACCATCTGGAAGCTCTGCTTGCCTGGTCTTTGATTCAGTTCCCCAGCAGAAACTCTTTGTTGGATAAGAGGAAGGGACATTGTCTGCCCCTCAGCCTAATTTCTCTGTGAACGTAAAACACTTGGGTTTAAAGCCCTATGGCACCTGTCAGCACCTCCAGCACAAGCTGCAGGGGCCAAATCCAGCATCTATGTTCTGCCCCCCAGCACCAACCAGCCAGACATGCTGACAGGTACAGTTTGGGACACCTGTATGGGGCTACTTCCAGTTCTCCATCCACAGCAAGGGGTAAGTGATTTTGTGTGTTTTGGTGCGCTAGGTGCTAGTGACCTTCTGTGGGCATGTAGCGACCTTGTGTGTGTGTGTCAGGGAGCTTGTGCGGAGTGAGCTTGTGTGTGTGTGTGTGTATGTCAGTGAGCTTGCATGGAGTGAGCTTGTGTGTGTGTGTTAGTGAGCTTGTGTGGAGTGAGCTAAGTGTAGTGACATTGTGTGCATGTCCGTAAGCTATCTGTAGTGAGCTGTGTGTATCAGTGAGCTTGCTGTGTAGTGAGCTTGTTGTGTATGTCAGCGTAAGCTTTATGTATTGAGATGTGTGTAGTAAGCTTGTTTTTGTGCATGTTTGGGCAAGAACCAACATTTTGGATTAAAACACGTATGTGTGTGTGTGTGTGTAGAAGTCCTTGCACTCCTGCTTAAAATGTCTTGAAGCTTTTTGAAGCTAGTCTTTGGCACCCAATAAAATATACAAAGATATGACTGCATTCATAGTTTCTTTTATATCCAGAAAATCCTTTATTGTTCTATGTTTCAACTATTCACATTACTGTGTGATAAGTAGTAAAATGGTACAGGTTGATGTTTCAATCAAACATGGGGACTTTCTTCAGAACCGCTAACTAGGTACCCATAAAATAAAGCATATTTTTTACTAATACAATTAAAATAATAGTAAATTACTTACCCCTCAGTGTCTGCAGGTGTGATTAGTGTGTCCTGATTGCTAGTGCACATGCACGATTTGGCTCTGCCCCCACCGTGATGATGCCACGTGCACCTGTTGCCATGATGATGCATATAACATTCATGCCAATTTTAATGAGGTAGAAGTGTTGTACGAATACATTTGCTGTTCCACATTCGTGAACCGTTCAACATTCGGATCCATGCATCTTCTTCTTCTTCCTCTGCTGCTGTGCTTCCAACTCTATTAAATCTTTGTTAGTTAGCTTTCCCTCGACATATTTCACTAACTTTTCTATGTTTTCTATTCAAACTTCTAAATTAAACACGTTAGCAAGTTCCACAACTGTTTTATTTATGACATCAATATGCTGGTCTTTATCAAACCCTTTGAGGTTATTCAAGAAACATATAGCCTTATACCTTGCATACACTTTTGGGTTACTTCCTCCCAAGCTGATTAAATGTTCTGTATACAGTGTAAAATGTTGTACATTACCAAAAATAACGAAGGGTTACTTCATAACTTTCTTTTGCTTCTATTGCTTTCGGAAAAGTTGTGCGCAAATGATACATTTTGAAAGTAGCTCTGGTCCATTGGCGGGAGGATAGCAGTCATATTTTCAGGCAGGTACACTGGGGGTGGCATGGGGCATTATCAAGCAGGAAGGTAATTTTAAAGGGAATGCCCCTTTCCAGACAATAATGCTTGACCGAGGGTACGAAGCAGTTGAGGCAGGGTCAGATTAAGAGCCCAGTGGGCTTGGTGCTGACAATTATGAGGGGCCTAAGTACAGAATTTTATCGACCAAAATACTAAAACAGTCATACCTCTCAAGCGTTATGTATCTGGTGGAGATGTTGCAAGAGGGAAACTCCTAGGATGCAGCTATAAGAAAACTCAGATTATCTTAAAATATGATAATCTCTCTCTAATCCATGGTTTCATTTTTAAAGTAAATCCATACCCCTAACAGCAGTGTCCAGTGAAGAAGGAAGTCAATGGGCGGTGTAAAATAGTGGGCCATTGATGTGTATCATGTAACCAGAACTCCCGAAAGGGACGAATGTGACCAAAGAATTGGAAGGCTAGCCTGGCATGAATGCATGTCAGGCTGCCTGTCAATCATGTATGCTGGCCAACAGCATCCTTAGCTTGGCATAAATGCGTCTAATTATGCGCTAGTTCCATGCTTTCCTAGGACTGTCCCCTAGCACTCACATGTTTGCTTACCTTCTTACTAGCAGGCAGAAGCTCCTGGTATACAGTCTGAGACAGAGAAAATTTGGATGTAGTGAGTGTAGAAGAAAGGGAATATGCTACAGTGTTACAGAGAGACCAAAGTCAGCATTATCTTAACTAATTTCATTTAAAAAAACAGAGAGAAAGGTGGCGCTAAAAATAAGTGAAATATCACAGGTAAACCCAATGCACCATACAAAAATCACCAAAGTGTATAGTCACTGAATAACACTTACATACAGAAGCTGAAAATGTAGATATGGTGATTGCGCACACATTGGATGATATTCTTGCATTAAGTAAAAGTTCCCTAGGTTCTGTGGGTATAAAAAACCAACATAGGGTAATATATCTTAACACAAATAAAGTAGTAAGTAACTTGGAACACTCACAATATTTAGAGACTTTATGAGTTGGCTCTAAACTATGACAGCAGATATATCAATCAGATGTGTATATGTAGGTATAGGATCAGGTCCCTCAGAAGGTGTCAGAAGTCCTCTGTTTGAAAAGTGATGATTACCAACGATATGGTCCTGACACGCGGCCATCTCTGAAAGGGCAGATACACTCCCATAGTGAATAGACGCTCAGCTGCCATGTTGAGTGAGGTGGAATCACCCAGAAAACCAGCCGGAAATGCTCCATATATGGAAAAGAGGACGGCCCATAGATATTCACCTGACAAGAGGCCAGGCAGCCTCAAATAAATACCACCCAGGTGGCAACCTTAAGGGTGGATTGTAAAAGAATAATAATAATTTTTTGGGGGGTGAAATATCAATGGGCCTATTCCATGGCCTGGGCCTGGAGCTGCAGCTCCATCAGCCCCTATGTTAATCCGGCCCTGAGTCGAGGAACCATATACAAAAACAAAATAAAGCACTGCTCTTACAGCACCAGTGGCTTAGTATCTAACAGCTCAAAATACATTGTAAAAACAAAGAGAAAGTTACCTGCACTCTGGCCCAAATCCCTATGTACATTAGAACAAAATGGAGGCTCTTTAGTTTCATTCTAATGGCCATTTGAATATAAGCTCACCTGCCACGTCAAGGCAAGCCTCAAAAGGTGAATCCTACACTAACCATTAGATATCAGCAAATAAGGGGAGTCAGGTGAGGCCACTGCGAGCAGTGTGCAGCCAGCAGAAGCCGCCGCTCGGGACAAGTCGGTAGGCATGCAGGGAGGGAGCCTGACATAACCCCTCCCCTGACGACTGCCAGGAGGGCGGAAAGCCAAAGGCTTCAGAGGGAAATGAGCATGAAAAGCCCAGACTAAGCGGGGAGTGTGCAGATCAGAGGCAGATACCCAGGAACGTTCCTCAGGACTGTAACCCCTCCAATGGACCAAGTATTGCAAAGTAACACGAGAGAAGCGTGAGTCAAGGAGAGACTGCACCTCATATACATCACTGGAGGCAGCATGGACCAGGTGGAACAATAGATTTGGTGCACCTACTGCAAGTCCAAGGAGCAGGACACTAGGTTAACCCCACAGAGAATTTTATAAGAACCTATTTCTTTTGGGGCCAGCTTCATAGAAGACATTCGTAGGCGCAAGTGTTTTGTGGAGAGCCAGACCCTATCACCTGGAACATAGCTAGGTGCAGCAGCCCTAAGACGATCAGCGAACCTCTTCTGAGACACCGCTGCACAAGACAGAGCAGAATGGACTAGATCCCACATCTCCCGTAAAGATGGGCATCCAAAGCAGGTATTCCCTTTTCAGAGAACACCAGGAAGAACACTGGGTTGTATACCATAAGCCACCTGGAATGGGCTTAAGCCAATAGAGGCATGACAGACTGTGTTTCTTGAAAATTCAGCCCACGGGGGAAGACCAGACCAATTATCTTGATGCTCATTAGTAAAGCAGCGCAAGTATTATTCCAGAGACTGGTTCACTCTTACAGCAGCACCGTTTGATTGTGGGTGTTAGGAGGAAGAAAAATAAAGTGTAATGCCCATTTCCTCACAGAAACCCCTCCAGAACCTGGAGACAAACTGGGGAACCCAGTCAGAGACAATGTCAACCGGTATGCCGTGTAATCTAAACACTTCCTTGGCAAAGATATTGGACAGTTGAGCAGCAGAAGGGAATTTTTTCAGGGGAATAAAGTGGGCCATTTTGGAGAACCTATCCGCAACCATTAAAATGACTGTATGACCTTCAGAGTGAAGAAGGTCCACTATAAAGTCAATGGAGAGGTGTGTCCAAGGTGTCTTGGGTATATAGAGGGACGTTAGAAGAACAGCTGGCTTATGTGAAGGGGACGCTTAGAAGAAGGCCACCAAAACAGTCTTGTAATGGTCTTGTATGTCTTTTTTACACCTGGATGACCTGCTGTTTTAGAATTATGAAATAAAGACATAATCCTTTGCCTGTCTTTCTCTTTTACATATAATAAACCATTTGGTTTTTCAGGAGGTGCTTGTGCCTAATATAGTTTGACCTCATCGAGTAATAAGGAGGAAACCACCAGGCATGTGGCAGCTATAATATTAGCTGAGGGAACAATAGTTTTGGGAACAGAAGGGGTGGATTCTATAGGTTCATGTTGCCTATGGCGTCAGCCTTGACATTACGGTACCAGGGTCTATACGTGATAGTATATTGGAAACGGGATAAAAATAGGGACCACCTAGCCTGTCTTGAGAACAATCGTTGGGCCTCAGCAATGTGCGAAAGGTTTTTATGATCTGTAATTACCAAAACAGGGTAGTTAGCACCCTCTCATAGATAATGCCATTCTTTGAAAGCTAATACAATAGCTAAAAGTTCTCTGTTCCCTATGTCATAATTATTTTTGGAATCAGACAGCTTTTTGGAAAAGAAACAGCATGGGTGAATGGGTTCATTAGGGGTTTTTCTCTGAGAGAAAACTGCACCCACCCCCAATCCAGAGGCATCACCTCAACAACGAAAAGTAGCCAGGGATAAGGATGGACTAAAACAGGGGCTTTAGAAAACTCTGTCTTCAGAGTGTTGAAAGCCTTAATAGCTTCAGGAGTCCAAACACAAGGGTTGACCCCCTTTTTAGTCATCTTAGTTATAGGACTAATTATAGTGGAGAAGTTCTTAATGAATTTTCGATAATAATTAGAAAATCCCACGAATCTCTGAATGGGCTTTTGTCTTTGAGGCAATGGCCAGGAAATAATAGCCTCTAGTTTAGAGCGATCCATACTGAACCCCCTTTCTCAAATGAGATACCCAAGGAACTGTATTGTGGTTTGGTCAAAGAGACAGTTCTCCAATTTACAATACAGTCCATTTTGTAATAGCTTTTTTAGCACCATCCTGACGTGTTGGTGATGAGTTTTGAGGTCTGGGGCAAAAATGAGAATGTCATCCAGGTATACCACTGCACATATGTGCAGAACGTCATGGAGGACATCATTGATTAGGTCTTGAAAGACCGCAGGAGCATTGCAGAGCCCAAAGAGCATTACTAAATACTCATAATGCCCACTGCGAGTTTTGAAGGCGGTTTTCCACTCATTGTTCTTGTTTATTCTCACTAAATTATAATCACCCCTGAGATCGCGTTTAGTAAAATATTTTGATCCCTTAACGCGATCGAACAGCTCAGTAATAAGAGGGATGGGGTAGGCATTCCTTATAGTGATTCTATTGAGATCCCTATAGTCGATACAGGATCTCAGGTCCCCTTCTTTTTTAGGGACAAAAAAGAAGCCTGCCCCTGCAGGAGTGGAGGATCTTCTTGTGAAGCCCTTTCTTAGTGATTCTTGTATGTATTCCTCCATAATCCTGTTCTCTTTCTCAGAGAGTGGGGTAGACCTTACCCTTGGGCGGCATAGTGCCGGGTAAAAGATTTATATCACAGTCATATGGACGATGCGGAGGTAGCTTGTCTGCCTCCCTCTTTTCGAAAACTTGTGCTAGGTCAGCATACTAGGACGGAACAGAGGTAGATAAAGGAAAGGCTGTAGGTACATTTAGCAAACATACAGGACGAACCTGATCAAGACAGGCCCGCTGGCAGTTCTCTCCCCAGGATACAATGTTTAGATTACTCCAGTCAATCACAGGGTTGTGTTTCACTAGCCATGGGAAACCCGAAACAATACGTGCTGAAGGAGAATTTAAGATCTGAAAGGTTACCCTTTCCTTGTGTAATGCTGCTACTGTGTAGCTCCTGGGTTTCTAGTGTCACCAGAGGCTTACCTAGCGGTCTACCATCTATGGCTTCAATGGCCATGGTTGTAGCCTTTTGGACCAGAGTCAGGGCAGCGGATTTAGCAAATTTTCTATCCATTACATTTTCTGCGGCACCTGAATCAATCAGAGCTTCAGTGGTGATGATTTTACTGTTGACTTGGAGCAGAACCGTAATAAGCGGTCTGGTGATTTTAGCAAGAGGGGATAGAGTCATAAAGACCGACCCCTCATAAGACCTTAGGTGCTGGAGGTTCCCTGAAAGTTAGGGCACGTCTTCCTAAGATGTCCCTTCTTCCCACAATAGAGGCATAAATCCTCCCTCCTCCTATATGCTTTCTCAGCCTCTGTTTGCTTGGTGGAGCCCAATTGCATGGGTTCTGGTGGTGGGCTGGGTGGAGGTAGAGCGAGCAGGGGCGTAGAGGGAAGAGAAGGAAGTGGATGGGTGTGTTTAACGTTCTTTGATTCTCTCTATGGTTACGCCTTTCCTTTATACGCTTATCAATTATGATACAATAGTCAATAATATCCTCGAGTAGGATAGGTAATTCCCTGGGTACTATTTCATCCAGAATATAACCTGCCAATCCCTCCTGAAGGGCAGTTACAAGGACGTCATTATTCCACACTACCTCTGCCGCCAATGTGCAGAATTCAATAGCATAGTCGGCTACTGTTCTTGAACCTTGTTTGATCCTTAATAACCCTACCAGGCAGATCAAAGATTCTTTTGAAGGTGGAGAGGAAGTCAGAGTAAGACATGGAGGAACTGGACTCCCAAATGGAATTAGCCCATGCTAAGGCCCTACGAGAAAGGTGATTAATTAAAAAGGCTATTTTGGCTCTATCGCTAGGATATGATCTTGGGTTCATAACCAGATGAATGTCGATCTGGTTTAGGAATCTGCGACATAGTGTTGTGTCACCACTATACCGTTGCGGGGATGTCATGTGGACCGTATGAGCCGGATCAACAGGAACTGGTTCAGGAGCTGCAATTGGAGGGGGAACAACATTCTACGGTACATCAGGTTGCAAGTGGGCAGTGCAGACTAATATGGTCTGCAGTGCTTGAGGAAACTGGTCCATGCGATGGTCAAGACTATCCATCCTGGAGTCTTGATTAGCTAACTGCCGTGATATGGCAGCAGGTTCCATGTGGCCCTGTTGTAATGTCACGATCTCCAAAACCAGACACACTGACAGAACACAGAACGCAGACACAGGAATTGCAGTACCGGTCCTTAGAGTGGCCGGTCTATGCAAACAGAGAGAAGTCAGAATACAAGACCAAGCCAGTGGGAAACGGAGGGATAGGATAACAATAAGACAAGCCGAGGTCAAGGATCAGAGAAAGCAGGATAAACAGTGAGACAAGCCAAAATTCAGTAACCAGACAATCAGACAAAGTAAATGCGCTATCGGTTAATCAGAAGACCACAACAGGGCAACAAGACACAGAAGAGGTAGGTTTAAATATGCTTAGGAGGTTTCTGATTGGCTAACCTTCAATTGGAATTAATTATGACACTTGGAAGGTATTTGGGCCTTCCACTTTGACCTGTGACATCATATTTGCGCGCCGAGTCAGGTGCACGTGAGCGTGCAGCATCAGAAACATTGGCGGAGGAACTGGGGACAGCCGCAAGTGTTGGGCAAGTATCAGAAACCACCCCTCACAGAGGGGAGTCAGGTGAGGCTGCCACGAGAAGCGCGCGGCCATCAGAAGCCGCTGCTCAGGATGAGGAGGCAGGCGTGCGAGGAGGGAGCCTGACACTCTCTGAATCTGAGTTTCGCAAATTCCACTCTAAATTTCTTGCGAATTTGCGTTATGTGCCTGGCATATCTCTAAGCAGTTGTTGTCCGAGAAGGTCGGAAAGTGCAGAGCACCTGTATATATATAACTGGTATAGGGGGCGCAAAATGTCATTTTGTCCAGGGGCCCAGAAGGCTGTCAGTGATTGACATCTGGAGTAACCTGCTATGTTGGTTTAGACTTCCAGTGCAAGGCAAAACCAGTTTTGATTTCAAGCCTCACTCTAGGCACCAGAACCACTACAGTTTAATGTAGTAGTTCTGGGGCAAATAGATTGCCCCTGCAAACTCAGCAGTGTAACCACTTTGTTTTCTGAAAAAGACAGTGCTTACATTGTTATTAGTGATGTCGCGAATTTTTCACGAACGGTCCATTAACGTTCGCCACGGTGCCTTCAATATGGATGCTGTCCAGGAGGTGGGAGGGTCTGGGAGGGAGGGTCTGCTGCATATTGGCCGGGATGTGTCAGCTGACTGGAGACTGCCGCGAACCGCGGCGGACCGTTCGCGAAAAATTTGCGACATCACTATTGTTACTTAATGTCGCCGGTAGTGGGAATCACTGTTGTAGTTAGCCTTGTTGAATAGTTGAAATTTTACAACATTAAGAACATTAACATAATTTTAAAACGTTTAAATAGTTAATAGCAGAATAAGCATACTATTTAAAATCCAACAGCTTCCATTTATTTGAATGAGCTTTTCTAATTTTATAGCATGACAGGAGGCTTTATATTTGCTTAAGTCTCTCTTTACTATAACTCCACAGCAGCACATTAACATAGAGAGATAAACACCAAAGACAAAAACATAAGGCATCTACATAAAGCTCCTCCTAAGCCACCATTTCCTCTTTGTTTGCTGCTCCGCAGACAGTACAGGTCAGAGTACCACTGCCTCCTATTATTTTATGGATGGTTGTGTGTTTTACTGTATATAGCTTGTATTTGTTCTTGGGTATTGCATTACAGTTTTACTGTATTTCTTTTCTATTGTTTATGTACTTTTTACGTTTCTTTAGGGGATATTTCTTTGCAGCTTTCCCCTTATTTCTGCTTTGCCTCTTCTTCTCTTGAGTTTTTTTGTGTGCTCGCGGTCGCCGAGAAGCGGTCTTCCGACCGCCTCCCGTGCCGACCGCCGGGACCGCGGGGTAAGACTCCGGCGGTCCCTTGTGTTCCTGGTGTTGATTCCCGCCCGCCGGCTTCGTCTGCCGAGTGGGAATCCTCGCCTGGCTCCCTGCCCTACCCACGTTCCCGCTCGCCAGTTCGTTGTTTCACCTGAGCGGCGTGGAGGCAGAGCAGGGAGCTCTTCTGTCTTGCTGCGGGAGCCTCTGCTCCCGACCGCACTTTTCCCCGCGACCACGTGGTCGGACGCGGGGGTGCGCGGCTCGTTCCTGGGTCTCTGCCTGTTTAAAGCGGCAGTGCCCGTTTTTTCTCTTCTATTTGGTGTACTTCTTCTGTTCCACCCCTCTGTTTGGGGGGACATCTCTGCAGTTTCTGCTTTAACCTGGCATGTGCTTGTTCACTTTTTTCTTCTGCCTGCAGTTTTTTCTCTGCTGTATGATAGATAGCCTTGCATATTTACTTTCTATGGAAATTCATTTTGCATGCTACTGGACTATGCTGTACATACACATTACACTGCTTGCCACCTATATGGGACCCTGCTTGACATCAGTGCCCTCTCATTGACCTAGAACTGGTTTGAGGACCCACCCCGTCTCTACCCCGTCGCCCTATATGTCTAGTTTTTTACTGCATGTCTACAATAAGGATCTACATTTCTGCCTGCATACACCACTGGGTCGGTGCTGCCCGTACCCATTTACTGTCCTGCTTTGTCGGTGCCCTTATGATTGGCCTGCTTTGTCTGTGCCCCTTGATTGGCTTGCTTTGTCAGTGCCCCATGATTTGGCCTGCTCTGTCTGTGCCATATTACGCATGCTATTGGCCGGGTGGCTCCATACCCTGGATCCCCGTGTGTTGAGCCTGCATGCTTTTCTACTTGCCTCTGCCATTACTAGGGGTGCTACCCCTGCTGCCTGCTGGTGATACCTGTTCCTTATCTCTTTAGGTATCACGTATCATCTCGGACATTATGGAAGCATCTGCACAGGAGCAGAATTTGCAGGCACTAATTAATGCTGCGGTGGCCGCCTCGGTGGAGAAAGCCCTGGCTAGGGCCCTCCCTCAACCGCAAGCGAACAGGTGTGCGAGAGGAAGCCCCCTTTTGGCAGACGACTCGGCTGAGTCAGACTCTCAGGAACGAGGGCAGGTAAGTGCGCAAATGCGCTATTGGAAGGGTGAAGGCCATGAACCTCGCTCCCGGAAGGGCAAGGCTCCGTTGAAGCGACAAGGTTCGAGGTTATCAACCTCTCCGGCCAGGCGCCGCCGTCTATCGGGCGCAGGGGAGGGGGCCTCCTTACCCCCCCCTACTATGGCTGTGCTGGATGAGTGGTGGGCAGACCAATCTCCCTCAGAAGAAGGGGATGATTGGGAGGAGGACCGTGGGGATGGTCCCGGTTGGCGCTGGGAGGATGAAGATGCGCCAGGGACAGAGGCCCCCTCAGCAGTGCCGGGAGACGACACCTTTCTCGATGCTATGGGAGAACCCCTGTTTGACCCTCGGTCTATCCGACACCTCAGGTCCTCAGAATGGTCGTTGCCCGACCACTTGGCACAGTTCGTGCACTACTGGGTCCGCAGACCCCTTGAAGGGGAGGCCCGCAAGAAACTGAGGGCAGAATGCCCCAGACCCATCCTGCCGGACAAGGTGGCAGCGACCCCGGAGTTTGACCCCTTGGTGGCCACGTATTTGACCCGTACGGGTCGGGACCCCAAGAAAGGGGTGGACCGTAGCCTCTGGTCAGCGCAAGATAAGCAGCTGGACGTGCTGGGGCCCCTATGCAGGATGTTGGCCTTAGCAGACGAGGCCTACACAGAAGGTACGAGCCTGGATCTGGCCACCATGCGGGACTGGGCACTACGTTCCGTTTGCCTGCTAGGCAATGCCAATGTGGCCCTCTGCACTGAGCGCAGGAAGACAGCTCTGTTCTGTATGGACAACAAACTATCGGAACTGGGCTCCAAAGAATTGGGCCCCATACCTAAGGGCCTACTGTTCGGGGAACCCTTCATTAAGGAGCTACAGAAGCACGTCAACCTGTTTACCTCCATGGATAAAGCTCAAACTTCCATTAAGAAGGTTTTTCGGCCGCAAACATCCCAGGTTTTTGGACGGGCTGGACGACAGCGGGGTCATGTCTCCAGCCGCGGCTGGTCCTCGGGCCGCCACAGATCCCGTGCTCTGTCCTTTTTTCAGTCATACCAATCCAGAACCCCCTACGCTCAGAGGACGGATAGAGGTCGCGGATACCGCGCCAGAGGACGGGCGAGATTTCCTGCAGGTGAGTGCACCTCCTACCACTTTCGTTCACCCTACTTTGCATGCGGGCAGACTGTTTCACTGCAGAGACAGGTGGCGGGAGGTGTCTTCAGATGTATGGGTCCTTCAGACGGTACGGGGTTATGTCATAGATTTCCATTCCCCTCCAACACAGGTTGGACCCCCAAGGGTCCCCATCATCGCAAGGGAACAGCAGTCCTTGATAGATACGGAAGTTCGGGCACTGTTCGCCAAAGGCACTGTTCAAAGAGCCCCGGATCTGGGGGGTTTCTTCAGCTCGATTTTCCAAGTGAAGAAAAAGTCCGGGGAGTTCCGCCCAGTGATCAATTTACGAGAATTGAACACCTTCGTGGTCTACAACCACTTCAAGATGGAGGGCATTCATCTTCTGCGGGACCTTCTCCGGCCGGGAGACTGTTTCACGAGGCTGGACCTGAAGGACGCCTACCTCTCCGTCCCGGTGGACGAGGACTGTCGCAGATTCCTTCGCTTCCTATGGAAGGGCATTCCGTGCCAATTTACATGCCTCTTCTTCGACCTCAGCTCGGCTCCTTGGTGCTTCACCAAGCTTCTGAAGCCGGTGGTCGCCCGATTCAGGTCGGAGGGTGTTCGCTGTATAATATATCTGGACGATTTGCTGATCTTTTGCGAGGACCCCTCCAGGCTCAGATATCAGACTCGCTCTGCGATCTCCTTGTTGGAACACCTGGGGTTCGTGGTCAATCTGAAGAAATCGGCGTTGGAGCCTTCCCAGATGGTGGAATTCTTGGGTTTCGAGGTTGATGCGAAAGAATGCGTTCTTCGTCTGCCCTTGGCAAAGATAGCGACCATTCGGAAGGAGATAAGACGGATCTTACGGCAAGACCGGATTCCTCTTCGGATGTTGGCTCGCGTGGTGGGTCTCCTCTCGGCCTCGATACAGGCGATTTACCCGGGCCCACTACACTACAGGGCCATGCAACGGCTGAAGGCTCATTTTCTGTGCAGGAGACCCTCTTGCGATCAGATGATCTCCCTGTCTCCGGACGTGAAGACCGAACTGCGCTGGTGGCTCCTGCACATGTCCACCTGGAACGGCAAGGCGATATTCGGACCAACCCCGGATTTTGTGCTGGAATCAGATGCGAGTCTGTGGGGCTGGGGTGCCACGTGCGCGACCGGGTCCACGGGGGGCCCGTGGTCAGACAAGGAATGGGAATTTCACATCAATTGCCTGGAATTGATTGCGGGTTCATTTGCGATTCGGAGCCTGGCGAACCACCTGTCGGACTGCTGCGTCCTCCTTCGGATGGACAATGTCTCAGCGGTGCAGTACATCAACCGCTTGGGGGGCGCTCGGTCTAGAGCACTATCGGAGGCGACGAACGATATTTACAGTTTCTGTTTCCGACGCAACATCACCTTACAAGCGGAATATCTTCTGGGGGAGTCGAATCTGACGGCGTACTGGTTCTCCAGACATTGGAGGGATGCCAGCGACTGGAAACTCCTGCGACCCATCTTCCTCGAACTCGAGTATCAGAGGGGCCCGTTCATCTATTCGCCTCCAGGACGAATCACCAGACCCAGAGGTACTTCAGTTGGCTCCCGGATCTGGCGTGCACAGCGGTGGACGCTTTTCTCCAGGTGTGGCCTTCGCAGGGAGCGTATGCGTTTCCTCCATTTGCTACGATTCCCAGGGTATTGCTACAAATTTGACGTCAGCATGTGTCCTTGGTGTTGCTGACTCCGCTATGGCAGAGTCAAGCCTGGTTTCCGAAGCTCCTGGATCTCTCCTGTCGGGATCCTCTTCTCTTACCATCCTCTCGAATGCTCCTCTCGGACTCCTGGGGCAACCCTCATCCCCTAGTGGGAGACGGCCACCTGCTCCTGGTGGCCTGGACTCTTTCAGGGGTGCCTGGAATGTCGAGGCGTTATCGCAATCGGCTAGAGACCTTCTCTTGGATTCCTGGACTCCCGGGACGAGGAGGTGCTATCACTCAGCATGGGGTTCCTGGTGTCGCTGGTGTTTGGAACGGGATACCGATCCCTTTACAGGTCCTGTATCTAGCGTGCTGAATTTCTTGTCTCACCTCTTTGACCTGGGTCGGTCATACCGCTCGGTTAACGTGGCTAGGTCAGCGCATGTCCCGCTTAGAGGTTTACCCATCGGCCAGGATCCGCTAGTCTGCAGACTCCTGCGTGGAATGAGGCTGGCGCGCCCTCCGGCGCCCAAGTACTCTTCCCTCTGGGACGTACGTTTGGTTTTGGCGTTCCTTCGGGATTGGCCTGATAACCAGGACCTTTCTCTTCGCCAGCTTTCGGCAAAATTTGCCCTCTTGTTGTGTCTGGTCTCGTTCAGACGTGTTTTGGATGTCCGGGCCTTCGATGTCGACGCTTTCTCGTTTTCTCCAGAAGGGGTCTCCTTCAAGGTGGTTAGACTGGTCCCGTGAAGAGACTTTTCGCCAATTCTACTTTAGACCGTCGGACCATGCTTCTTTTGCTTTGCTGTCGGAGCGTTAAAACAGCAAATATGAAGCCTCCTGTCATGCTATAAAATTGTAGATTATACTAGCTTTAGTGTAACTATAATCTTAATTTTATTAATGACAGGAGGCGAATATTTCCCACCCAGTTTTGTTTTCTCCCCCTCTTCTTTGGATGGAGTACTTTCTATTGTGTTTCTGTTGACTTCTGGTAACCTGGGCTAGGTTTGGTGGTCTAGGGTTATGTATGGGGAAGTTGGGGGAGGTGGCTGGTATATTGTACTGCCGGCGATTGGTTATGGATTTCATGTATTTTATACTGTCAGTACTGGATCGTGGGATTTATGTTTATCAGTACATTTTGTTCACTAATCAGTGTTTTTCGACTCTGTTTATTTCGTTTCAGTTTAATGGTTGGACTACAGTTCAAGGAATCGACGGCTTTGCAGGATGAAGCTCAAGATAACTTCCATTCTCCGAAATTTCTTCAGGATGTTATTCATATATATATTTTTTCATTTAATTGGTTTACTGGCATTGTTGTGTACGTTGTGTTGTCGCAGCGTGAAAGAGGAAATGGTGGCTTAGGAGGAGCTTTATATAGATGCCTTATGTTTTTGTCTTTGGTGTTTATCTCTCTATGTTAATGTGCTGCTGTGGAGTTATAGTAAAGAGAGACTTAAGCAAATAGTCGCCTCCTGTCATTAATAAAATTAAGATTATAGTTACACTAAAGCTAGTATAATCTACAATTAATTTATTTTCATTCTCTCAAAGGGACACTATAGGCACCATAACAACTTCAACTAGTTTAAGTGGTTATGGTGCCTAGAAATCCAGCGTTTTAACAATGAAATGGGGGACAGTGCCTGGGATTCCAGAGGTTTGTCTGAGTGGTTTAACAGTGAATCAGGGTTCCTGGTTGCCTGCAGCATGGCCCCTCTCTGAAAGAATGACTAAGAAGGAGTTACCTTATCATACGAGCGATAGCAGAAGATAGAATAAAAGCGCTTAGTTGGTGTCTATTACTGTCTTTTACCAGTGGCATGATTTAGTATGGAGTAAGGGGGAGGACTATACATAGAACAAGAGATCATGCATTTAGACTGGAAGTAAGGAGATTTAGTCTAAGGCAAAGGAAAGGGTTTTTTTTTTATTAAGAACAAAAGGTTTGTGGAATTCTCTGCCCAAAGAGGTGGTTTTATCAGAGTTTATACTGATGTTTAAACAGTAATTGGATAAATACTTGCAAAACATAGTATACAGGGATATAATTTTTAATTAGTGGGGTAATAGCTTCTTGATCCAAGGAGATATCTGACTGCTATTTTGGGGTCAAGAAGGTTTTTTTCCTAGTTTGTTGCAAAATTGGAAGTGCTTCAGACTGTTTTTTTTTTTGTTTTTTTTGCCTTCTTTCAACAGCAAAAACAAATGTGAGAAAGGCTCTTGATGGACGCATGCCTCTTTTCAGCTATGTAACTAACTATGTAACTATGTAACAGTTTGGAAATTATTTCACAATGAAATGCTGTACATTCTCCCAATAAACCAGCTTATACTCTGCACCTTGAGTGCCTGGAACATTTTCTATCTACCAGCTAAATGAAATGAGGGATGGCTGCCAAAGACCCCAGGCATCATAACCACCTCAATGAAAGGAAGTGGTGCCTAGAGTGACCTTTTTAAAGATAGAAAATGTCTCATAGAGATTTAGGAGAAACAAAGTGCCATATGATTCCTGCTAGGTGTGTATTCCTCTTGTAAGTGGGAAACAAGGTGATGAAGCTATGGCAAAGGAAACATTATCTAATTACATATTTTTCAAATATTCTTGCGGTTTAAGAGCCAAAAGAAGCAACAGTAAATTCCTTTTTTTGTACATCATATATAAATATTTATATTATTTAACAATTATTGACTAGTAGATTTTTAACAAATGTCTTCTTGCCAAAATAGTGCCAATACTGTTGCTGGCTTTAATTATCATATTTAGAACATTCGGTGGAATTGGTTTTAAGAAATTGACACTCAATGATTTTATTTTCGTCCATGCTGATTTGATCATATTTTACTTATCCTTTAGAGTTACCTTACCCTGCTCATTGTTCTGTGGCATTTGTGTTTGAGGGTTTGTCAATTTGATAGCTTTTAATGAGGCAACATGAGAATATTTCTTGGATGGAATGTCCAAGACAGATTTCACAAATTCCTTTTCACATGCCCCATCAAGCCTTAAAAACCTTTATACACTTTACAAATAACATTTTATCGGTTCATTACAATACATTCTATGCTGAAGGTTTCTTCCCATAAGAGCAATACATTGTACATCTAATGTAACCTAGGAGTCGAGAATTGGATGGTACACAGGTTTGTGGTGGTATTAATCATTAGCTGAGATTGCATGGAAGCATATTTATTCCTTAACCACTTACTGGCCAATAACAGAATAATTCCATCATAACAACCCCCAATCTTTTAACACTGGCAGGGCCTTATAGATCTGCAAATGCAAAAAAGGCAGGACATTCCATGCTAGCATGTGGTCTATAGGGGACAGATTTTGATAATATCCTAAAATATCATTGATCCTTTGGTTAAAATGCAACACATTCTGCAACAATGGCCAAACAGTCCAATATTTAAGCCAAAAAGTGAGCTATTTATTTATATATATATAATTTTTTAAAATTATTTTTATTTATTATTATTATAATTGTTTTAATGTATTTTTTTTAGCAATTGTTTTATGGTTTCAAAGATGAATAGATCATTTTTTTTTACAGTAAAGCACAGATCTGCTTACAGGAAAAAAGGAAATATAGAAGATGCCTTATTTTAAATGAAATTAAGACAATATCCATGAAGTACAGACAATGGAAGAAACTGACTTGCATGTGAAGATGTGCTGTCTGAGTTAAAGGAACACGATAGTCACCAAAACAACTTTAGTTTTTTTTAAGCAGTTTTGGTGTATAGATCATGCCCCTGCAGTCACATTGCTCAATTCTCTGCCATTAAATCATTTTGTTTATGCAGCCCCAGGCACACCTCCCTGCATGTGACTTACAAAGCCTTTCTAAGCATTTCCTGTAAAGAGTCATCTAATGTTTACACTTCCTTTATTGCAAACCCTTTTTAATTTAGAATTTCATATCTCCTGCTCTGTTAATAGCAAGCTAGACTGACCAGGAGATAAACAATTTAAAGTAAGTTAAATCTGATTGAAAATGAAACCATTTTATTTTCATGCAGGCTGTCTCAGTTACAGCCAGGCGAGGTGTGGCTAGGCCTTCATAAACAGAAACAAAAGTGATTTAACTCCTAAATGGCAGAGAATCGAGCAGTGAAACTTCAGAGGCATGATCTATATACCAAAACTGTTTTATTAAGCTAAAGTTGTTTTAGTGACTATATTATTCCTTTAAAGTACACACAAGAAAAACATTGATACATCCACAGCAAATGTAATCATAGAAGATTTCATAATTAGGGAGCATGTTAATCTATGACATATCTAGTGTATGTTTACATTTAGTTTTCTAACTATGATCCAGACTTGGAATATTTAGATTTTTTTGTCACAATTTGTTTGATAGCCTTTATGAGATGAACAAACACAAATAACACTACAGCCTCAGGCCTGTAAAGAGAAGTGACAGGATGGAGAAGGGGACATTTGCCTATTTTCTTGGATGCTGCCTTCTAGACTGACTTGCGTAATCTGACTCAAAGATATCAACTCTGCACTCCAGCAAACTGGCCTCTGGTTTGCTACACTGCCTCATAGATTCCAATGATTTGACCGATGCATTAGTATACAGTACCACAGTATATACAGTACCATCAACCAACCAAAAGCATTGATTATTCATAACATTTGAACAATGATAAGCGTGAAACTTCTCACAAAACAAACTTACTGCATTGGTGCATGACACATAGATCCTTTATTGATGTATGATGCTGTTTGTTTTCTATTCCACTGCTGCCCGTACCTTTAATTGGCTGATGCTTACATTTCTTTTGTCTTAAGATATTATGATGAATCGGACTCAAGTCTGTTTCTTCCATTTCCTATTGATTATTATAGATTTTGTCCTTATTCTCTATGATGCAATATATTATACCATAGAAAATCCTTTATCTTGCTCCCATTACTCTTAAACCCTTATTACATTGTTAGTACTATATTATAGCTTTGATATTTAATATTGTTTGTTTGTTGTGCTCAGAGTTTTTTCTAAGGGGCTCATTTATTAATGAATTAGATATTTTTATGCAACATCAACAAAACATTTCCAAGAAAGCACCTTTTCTGTATACTTAATAAACATAATGCTTACAAATTAAAGGGTTACTCCAACTCTCGCTTTTTTTTTCTCAATAATGCCCTATTAGACATTATTCTTTAGGTTCTCACTCCCCAAAGATGCTTTTAAAAAAGGTTTCAAATAAGTTTTACTGAAGCTCTCAGTGTTGCTCAGCATGTCCCAGGAGCTGTGCGGAGGTCCAATCAAAGGCTTGTTAAAGAGAAGCCTTTGATTGGACCATTTAATGGCTCAGAGGTCATGCGGGGTTTAAACTGATGAATGGTTGGGGGAGGAACACCAGTCAAGCCATAAGACTTGCTTTCCCCACAGAAATCTCACTTTTACAGTGCTCTCACTACTGCAAGGGATTCTGGGTAGGCGTATGCAAATGAGCTCAATAAAGAACCACATTTCTGTGGGAAAAGCAAGTCTTATGGTTTGACTGGTGTGTGTATTTGTGTTTAGCAATGTATTAACTATTCACTTACTTCAGGTGGAAGGGGTTTTCATCCACCCTTTTCCCCCACCACAACTATTTTGGTATGTACTTCACAAGTAACGCCAAGCCTCCATAGCAAGCCAGTAACCAACCTCATGCTGATGAGTTGCATTAAAAACGAAACAGCTGTCCATGAGTCGTTCACTGGCTTTGCTCCTCTTCCTGAGTTGTGTTTCAAAGCTGTTGTATGCAGCAGACACATACTCCAAGGAATCCATGTATAAAGTGAAACTGAGGCAAAAATGTGGTTCTTTGTTGAGCTCATTTGCATACGCCTACCCAGAATCCCTTGCAGTAGTGAGAGCACTGTTAAAGTGAGAATTCTGTGGGAAAAGCAAGTCTTATGGCTTGACTGGTGTGTGTGTATTTGCATTTAGCAATGTATTATCTATCCACTTACTTCAGGTGGAAGGGGTTTTCATTCACACTTTTTCCCCACCACAACTGCTTTGGTATGTACTTTACAAGTAACGCCATTGTAACATGATTGTGCTAATGGAAAAGAAGTTAACGTTATATGTGAAGTTTGGGCAAATGACCTTTATCCACTATACACATATAGGAGGGGACAGCACACATGCCATTGTAACCCCCTGATCTTGTGTGATCTCCAGAATGCATGCACAGTTTAACACACCAGATCTAACCCAAGACACACGATCACTCTAGCTGCACGGTGTTGTAATATGGCGTGAAGAAACAGGCACTTTTTGGTGACCATCAGTCTCTAGCTAGGTTTCCTTTTCTAAAGCCAAGGCTGAACCAGAGTCATGCCTTATTTATGGCCTTAATCCCAATAGCTAGTACTTCTACACTCTATTTTCCTGGATTCTGTTAGCTTTGTGGGTTAAGATCCCATCTGTGGAGATGTGTGAATAACCTTGAGGTTCACATTCTTAAATCACAGTAGGTCCATTCACCTTTCTACATCATCCCCAGATCAATGGTATGAACGCCAACAATACAAAGAGGGCTTTCCCTATGCTTTCCTTGTATAAAAAGCCATAAAACGCATGCAAACAAAACCCAGTTCTGACAGATAGTCATAATTCAATTCATTTATATAAATTAAAAGTAACTCCACAAGGTTATCATACAACCCTAGATTGTTTTACACAGAGTACATCAAATTGTCGCTATATAATATTTGATAATTTCAGCAACAACTTTTTAACATGTGCTCATTTAGGTGAGTGATTCATTTTCTTTGTATGAAATGAGTGCCAATTCAGTTAATAGAAGTATTATGCCAATATCTGGTAAGAGTAATATTATGTGACTTACTGTAAAGTGATCTGATGTTTATTCAATGTGAAAAATGCTGTATACATGCACATCATTATTAATATTTACCAGACTTTCATTATTTCACTATTTGCAGTTTCCCCATTTGGTCTTGACCATCTACTACCTTGCCGGTGTACAGCCAGCCCTTAATGAAGCTATTGTGATGGAACAAGAATGGCTGTGTTCAGTTCCAGTTATTCAACATCCATTATAGCTTCCTCTACCATCTGCACCTATGTCTCAGACTATTACCAAGTGTTCTCTAGTGACCATACAACCCTGTAGAATTTTTCACTAAAATTCAAGTTGTCAGGAATTCAAAATGAATTTCAAGTCTTAGGTCAAAATAGAACGGAATAAAATTCTCAGAGTCCTCTAAGTCAGCCTAAAATGTTATATTTACTTTGAATTGCCAACAACTTTAGTGAATAACCCAGCCTTTCAGTCGATTGATTAACCTATTTACTGTCTGATGTATCAATAAACACATCACTCAAGTTAATGTATCTTTAGAAGAACATGCTGGTGAGCCAGATTCAATAACATTATCTCATTCAGTAGAAGCAATGGCATTCTTAACCAGGCTGGCAAATCATTCAAAACTCCCTCGTGTGCTACTAGATGGACAGGGCTGAGTGTTTGAAACAAAGCTTAAACAGAAGGAGAAAGCTCCTTTCATATGCTAAAATGCCTTAGGGAGTAGGTCTTGCTCTTGACAACATCTAGCTGGTGCAGTTCAGTAGAAATCATTGATCAAAGTTAAATGAGGAGGTAAACAAATACAACGTTAGCACGGGGTGAAGCTGCTTTTTAGTAAAGGTCTTTTAGAGGATCCAATTCTTAATTTCAAATATTTGTGGCCGAAGATGTTTTATTTATTTTCAATGTGTTTTAAAAGGAATTTATTGAGACTTCTAAAAAGCATTAATATAATCACATTCATATACATTAACAGCATGATCAAACTACATATTTGTACACATATAAAGTTGCATGTTGGTTGGCAATGTGCTTATTGTTAAGAATTTGAACCTGCCAAAGTATTGTATTGCTTCAGGTTGGTTCTCTCCCCTTTTCGCATTTTATTTGTGGGAGATGAGTGGTTGAATAAGTGACGGGAGGGCCCTGGGACAACAAAAGCAAGAGACAGCAGCACTACTGCTGTCCCCTACATGCTGTGCTGGGGGTGGGGGATGGCAAAAAAGAAATGTTTGGTTCTTATGAGCTCATAGTAACCCAGGTGGGGTTGTAAACATGTCCCACCCAACAACACAACATTGCTTATATGTATGTTTATGAATACAAACAGGTGGGCAGGAAATTGCCCATGTGCATGTTGCCCTATCCTAGATTGTTGAAAGTAAAGTAAAGAATTGTGGTCCCACATGCCACGTTTAAGGAGGTCATGCATTAGGGAACTCTTCTCCCCTACTAGTCATTCCACCATTTAGTGTCCTGTGTGATAGAAGTTTTTTAGATTAGGGCTTCCTATTCTTTGTCATTTTCCCCCAATTGAATAAGAGGTGGAAAATAGAAGACCCTCGTCAATGGCATAGAGAGCTTTTCCCAATTGAATATGAGGTGGAAAAGAGAAGACCCTCGTCAATGGCATAGAGAGCTAGATGGATGCCTTGTTACCTTGGCCTACAGTTCCCCATAGGATTTAGGTCAAGTTGGCTGTATGAGAAATTATATCCAAGCACATTGCACCTTTTTTTTCCACATATCCAGATATGATAAAGCACAGTAAGATTTTTCATAAATGTTTTCAGTTTAAGTCCTTAGCATCATGGTGTAAGTAAAAATGTTTTGATTATTACAATTTTAAAAGGGAGAGGTTTTATGGTGAGGCAATGTGATATAACACACCCCATGAAGAAATACATTTATAGGTAAGTTTATCCACCCACTGTAATGGAGTATGGGAAAAGAGAGGTCTGGACTTCCTCCTCAGTAATAGATATCTGACCCACATGACAGGAAAAGTCCTAAGCACCTTGTTCCTTAACTTTATCTATATCATGTTCCACACTGGGATCGAAAGGCAGCATCTTCCCCTTTTTGATAAAAGCTCTAAAGCTTAGGACTGGAGTAAAGTGATTGCCGAGAACGCATGGGAGTGGCATGACAGTGGAGATCCTGGTTATATGCAGGGGGTTGTGTTGATGTTAGAAAATGTTTACAGTTAAAGGTCAACTTGTAAGGACACTGCGGGCATCAATACAACTTTAATGAATATGATGTGTGAGCTGCTTTTAATTCACAACCTGGCTGCAGATAGTAAGAGAAACTACAAACTGGTAGTGATATCCTTACTATATGTCTCCTTGGGTGTCCTCTCATTCTAATGCAGGTTGCTTTGTAGTTCATATCATTCAGTATTTTCAGTGGCTGAGCTGTGTGCATACATATGATAAGGAAGCATTTTTCTGGAGTGAAGGGGTGTGGCTAAAGAGGCAAGCTCGTGGTACAGCATTCTGCAAAATATTTGATATAAAAACTATTAAAAAAAAAGTGACCAATGAAAACATACTGAATATTAACAAGGCCAAAACCTCATTAAATCAAACACATTAAAATAGTGTTGGTGCTCAAATTGTCCCTTTAAGGTGTGTTGATACCTACAATGTGCTTGGAGTATCCTTTGAAATAAACCCTGGCAACTTCAGTTCTCCAGGGTTAGTCTATCAATATCGCGATTTACTGTTGTGTTTTGTAGACCATGGTGAGGGTTTGATGGATGCCAAATATTTGGTGGTGAGCCGGTGATTCCAAGTGTTCACTAATGATGTGGTCATATCCCAAATCCCTGTAACAGTGTTTGCCAGTGCTTGTGAGAACCGCGAAGGGGAGGTCTTCATACAGCGACACCATGCTGCCATCAAATTTAATGGATCACGTTGCCCTCGATCAGGCCAGGATCGCGGAGCAAACCACAATATCTCTAGTGACCACTATAATGTCTCTGGGAGTGTTAGGTGGGGCTGTGGCAGCTTTTCGGATCCGGAAAGCTGATAGCAGCACGGATGGGTCCACACCTCCCTTAATGCCCATGGATGTGAACAGCCTCTGGATATAAGACAATAGAGCCCCTCCACTAACCTACTCTGTGACTCCTCTCAGGCGGATATTCTGGCGACTGTGTCTAGATTCCATGGTAGCCACTGCTCTATGTAGTTGCGGAACTTGACGGGTGAGCTCTGTCACTTGGGTCTCATTTGTTTGCAGCCTCTCTTGCCTTGCTCTCTCTCTCTCCTCTACCCCTTTAATTTTCTGGCTGACGATGCCTAGTTCTTTTTGGGTTTCTTGGAGATCTGTTTTTCAGACTTTGTGCAAGTCTAGGAGCAGCTTCTTGATGTCTCCTTTTGTTGAGGGTGTAGAGTCTTCATCAGACCCAGTCTCATGTTCAGCTTCACTATGGTGAAGTTCCTCTTGTGACTCCTCCGATTCTTCCACTGTGCTTTGCGCTGCGGGCACCATCTTGGGAGTCTCTCGCAGAGTAGGCCTCTCGAAGGAGAGCCTAATGTCCGGTAACCTTGGGCTCTCAGGTACCCATTACCTTGTGGTGAACACACTGTATTTGCTCTTTATGTTAGAGTTGGATAATGGAATACCTCCCTCCAGGAGAGTGTTTTGGCTGGAAGTTGTTTAAGGGTTTTTCTTTACCATGCAAAGGTTCCTACGATCATCCACCACTATTGTTTTCCATCGACAATATTGTTTTCCATCGACATCCAGGCCTTTTGCATTGCAAAGCTCACCAGTGCATTCTTTTTTAAGAGAATGTACCACTCCTAATATTCCTGCTATCTCTCTGATGGATTTATATTTGAAGCCTAAGGATGGCTGGTTTCTCTTGCATTGAGAGCTCTTTTGACCGCATGTTGGGGGTCCACAGCAACAGCTTCCAAATGCAAATGCCATACCTGGAATTAACTCCAGACATTTTTACCTGCTTAACTGATGAAGAAATAGTGAAGGAATAGCCGCACGGGTCCATGAATTAGCTTTAGTGTCAATTGTCCATTTACGTTTGGTAAATTGAAAAAGAGCAGGCTACATATTAAAGAGCTGTAATTCCTGGGGGGCGGCGCCTGGCACTCAAGATGGTCAGATCTTTTTCCACATAGCTCTGACCCTCTAAACTCAAAAACGACAGAAACCCACTTGCTGAGGCTGAAGACCAATACTATAATCGCCTGTACCATTATAATCCTAGGTTTATCCAGTTTGGCAAGCTTCTCACCCCCTATTGGATTCTGCGGCCTAGTGCTACCAGTGACTGGTGGAAGCGGATGATCTCCCACGCTGCGGAATGCTACTTACTGAAACCTCTGTGCAACCCCGTTATCCCCCCGCCCCCGGACTGGTGAGGGATATCCCGCTAACCACCAGAGAACGCAATCACACATAGAAGCTCTCAGTCACCCTGAAAAAAAGAACCCTTGTGGCACACCTGAGATGGCCGCTGCTCCCAATGGACTACAGTCACACTGGGAAGCTAAATTCCAAATTGCCTTTGTGGCCTTGTCTGTAGCCATCTGGATCCGAATCGAGTCCCACCAGCAGCGTCACATACCCACCTTAGATAAGCCCGCGTAAGTATTTTGCCTAAGCATACCTGCACGCATCTTGTTAACATAACATATCTCCTTTTATGAATCATTGCTTACTCCTGTATGTAACACTGCACTCTAAAAAAATAAAGAATTAGAAAAAAAAGAGCTGTACTCATCGGTTACAGTTGTCCTCCCACAGTTCCCATGTTTTGAGGAAGAGAGGGAATCAAATGCTTTTTTTCAGGGAGTGATTAGAGGAGGGCTGGAATACAATTTATGTGGGCATATTGGATAATCTTTAGAAATTTGTGGGTGTTGTCTGAAGCTGCGTGTATATTTTTCTTACAAATGATGGCAGTGGTAAGGGTCTGAGTGAAAACCATTAGGTGTGGGAGTAAGGTGTCTTTAAATGTCTGGTAATAGACTCCTGAGAAGCCATCTGGTCCTGGGCTTTTGTGTTTTGATATTTGATTAATTGATGTCTCAATTTCTTCCCTGGAGATTTCTGCTGCGAGGACCTGTATCTGCTGTGAGGTGAGACCAGGGATATCTAAAGGGTCTAAGTTTTTTTTAATAATATTTAGGTCTATTTGAGGTGTGTTTAAATTGTATTGCAGATAATAAATGGAGGTGTAAAAAGAGACAAACTCTTCCCTTATATTTGCTGGATTGAGAAGTTATTGTCCAGAGATCGAGTATCTATATATATATGTGGGACACAGGTCATCACTTTTATTTCTCCTCAATTTCTAGCTAGACATCATCCTGCTTTGTTAAGAGTATGTAGCATAGGATTGTTTTAACCTGCATAATTTGTCTTTGATTTGGGCTAACTTTATTGCAGTTGTCTTGGTAGGGTTTTTCGTGCTGGGTATATACCTCTGTAAAGTGTCAAATTCTAGGGGCTGTTGAGCTCTCCTCATTTTCTCTTGGGAAGTTAATTTGATCAGTTCCCCTCTTATTACTGCTTTATGTGGAAGCTAAAGGCTTGTAGTGGAGAGTTAAGATTAAGTGTTTTGACTAAAGTATTCTACTAGTTTGTCTTTTACAGTTTGGCATGTCTCTGTCCGTGCTAAGAGGTACTCACTATGTCTCCAAACTCCCTTTCCCCTAAATGGATGTGACTGTTATTCTCAAGATGACCGAAGCATGGTCTGACCAGGAATGATGACCTATTACACATTTTGCAAGGTTGTTCTGTCCAGCACAAAAAAAGTCAAGGTGGCAATAGGTTTGGTGGCTATTGGAGTAAAATTAGTTATCTCGACAGGTATTTTTTTAGATATCCATACATCTATCACCCCATAAGTGTGCCATATTGATGTAAGGTTATTACCAAGTGAACACATGCATGACTTATAGTGTGGATTGAGATGTGCAGAGGTGTCTAGTGATGAGTCTGATATTATGTTAAAGTCCCCACAGAAAATTACCCTATCCTGTTCTTTTTCATAAACTTTCCAAAACAGCTTTATAAGTTTTAACCCCTTAAGGACACATGACATGTGTGACATGTCATGATTCCCTTTTATTCCAGAAGTTTGGTCCTTAAGGGGTTAAACATCTTATAAGGTTTTGCTTTTACTGACAAGCCTAATGCAATTTTCTGTTGCCTTCAGCAGTGCAACTTTTAAATAGTCCCATTTCTCTTGGACTCTATTTAAATTGCTCCAGTCTGATAATGAATCCTTTACACATATTCTAATTTTAGAAAAGTCTGTTTTTCTAAAGTCTAAACTGTTTGTTTTTGTGTGGTGTGACCCAGTCACTGTTCTTATATTAAACCACACTGACTGATGATCACTGGATCCTAAACTTTCACCTACAGTAATATCTGATACCAAATCTCCATTTGTTAGCACTAAATCTAGTATGGCCTCTTTACGAGTTAGCTCCTCAACGACTTGTTTTAGAGACAATCCCAGTAGGGAGTTTAGAATATGTGTGCTCCTGGCACAAGCAGCTATTTTGGTTTTCCAATTCACATCAGGAAGATTAAAGTCACCCATGATGATAACTTTCCCCTTCATTGTTATTTTAGCCATTTCTTCAACTAGTAGATTATCTAACTCTTCTATTTGTCCTGGGGGCCTATAAATCACACCTACACAAGTTACTGTGTGATTACCAAATTCTAACGTAACCCAAACGGACTCTATGTTCGCCTCACTAACTTTTATTAGGCTAGATTTTATGTTATCCTTCACATACAGGGCCACTCCTCCCCCTTTCTTGTCTTCCCTGTCTTTTCTATATAAAGAGTACCCTGGTATTGCTATGTCCCAGTCATTTTCTCATTATACCATGTCTCAGTAACAGTAATGTAAATCTACATTATCAGTTGCCATTATTGCCACAAGTTCATGGATCTTATTCCCTAAAACGCTCCTCTTACACTGGAGCCCCCACCTTGCATGCTCATAATACCTAAGCATCTTGTATTCTTTAATGTTTTATTTCTTCGTGTCTGTTGTCTTTAAAAGTTTATTTTGCCCTGCGACTTCGATCATAACTACTCTTCAAAACCCATAGCACATAATTGAAACGGCCTTAATCCTATAGCCCGTCCAAAGGGACGAACAGGCTAGGCTACTGGGCACGTAGTTATAACCCACAAGGTCACTAGCCCTATACCAGCTCATGTGGACAGTCTCAAACAACCTTGGCTTGACCGCACGACTAATGCAGACCCCTACTACGCAACACCACTATCTGCAAGTTAACGTAATATCAAAACTGTGCCTCTGTTACATGCTATGTATATGTCTTTCCTTTTGTTGTTCCTATTTTATGCAAATGTTGTCGTGGCGACGCGACCTCCTGTATCATCTTGTGCACAGACAAATAAAGAATAAAAAAAAAAAAAAAAGTTTATTTTGCCATACAAGTAGTGTCTGCGGATCAGCCTCAGTGGACACTACTTCATATAAGCATTAACTCAGCGACTTGGCTCATTATATACGCTGAGAAATGGAATCTGTCTGCAGTGCTTCAGCCTTACCCAGCATTGTCTATCTAGTCTATATTACCCTGCGAAGGGTACCTCTTGCTCTTACTTTAATTGACAGAAAAAGCTGATTATAATAGGTACAGGATTGCTTACGGCAGGCTTACAGATGAACATAATGTACCTTCTAAAAGCAGTTACCTAGACCGTTTACCCTGCGTTTAACCCCTTAAGGACCAGACTGGTTTTGCGATGTTGTACATTTGCGACCAGGCCTCTTTTTACACTTTTGTGTTGTTTGTGTTTAGCTCTACTTTTCCGCTCTCTCATTTACTGTTCCCATATAAATTATATATTGTTTTTTTCATGACAAAAAGGGATTTCTTTACATACTATTATTTATATAATCTCATGTAATTTAATTTTAAAAAAATAAAAAAATATGATAAAAATTTGAAACAAATATGTTTTTTGAGTTTTACTTGAAAAATCTTTTACTCATCTACAAAAGCTAATGAAAAACACTGCTAAATAGATTCAAAATTTTGGCCTGAGTTTAAAAATACCCAGTGTTTACATGCTCTTTTGCAAGTTATAGGGTTATAGGTACAAGTAGGATATTGCGGTTTCAAAACATATATTTTTAAAATTTATCAATAGTGACACTGTAACACTATTATCTGTCATAAATCTCTGAATCACACCCCACATGTACATATTTTTTTAAAGTAGACAACCCAGGGTATTCAATATGGGGTATGTCCAGTCTTTTTTAGTAGCCACTTAGTCACAAACACTGGCCAAAGTTAGCGTTCATATTTGTTTGTGTGTGAAAAAAGTGAAAAACTAAATTGAACGCTAAGCGAAGTCTCCCAAGTAAAACAGTACTCCCCATGTATAGGTTTTAGGGTGTCAAAGAAAGTTACAGGGTAAAATACAGTGCTAGCAAATTAAATTCTCTGGACTTTCGGCCTGGGTTGTCAGGCAGGTCCCTCAAATTGCAATCAATAAAATTACTTATGTAAAAATATTACATAAATACGCACGTAGAATTTAAATATATATGCATATTTATATATTTGAAGTCTACATGTATATTTATATAATTATTTATGTAATTTTGTATATGGAAATATGTATATTTCGTATTATTATTTATTTATATATACATAGATATATATACAATTTCATTCTAAGTGTATTTTAAAGGACCACTATAGTGCCAGGAAAACATACTCGTTTTCCTGGCACTATAGTGCCGTGAGGGTGCCCCCATCCTCAGGGTCCCTCTCCCGCCGGGCTGGATGGCGAGGAAAGGGGTTAGACTTACCTTTATTCCAGCGCCGGGCGGGGAGCTCTCCGCCTCCGATCCTCCTCTTCGGCTGAATGCGCATGCGCGGCAGGAGCTGCGCGCGCATTCAGCCTGTCTCATAGGAAAGCATTCATAATGCTTTCCTATGGACGCTGGCGTCTTCTCACTGTGATTTTCACAGTGAGAAGCACGCAAACGCCTCTAGCGGCTGTCAATGAGACAGCCACTAGAGGCTTTAGAGGCTGGATTAACCAGTTTATAAATATAGCAGTTTCTCTGAAACTGCTATGTTTAAAAAAAAAAAAAAAAAAGGGTTAATCCTAGAGGGACCTGGCACCCAGACCACTTCATTAAGCTGAAGTGGTCTGGGTGCCGAGAGTGGTCCTTTAATATAAATTACAGTTAGAATAAAATTTCATATACATATAATTTTTATTATTTTTACAATTTTTCTTTTGTTTTGTATTTTATTAGAGTTATGCATATGATATACATCTGTGTCATTTATATATGAGGAATAAACAGTTGAAGATTATTTTAAGGCTCGGTATGGTTCACCAAAAAAAAAACCCAAAAAGACAAAGAAAGGAGAAAGGCCACGTGTAGAGACATTAGTGGTACTTGTGCTCATCTATGGGTCATGTATAATGATATGTCGCATCGCCGAGCGGTAACTGCCCGCAGGACTCAAAAAGTTGGATAAAAAATAAAAAGTTATATAAAAAAATAAAATATATATATATATATATATATATATATATATAATAAAATAAAAATAAATAAATAAAATTAAAACATGACAACAGTGAGGGAAACAGCACACCGACAGTTCCTTGATAACATTTATGGTACTCCAGAACTGTCCCTGGTGTTAGGCAGGTGCCGCTTGGTCGGACTGCTCTGTTTTGCTCTCCCTTTGGCCCTTTTCTCATGTGGTGTATCCTCCCGGTTTGTCTATTCTGGCATGTTGGCAGCTGGTCGGCCCAGCTTGTCAAAGAGAGTCTCTGGATTATCTCAGGAGGTTAAGGCGAAGGTTTCTGTGCTTTGTGTGACGGCCAGAGAGCCATCCGCATTCCAGCGGTATTTGATAGAGCAGTCCCGCAGCCTCCTAGCCACTGGGGCCAGCTGTCTCCTTTCCGCCAGGACGACAAATGGGAGGTCGCTGTAGATGGAGAGGTTATGGCCCTCAAAAGCACTTGGCCCATAGTTCTGGATTTATTCATAATAGCCGTCCTCACCACAATGCCTCTGGTTGTCACAATGACGTCTCTTGGTGCGTCTGCTGGTGCCGCTGCAGATTTGCGTACTCGGAAGGCGGCCAGTAGGCCTGTGGATGCCCATTCAGGTAAACAGCTTTTGGACATATTGCAGTGTGTGTCCCCCCCCCCTCAACCTGTTCAGGTAGGCCTCTCATGCGCACATTCCGACACCTGTGTCTGGACTCCAGTGTGAGCACCATTTTGCGTAGTTGTTTAACTTGTGAGGTGAGACCCTCCACATTTTGCATAGCGGCCTGGAGCTGAGTGTCTCTGACTTGTTCCCTGCTCTCCATTGCTGACATCTTATGCTGCAGGGCCTTGATGTCAGCTTGTGTTTTCTGGAGGTCGGACTTCCACATTGTTCTCAGATCTATCAGTAGGTTTTTAATATCTCCATTTGTGGAGGGGGATGAGTCCTCATCTGAGTCCGTTCGCTGGTATACTCCAGCTGGGTGAGGTGAGATGATAGATTCCTCCTCCTCAGGGGAGTCATCAGAGGCATCTTGCTCACTATATTGCTCAGCTGCCGCCCTTGTGGGTGTTTGCTGGGGTGCCCTCCCACAGGACAGCCTAATATCTTGTATTGCAGGCCTCTCCGTCTGGAACTGCCTTTTATGCTTCACTGGTTCACTATGCTTTATCTTTATGTTTTTGATTAACTCACATATGACAGAAAAACCTTAAATAAGCATGTGACCCTTTAAATTCACAAAAATTCAGTATGTTAATGCGAATAGCCTTTCAGCTGCCTTATCTTATAACTGACATGTTGATCTTATTCTTGACAATTCTACAATATTACATAAAATGTGCGCTGTTTAGATATGCCAAACAAATGTTGCCCTGAATGCAAGCAATAGCTGTTGTGGCATTCCCTGCCTATATGTATTGTTCGTGCACAAGAAAATAAAGAAGTATAAAAAAAAAAGAAGATAACCAAGTCTGAAAAGAATCGCTACACATCAGTTTTATGTAATGTATGTTCCTACTTTCATGTAGCAATGGTGACAGAAGCTGGTTTTAGTGTATCCAATACAGAAATGTATGTTAATTTGTCACAGTTGCACCCTGTTCATTTTACAATTCTTTCAGGTGAATTGGTTAATTACATGTTCATTCTGACCACTAGTTGTCTTCCTGTAAGGACTTTAAGTGAAAGCACTTTGACCAGCACAATCTCCAGGACATTTTCCATTTGTGTTTGGCGTTCTCCCTTCTGTCTGCTCCATGGAGAAGGATGTAAGAAATGCAGTTTTATTAGGCTGTATTTCCATTTGTTTGCCTGTAAATCTCTACTTTGTACCAGACATCAAAGGTGCAGTCTAATTAGCAAGACAGACAAAGCAGAACATTGCTGTCCATGGTGACATTAGTTAATATTCCAAATAATAGGATGTAGCAATTAAACAAATTTATCTGCTCACGAAAGGCTTAAAAACCTTGTTCTATTAATATATAGAGGCTCTAGAGGGATTTTTATTAACTAAAGCATAACTAACCAATCTACCAACTCCTGCCACTATCCTACATCAGAAGGTAGAGGCTGGTTAAAATGAAAGCTAAGAGCATACTGCAGACAAAATGTAAAAGGCGATTAGCAGTAGAAATCTCCTACCTTAAGAAAACTCTTCTAATGTGTCCATGAATGCTTTATAAGTGGGTCCTTGAAACTTACTTTTTACCGTCCCAGTGTTAAATCTAGGAAACCTTAAAAGTTGTTGTGTTGACTAAGAAAATGACCAACAAAGGTGCTGGTGTAAAGTTTAACTTTAAAACGGCATGCTTTTGCTGTTGTGTGATCTGTGTGTACATTACGTATGCATGTGTTTGAATATTAACAACTATTGGTAAGAGCAGGTGTAGAGAGATGACAAGAAAAATGACTTCTTATGACAGCTGGATCAATAACCATTGTGCTAATCTATTTAGATTGTTTTACCAAATAAAATAAAAAAATTGCTATTTTGAGAAACTGAATTGCCTTTCATGGAAGAAAGCACTTTGAACATAGCACTGGTTATATTAAATTATCCCATTCAATTAGAAATTTCTGGATGTCAAAAAAACAAAAAACAAACCAAACAAAAAAAAAAAACAACACAAAAAACATTTTGTTGTAAATATATCTCAATAAATCCTGCATCACTATAACAAGGCAAATAAGCTGAACATTAACTAAATACACAGGAGACAAATATATATTGAGATCTATTGGGATCTTAATCAGGTGTGTCAAAAGATAACCCTGTAGCCAATTTACAACAACACGCCACATATTTATTTGTTCTGGGATAGAAGTGTTATTGAGAGAAATATATGGACACACACTTAATTGCGGTATTTTATTAAGGTTGGACATAAAGGTCAGTACAGTTTTGGTACAGAAAATCTATCCAATTCCCTCTGCGTATAAACATCCAGGGGCATACACAGAGATAAAAAGTACATGATCTGGGATTCTTTCTCTTTCCAGAGCAAGTTTCAGAAACACAAAACATGATTTTTAATACAAACTGTTCATAATCATTAATCAAAAGATTCCATCTACTGCTCTGTTAAAATGGTAATTTTCCCAAAATACGTCAAGAGTTCCAGCCATAATCACAGTCATCATCACAGGAAAGTGGTCAACGATCCAAGTTGTAGAACTGAAAGTAAATCTACATGTGTGAGCATTGAATATACATTCTGAGCAAAGGGATGTTTTAGTAAAAACTGCAGAGAAATAAGATCGTGCTAAAACCATGACCTAGGCATTTTTAAAAAAAATGTATTGATATATTTTGTCCAAATTAGACTTTAAACAGAAAAACTATATATTTTTCATGTTTAAAAAAAACAACCCAGTCATCCTGACTTAACACCCTCTTTCCTTGCTAGGGGTAAGGTTACCAGGGGTATTGCAAAAATAGTGTTTAGGATCTAGTCAAGAGATTCGTTCACAAATTCTCATCTTCACGTAAAAACTGGAAGACAGATGAGAAGTCCTTCTGTGAATAGCCCTTGGCACACATTATTCTGTATATTTGATGAGCGACGGAACCCAATGGGGTTGGAGTTTTGGTATTGGTAGCGGAGTCTTGTGCTAACCCAAGGTCCTAAAAAAAAGAAAAGATTTGAGGATTATTTTATTTAAAGAATGGAAACCGTAAAAAAGAAACATCAACATGTAAAACTTACTTGTACTTATTTGCTTTTTTTTTTTTTTTAATTCAATACAACACCATGTAATAATAATAATAAAGTATTTAACCAGGAAAGGTACATTCAGATTACTCTGGTTTTCAAGTATAGAAGGAATAGAACTTAATTAACCATACCACCTACACATTCATGTGGTATAAAAGAGGGTTAAGGAAGTAAACAATAAGGAATTGTGGTAAACTGAAAAGAAACTGCACATTTTAGGTCAAATTAACTGAACTGGAAAAATTCCCTAGATGTGCAATTTTAGCTTCATTAATAGCCTTGCACAATTCTCCAGAAATTTCCATTTAAAAGGAAACTACATACATCAAATCAACTTTAGCTTAATGAAGCAGTTTTGGTGTATAGAACATGCCCCTGCAGTCTCACTGCTCAATTCTCTGCCACTTAGGAATTAAACTTTGTTTATACAGCCCCAGTCACACCTCCCCGCATGTGACTTGCACAGCCTCCCTAAACACTTCCTGTAAAGAGGCATCTAATGTTTAAACTTCCTTTATTGCTCATTCTGTTTAATTTAGTAATTCGTTTCACATGCTTGGTTAAAATAGTCTTCTAGACCTTGCAGGAGCCTCATGCGTGTGATTAACGTTAAACTATGACAGAGCAAGTTAAAGCAAGTTAATATCGGATTTAAAATTAAACTAGGTTTTCCACGCAGGCTGTAAGAGAGTCACAGCCAGGGGATGTGTGGTTAGGGCTGCATAAACAGAACCAAAAGTGATGGAACCCCTAAATGGCAGAGAACTGATCAGTGAGACTGCAGGGGTATGATCTATACACCAAAATGGCTTCATTAAGCTAAAGTTGATTTGGTGCCTGCAGTGTGCCTAATAGTGAATAAAACCCAAATAATTTAAATAACTATGGAGTATTTCTGAGATATAGAAATAGTAGTTCAGGCTTTGTGTGTTTCTGAAAGTTTTATTACTTGAAATTATTTATTAATGTCCACCATGCATTATATAATTACATACTAGTAGATTGGTCATTATATGGTATGTTTTTAGTCAGTAAAAAATAGTACTGTACATATAAATGCATAAAAAAAAAGTTGTTTCTCTATAAAAGGCAAAGTTAAAATTAGCTAAAAAATTGTGTAATTGAAGATCAATGTCAGGTTGGTGTCATGAGTTAAAGGAGTTTATATATTGAAGTACATACCTTGAATGATCAGAAAAGTGGCACAAAGTGCTAAAAGTGTGGCAATCACCGTGGAAACAGCTAGTACATTTCATTAATAATTACTACACTTTTACAACTTTGGACCACTTTTATAAATCTCCCAGTGTGAGATGTTTTTACAATTGCATGCAGCCCGTGAATACCATATTCTTCGCATTTACCACTGTACCAGGTGTAAGCAACCTTCGGCACTCCAGATGTTGTGGACTACATCTCCCATAATGCTCTTCCAGCTTAAGTGCTGGCAAATCATATCAGGGAAGATTTGGTCCACAAAACCAGGAGTTCCAAAAGTTACCCACCCCTGCACTATACAGATGGCATAGGTGGTTAAAAATAGATAAATAAAAATTATATGTTTCTCCTATGTTCTAGCAAGGGTATGGCTCGAATAATGTATAGCTTACATTTTATTTCCACTAAAGTGACATGACAGGTGTACTTTAAGAGCGGGTAAAAGTTAAACATGCCTATGTTACTTATTTTTGTCTTTTTTTATTACTCCAGGAAGTCCGCACATTATAGTAAACAGGAGGTTCCATTAGTATATTTCCCCTGTGCATTCCAGGACAATTAGCATAGGTTCAATTCGCAACTGAATTCTAATTGGCTAAATAAGCACAATGAATATACCTAAACACAAATATGCCATTTATTTCCCTGTGTCTGCATCTTCTACCACCTGCCTTAGGTAAAATGCAGGGCTTATTGAAGTAGTAAAACCCTAACTGGTCAACACATATAAATTTACCCATATTAGGTCATTGAACGCACAATGTACTGTTGTAAATAACATCCATGGACCACTTAATACTAATGGTCCTTTTCTTGTTGGAAAGGTCTTAAACCTTGGCTCAGGCTCTTTTTATATTTTAATGGCCCATTCTTTCGTCTCTCTTATCTATCCCGTTTTAGTGAATACCGTATCCAGGGGGTTCTAGGTCCACAGAAGATCTCCACTGACCATTCCAATATGGATATAAAATTCATAAAACTCAATGTGGCAATAAATCTTAAAATTGCAGATCCTGTTTACAATTTGCAAAGCAACCTACCTTAGCCATGAGAGTTGTCCCAAATCCTCCTTGATAATTATTTGCAGAGGGTACGCCTTCCATAACCCCTGGAACAGGGTTATATGTATCACTTGACCAACACCGACCAGAGCTCATGTTTAAAATTTTGGCCAAGAGCTTTGGGTCAAGCCCTAATCTATAAAGGGTCAAGGAGAGCATATTAATCTCAAGAAGGTATGTAGATATGGATGACTTGTTTTACACATGAGAAACACAATGTCATTTTTTACTCTTTATTAGGTGTCTAAAAATTGTAGAGTATTGATATGGAAGATAGAGTAACCAATGGAAATTAAAACACATAAATCTATCATTTGTGTTATTAAAGCTGCCTTATTTACAACATCCATGGATTCATTCAGCCACAGCTGATACACGGATATCGTACTATTTTCAGGAATATGTTTGATATTCTATCATCACTTATTATGGTTGCACCCAAGAATCATACAGCACAAACAAACATTAAAAGAATAAAACTAACAAATCTTCATATTGTAAGCCTGCAAGTAGAGGAGAAAAAAAAAGTAAAAAAAAAAAAAGAAAAGAAAAAGAAATAAACATACTCCAGATTAACTGGTTATTTCTCAATCTCCGAATATTAGCAAACTAAAGCCAAATGGCAAAATAGCCAAAATGGAAACATTCTTCAACTGCACGATTTAGTTTAGTGAATAACCCTGTTAGTGAATCCATTGAAAAATTTATATAAAACTGCTAATGAATAGTTTAAAAACCACTGTACCCATAAAAATAAAAAAAATAAAAAATTCTGTTTTATGAAGGTTTCCCAGAAATATTGCTCTAGATTAGTATAGGAATGGCAATATTCAGCATTACACAGAAGCCTCAAACATATGATTCAGACGCAACATTCTATCATACAGTTCACATACGTGCTTCTTATTAAATCTTCATTATACACGGCTGCTCATGAAGCGGTCTACATGGAGATGTGACATATGTTCTTTTTCTATTCACAGACATGCACCATCGTTCTGGGTCAACTGCTGATAAGGTTGCTGATCCTAATAAAACAATGCTTGTCCAAGCAGAAACATCATTTGTTCAATCTCTACGCTTGTGGCATTAACTGATGTCCATCATCGGCATGCACAGCAAAATAAAAATTAGGGTGTGCACCCAGAAAAAGAGATCTATTAAAAATACATTAAGCATTTTGTACAATATACAAATGATTTGCACTAGGAACCAGTAGTATATAGATAAAACCCATTTGGATTTTCTTCCAAAACATTACAATCTAATCCAAACACATACAAGAGTGCCCATAGAGACCTTAACCAGAAAGGTCTAACAATCCTAGGGTGTTCCTAGACACACAAACACCACTCCAACAATATACATTAGCTTATAGATGCAAGGATAAACCCAAACAACCTGGAATTGGTCTTTCAAGCTATAGTACAATGAACTATTAACTGGTCAGTGTCATTCTACGCTAAACAAAATGCTTAAAGGGGAATACTCACTCTCCACGATTTTTATTATTTTTACTTAACCTCTATATTTTACAAATATATGTAGGTAAGGTCTGAAATACAAAATTAAACGTAGCGATCCACACCACTATATTTACTGCTACGATGGAACTGTGCAGTCTCCATCTTAGCACATTGTGAAACTTTGTTAAAAACTATGCGCCTTTCCTTCTAGGAACAGCGTTTATCAAAGTGTCCCATTATTTACCATGGTGATTGCACCACGTTTAGTACTTTAGACCAATTTTAAAAACCAAACACTGCTGCCCTGTAGTATGTAGAAGTAATGTGCTTTTGTTAGTAAAACAGGTAATAAATTATGTATTGATCCTGCATATATCATACTTATTACAGGTCAACACCTATATGTGTACAGGAAAGCATAGTGCATATAGCCACTCTACGCAGACCACCACCTGGTTTTGTCTTCATATATCTCCTTCACTGTGTATCTTTGAGCGTGATCTCTCAAATGGATGCTAAGTTCTCATGAATGTGGTACTGTATATTGGCTGAGAGACTGCAGTCACAGATTTCAGAAATTTAGAGAATTTACAAAAAAAAAAAAAAATGGACAAATGGGCAACTACATTTTTAATTCATCGCTAATATATTAAAATAGAGGAACACTATAGTGTCAGGAATATAAACGTGTATTCCTGACACTATAGTCCTGAAGTGGCTTTTTTGGTGCTCGGCCTCTACTATTTTTTTTTTTTATTCTTTATTTTGTTGTGCATGGGATAACAGGGTGCCGCCTGTATGGCCACAATAGCCACACAGGAGTAGCGATTGACACAATGATACACATAACTATACAGCGTGTGCGAATAATAAGACAACATTATGTAGTATCTGTCTACTTTGCAAGTTTTTTTTTTTTGTAAATGGTAATATCGTCAGGCTAGGTGAACATGTGTAATACCCAACCAAGTGCTTGGCGTGTCATGCAGGCTAGTCTGTCTTTGTTTGTAGGTTGTGAATCTCCTTACTGGCTTAGTGCGTAACGCCTAGTGTACTGTGAGGGTGAAAGGCGTTTGCGTTGTGACATTTTTGGGTGTTTAGTACTTAAGGGAGTGTCAGCTTACAGCAGCTGGTTGTCTAGTGCGAGGCTTCCGTCATGTGGTACCTATATATCTAGCCGTGCGGGTGGGATGCTGTATGGGTGCCTGCTATCACCTGGTTGGGGTGTTGTCTAGCATAAGTAAAAGGTAAGGCTGCGTGACGTCAGTAGGGTCGTGCCCGTGTGGGTGTTCGGTGGTGAGCTTTTGGGTACAAGTGTTTTCAACCTCCGTGGTGTTGGGGGGCCAGTCTAAGGTTTGGCCAGGAAGGTTGATGTCCCCTAATCCAGGGAAGGGGGAGGAGAAGAGTATGGGCGTCCGTGTGTCATGTGGAGTCCCACGGGTGATGAGAGTTTGTGTCAAGGTCTGGAGGTTCCCCAGTGCAGGGACCCTGTACCCTATGGCATGTGTAGGGGGAGTTGGGGCCAGTATTGTGGTATTAGGAAAACTAAGGCATAACATTTGAACAAAACTTACGAGAGAGGAAACAAATGGGTTGCATGCTTCAGTAGATAGTTCATGTTGGAGCCTCTGGCCTCTTAGTGTTCCTGGGGATGAAGGGTGTTGTTCTCTCTGGGTCCCAGGAGTGTGATGTAGAGGGGAACGTCTGTTGCTGAGATCGCGTGGTGATCCCTAGTTCCTGCAGGAATGGTTCTGCATTCTGAAGTGAGGTGAGGCTCTTTGTGGCTCACTCTTTAGTGACTGTTAGGAATCTCGGTAGTGTCCACCTGTATTCGATGTTAGCTGCGCGTAGTTGTCGGGTTACGTGTCCCAGGGACCGGCACCACAGGAGGGTGTTCCTTGTTACATCCTGGTACAAGGTGAGGTGGGATGATTCGAAGTTAAGTGTGGTTTGTTCCCTGACTGCAGTGAGGAGCTTGACTTTGTCCGTTGTGGAGTGGTACTGTATGATGACATCCTGTGAAGCGGTGGTTGGAGCTAGTCTAGGCTTTCGGATTCAGAAAAAGCCGTCCAGCATTAGTTTCTTTGCTTGGGCGTGTGGTAGGATCGTGGCTATATGGTGCCTGAGGTAGTGGGCCAGTTCTGTTGTGTCAATGTTGTCAGGGATCCCCCTGATTTTGATGTTTGCCCGTCTATTGTGGTCCTCTGCAACATCCACTCTTGTGGTGAGGGTGGATTGGGAGGCTTGTATTTGGAGGATTTGGTCTGTGATCCCCTGTACCTCTCGCCTCAGGTCTTGTAGGTTTTCCTCTGAGGCCTGTGTTCTAGCTGTCACCGCCTGTATTTCAGTTTGAATCAGGTTCAGGTCCGCAGCATGCAATTGTCTTATTTCCAGTAGGTCGGCTATGTCTTGTTTGGTGGATGGGCTTTGATTGTCTCGGCCCTCTGCTAGCATCGTGGTCGGTTGTGCTCTGGAGGGATCTGGCATATTTTCAGGATGCTCCTCCGTGTCCGGCGATTCCCGCCCACGGGCCAGCGAGGCCGCCGCAACAAGGTGCTGATGTCCTGGGTGTCCCTGTTGGCACTTGGGGGATGCCTCTGGGATCTTCTACCCATACCGTGAGCGTCTGGTGCGGTGAGATCATAACTGAACTGTGATGGTGGGGGTGGAGCCAGTAGTGTTAAAAATTGTGTCATGTGTTACTTTACATGCAATATCTCCCCATATCCCCTTCCCCCATTACTTTGGCATGGGGTGAGCACACACACAGAAAGTGAGCCCTGGCAGCCAACAATTTCAGTTTAATGATGGGTGCTGTATGGAGAAGGTGGTGAAACAATTATTAACCATTTTCTTTCTATTGACTATTGATTGTTACACTATTTCACAACTACTACACTGCACTGAAGATGTGTCTCCAGGAAATCAGTGCTCTCACTGATAAATGAAGGTGATCTTGTGCTATATGAATGCTGTCAGGTAAACGGAGGGACCTTTACAATCATAGGCGTGCGCACGGGGTATGCCGGGAACAGTTCCCGCTGTTCCTGCAGGTACTCTGCCGCCCCCAAATGCCCTCCTCCTCCCCCTGTGTTCCCCCTGTCATGGGGGGTGGAGCAAGAGGTGATGGACACCCCCCCCCCAGTCGGGCGCCTATCTCCATACAACAAGCGGCGAGGGAGCTGTGTGCTCTCTGCTTCCTCTCGCCACGCACCGTTTGCTGATGCAGGAGCCGGAATATGACGTCATATTCCATACTGTAAACAGCCCGCGCGGAGAGAGGGAGCAATGAGCACACAGCTCTCTCACCGCGGCTGAGATGGAGACAGGCGCCCGACCCACTGGACCCCAGGGACAAGTCCACGCCAAGCTCTCCAGGTAGGGAGGCTGGGTGGACAATTTTTAATAAAAAAAATAAAATAATTTGTGTATGTGTGTGAGTGTGTGCCTGTAAGTGTGTGTCTGTGAATGTATGTGTGTGTGTCTGTGAGTGTATGTGTCTGTAAGTGTGTGTGTGTGTGTGTCTGAATATATGTGTGTGAGTGTATGCGTTCCCACACTTTATTCCCCAGGACTTGACCCCTGCCAGCAGGGGAGATCTCCGGATCTTCCATGTCGGCTCATGCAGAGCTGGCACTATCTGAGTGCAGGCTCTGCTCTAAGCCTCCATGGGCCAGCAGGGAGATCAAAGATCTACCTCACCAGCCCACAGCAGCATGGAGGGAGGGAGGAAGGAGAGGACCCGGGGAGCTCTAGACAGAAGCTCCGCCGGGTTCCTCTCGCGAGACCTGAGCGTTGCCGCGGGATAGAGTTCACTCACCCTCACACACATCACACTACCAACACCCACACACACATCACACTACCAACACCCACACACACATCACACTACCAACACCCACACACACAATCACACTACCAACACCCACACACACACAATCACACTACCAACATCCTCACACACACACACATCACACTACCAACATCCTCACACACACAACCAACATCCTCACACACACACACTACCAACATCCTCACACACACACACACACCACACTACCAACACCCTCACACACACACACATCACACTACCAACACCCACACACACATCACACTACCAACATCCTCACACACACATCACACTACCAACACCCTCACACACACACACATCACACTACCAACACCCTCACACACACACACACACACACACCACACTACCAACACCCACACACATCACACTACCAACACCCACATCACACTACCAACACCCTCACACACCGCACTACACATGCGGCGTGTGTTTGTGCTTTAGGGTGCACAGCCTAATGCAATAGGCTGCGCAAGCCTATGTTTACAATATTGTGTGACGGGTCAGATATTTACTTTACTTCCCTCCGCTCTCGATTTATCCCATGCACTTTGCTTATACCTTTCCAACCTATCTCCACCAACTCTTAAATCATCTAAAAACAAGATCTCACGCCAAACATTTAAATCTTACTCCCACCTTCTTTCGGTCTATCCTTCTGCTCCTAACAGCTGGTGAGGTCTCTCCCTCCACCGCAAACCTACCATGTACTAACACCAGGAAACACACCAATATCATGTTACTCTTCCTTTAAGTGCTACTTTCACACTGCCCTCTGGAATGCACACTCTGTGTGCAATGTTACTTAATCAACTGCAGTCCATGACTTCTTTATCTCTTGTTCACTAGACTTACTAGCTTTAACTGAAACATGGTTCTTTCCCTTATACATTGCTACTGCTGCGTCTTTCTCCTTTAGTTGTCTTCACTTTGCTCACAACCCAAAACATTTTGAAAGTAAAAGTGATGGTCTAGGGTTTCTGCTCTCACGTCACTGCTCCTTAAAAACTCTAACCACCCCCCCCCCCCTATTTCTTCATTTGAAATTCATTCAATTTGCCTTTTCAAACCAATCTCTGCAAACATTGCCATTATTTATCACCCCCCCTCCTCCAGTTCCCCTCTTTTCTTCTTTGACCACTTTGCTGCCTGGCTCCTCTACTTCTTTTTCTCTAATATTCCATCCTTAATTCTTTGGACTTCAACAATTATATTAACCCATCCATGACCCGAGTAATCTAAAAACTTATTTCAATTACTTCCTCCCTTGGACTATCGCAGTGGACTAAATCTCCCACGCATGTAGCCATCAATACCCTTGGTCTCATTTTGTCAGATGCATGCTCAGTCTATAAGGTCCATAACATTTCATGCCCTCTCTCAGACCACCACATTGTACCATATGCTCGAGAGTCCCCTCATCCACCACTCTCAGCCTAAACCCCCTCAACTCAGGAGGAACCCAAAATCTATTGACCTCCAACAGCTTTTCAACTGATGTCCATTCTCAACGTTCCCCCAGATCATCTTCTTAGGTCCCTCACTGACTATTTCCGCCTTAGACGCTTCAAACATACACCTCGAGAAGGAAGCACCTCCAACACCAAGTCAAAACACTACCTGCAGAGATGCATCCGTTCAGCTGAACGCTGCTGGAGGAAATCTTGCACCTTGTCAGACTTTCTCCATTATAATTTCATCTTATGTTCTTACAGTTCTCATTAGCTCATGCTCCTGCAATCCCATGCGTCTCTTTGATACCTTTAACTCTCTTTTTTGCCCTGTGTGGCCACCCGCCAAAACTAACCTTGCAGCTGATATCTTTACAGACAAGATTGAACTGTTGAGGAAAGAATTATCCCCCCCTTTGCTCCTCGAACTCTCAATCATACTTGGACCGTGCCTTTAGCAACCTTCAGACCTTCTCTCCAGTTACTGAACAAGAGGTGCCTGCGCTTCTCCTTTATGCTCGTCCCACCACCATTCCCATTTGAACCTATCCTGTCTCAGTTTATCAAATCTATTTTCCTTTGCCTTGTGCCTTCCTTAACGCATATCTTCAACTGCTCTCTTTCTTCTGGTGTTGTCCCTTAAACATGCTACTGTAGTACCAGTCTTAAAAAGCCATCTTTTGACCCATCTAACCCTTATAATTATCGTCCCATATCAATGCTCCCTTTTTCCTTTTGGAAAGTATTGTCTTTACCAGTTGGCTTGCTTCCTTCTTTTCAAAACACTCCTCGACCCTCTTCAATCTGACTTCCACCCCTCTACTCTACTGAGACCGCTCAGATTAATGTTACAAATTATCTAATCGCAACTAAATCAAAAGACCTCTACTCTATACGATTTCTTCTTGACCTCTCTGATGCCTTTACACTGTTGATCATGTTCTCCTTCCCTAAACTCTTCAATCACTTTGTCTCTGTAACCCTGTCCTCTTGTGGGTTTCATCCTCTCTCACCCAACATTCATTCAGTTTCTCCTTTTCTAATAATACCTCCTCCCCTCTTCCCGTCTCGATTAGAGACTCCCAAGGCTCTGTTCGGTTTTCTCTTTATGCTGCCTCTCTTGGCAAACATATTACTTAGTTTGGATTAAGCTAACACCTGTACGCCAATGACACTCAGATATATCTCTCCTCCTCAGCCATCCTACAACGTGTCACTGCTTGCCTTCCCTCCCTTCTTTGACTGGATGTAGTCCAGCTTTCTGAAACTCAATCTCTTTAACACTGAGCTGCTGGTCTTTCCTCGTCATAATACTGATCCTCCTCTTTCACTTTCCCAAATTGATGGTACCCGCATGAGCCTATCCTTGCAAGCTCGCTGTCTTCGTGTTTTGACTCTGGCCTCACCTTTGAGTCCAGTCTGTTGCCGGTCGATTCCACCTTAAAAACATTTCCTGCGTCAGCCCCTTTCTTACGCAAAATGCTACTAAGGAGCTTGTTCATGCTGTAGTAATTTCTCGCATTGATTACTGTAATTCCCTCCTAATTAGTCTTCCCAGAAGCCATACTGCCCTGCTATAGTCTGCAAAAAATGCTGCCGCCAGGTTGCTTTTCCTAGTCAGTTGCTACTCTCACCTCACCTCTTTGTCAGTCCGTACATTGGCTTCCTGTATTCTTTAGGAGTCAATTGAAAATACTAACCCTTACCTAAAAAACACTTAGCTCTAGCCCCTGTTCTATTTCTTCACAGAATTATAGGTAAGCCCAATCTTTGTCTCTCTGCTCTGCCAGTGACCTTCTCACGTCCACTGCTTGCACCCATCCTGCTAACTCGTGCTAGCAGGACTTTTCTCGGGCAGCTCTTTTCCCTTGCAACAGCCTGCCTACCACCAGACTCTCCCCTATCTTCAATGGTTTAAGAAGTCCCTCAAAACCCATTTTTTCTTATAGCCTCCCAGAGTAACTTCTCTCTCGCATACCTGTCCTTACTCTCTGCTCCAGCTCTGCTTCACTCCCACCTTGTTTGGTTGCCATCTCCTGCCCTCGTGTTTTTATACCCCACCTCCTCTAAACTATAAGCTCGTTTGAGCAGGGTCCTCATCAACCTATTGTTCCTGTAACATTTTTTATTTGTCTCATTTATAGTTAAATTTACCCCTCTTATAATGTTAAGCGTTGCAGAATAGATTGCTGCTCTATAATTGCCAAAAATAATAAATCTGCTAGCAAACATACAGGTTTGCTAGTATCCTGATCTCCCTCTTTATTCACTGCAAATTAGGTAAGAACATGGCTTACTTCAAACAAAAATATATATAATGGACCACCTTTGTATCAAATTTAGTTCTAGCATCTCCCAGACCTAAGCACACAGCACTGTGCTTCTTGTATGCTTTTTAATTTATAATTTACAGACATCTTTTAACAAGTTGTGCTTTTTGTTAGAAGGCCAATTAAAGGGACATTACAGCCACCAGAACCACTACAGCTTCAGAAAAAAAGGCAGAGTTTACATTGCTGTCTAGTCACACCTCTAGTGGCAGTCACTCATACGGCCATTAGACGTGCTGCAACGTGTGATTATTTCAGCAATGAAGGCGGAGCCAACTGCAGCGAGACCAGCGTGCCATGGGAGAAAAGGGAGTAAAATCACCTTTTTACTGAGGTCAAAGAGGGGCAGGACACCTTAACAGTCACTTCAGGACTATAGTGGCAGGAATACATGAAAGCCACACCCCACAAATGAAAGAGTTCTTTGTCCACTTGAAATGCCGGTAGGTTTGCTACCTGCTCTGTCTTTTAGTAAAGTCTACAGTAACTGCAGAGATCACCATTAGCCGCAGTGTGCACTCAAGTAAAATACTTCTAAAATAAAAGTGTAGTTGTAAAAAGGGCTGGACAACTTTTATAAACGGTTTTGGATTTGTTTCTTTTAACTTGCCACCCAAAGTGCGTTAACAACTTATGCCCATTGCCTTGTTACAAATCAGGAGATTCCCTTGCCTGCCTTCGCATAGCTGCTTATAACCTGTGCAATTACCACCGCTCAGACATTAAAGCAGGAAGCTATAATTCTTCCTCTGATAGCAGAAAATGTATTTAGTGTGGCCACATGACATTCAAGTGAGAACCTTCCTTCGGTGACAATGACACAGAGTCTGTGCTGCACTTGCATTAATGTGTGGTTGCTAAGGTGAACGCTGTGCATAGCACTTAAATTAAACAAACCACAAATGCAGTAACCCTGCTCTCAGTTTATCCATCAGTTCCTTATTTGATAAACTGAACCTCAGCTGAGAGCTGAGTCACATAGAGAAAATCTTGGCTGGATAGGGGGCTTATGGGATAAGCTCAGATTCCTTAAATCAGAATAAGAGGCTCCTGATAGGTCGAACTGCTTCCTGGTCTGAAAGGGACTTTCTCCTCCTTGCCCTGCAGCTCTGCACACGTGCATTAATAATTTAATTGCAAATATGGACAAAAAAAATGATGATCTATAGAATGCATTACCAGATGGGAGTCACTCCCAGTCGCGAATGTCCATTCAGCGGTTCAGAAGTGAAAGTGTTTCCTTTTTAAATCTCCATTTTGACAATATTTAATTTTTCATTTCCCTTCCCCAAATGAAAATGTGACAAGTGATTCAAAGCTTTATTTCAAATTTTGTAACGATAATAGCTTCTGTGGTTTTTTTTTTCCCCTCTTAGAAAGTGTTCCCAATTGTAAACAGTTGCAAGCACACGGCCCAACCATTGGCAGGTTATTATGAGGACTGACAGCCTGTCATCATTTTGCTAGCTTGAGCAGTATATCTCTTGAACAGCGAAGAAGCTCTTATGCAGAATGTATCATATGTTCCTAGCCAATTTACAGGGAAACAGCAATAACATTTTATCATGGTTGAGAGCCCAGTAGCTGCTTCCTATTAAACTTGCCCTTTCAGATACCTGTCTCGGATTAATTTGTTGATTTCAAATGGAAACTCACTCTTCTCCAATCAAGCATGACTTTCTAGGAAAGACTCTCGCTGAATGACAATTATATCCTAGCTGCTTTTAGACCATTACATGCTTTGGTCTTAGTGGAAGACAGAGGACTTCAGTAACTGATTTTAATACCATGTCTAATTTTCACTGTCAGTTATACGGAAACCAGCAGAAGAATCTTAAAAAAAAAAAAAATAGAATTTTTTTTATAGAATGTAGAATGCACTCTGCTTGCTCTTTTAATGGTACGCTTGCTTTAGAAAAGGGCTTAACACATAACAGGTTTCCAGAAGAAAATGAGCTTTTTGGAGGAATATGTCACTTTGAAAACTAGAGGTTAGAACTGATGTGCAGTTTGCACGCTTTTATTTATTGTATTTTTTTTCCTGTGGCATCTCGTAAATGTTTTGTTGATAATTAATTGGTACAATACAGTTTTGAGTGGTTGATTTATTTATTTTTATTCCAGGTTTACGGGCATCATATCTCTCAACGCTAACAATTTGGTTTCTATGTGATATTTATTTTATGTTTATTAAGCTGTACCGGAGTCAGATTGCTCTGGAATATAATGTATCTAACCACGGACAAGAAAATGAAAATTAACTGTGAAAAGTGCAAAAGTACCAGTAGGTAAAACAAAAACAAAAAACACAAGCAAAACATAATGGCCAGCTTACTTGCAGGAATACAGAACATTACAATCTTCTACTTAGAACAACAATATGGCCGGAATACAGACCAATCAAAAGAGACAAAATCCAAACAGCACTACAACATACCAAAGTCAAAAAAGAAAGAGCAAGGGCAAAATATCACTAAGACCAACAATAATAACTTCCAAAAATAGCCAGTAAAGTGTGATAAGGACATTAGAGAGGGGTTTCATAGAATTGGTATTTATAATAATATCTTGTACATTTCTATGCAGATTTTAAGAATATAAAATATGTGATACTGTAAACAACTTGAAAATTCTAGGCTAAATAATATGTTAAGAAGTTCTATTTAAATTAGATTATTTTTTGTATTCACGGTTGAAATTGATATTTTCGTTAATTTAAAATTTTGTTTTTTAAATTTAAGACTTGTAGAGGAAAAGAAAGATATAAGTTAGCAACTCTGTTGTGGACACATACAACTATAAACATACAGTAAGGAGCTAAATTAGATGTGATACAACGGTGAACAACTTCTGGTGTGAAATTTAACCACATAATATAATGTGAAGAAGTAGTGAGCCACATCAAAGATTCAGTATTAATTGGTATTTCAAGAACGACTGTAAACAAGGTACTTCTTTCATATGTAACATTGCTGCATATGTGCCAAATCAATACAATATACAGTAATAGGAAGAAAAATAAGACAAAAAAACTAAAATCAGAAAAAAACAATGGAAGGACAGTATGATGGTGGGGATCGGATATGAACTAAATTTTAATAATGATTTACTTGTCACAGAGAATGCAAGGCAATATGGAGAATATGTCAAGAAGAATAGTAAACTGGAGCCAGGGTGTCTTTAAATATTGAAATATTAGTAGTTTTGATAATACCGAAGGATATCCATTCTGACACCAGTATCTGATGATTTTGCATGGTACGTGGGTAGAAAGTAGGCATAGAGGCCAACTTGGAGTATCATTATAGCTTCAGGCCTCAGTTGACCGTGCAGATTTTCAATGTCAGTATCTGGAGTGGGAAGGACTGTAACCTTTGATGGTTCTATCAATAAACAGGCCATAAGACTGCCAAAAAGGGATAAGTGTCAGGCTGCAGGTAAATCCAGTTAGTACCGAAAAGCTCTCCTATCAGTATGTGGAGGGGGCAGCAGAATTCATGACCTGGGATACGCCCAAGTGTGATGGTTAAAGAGCTCTATAAGCACAAAGGGGAAAGCCCACTCTCCATGATATCAATTAGTAAAAACATATATACATATAAATGTTTTCAGCAAAAGCCACCCAAGTACATTTCTGCAGACTTCATCGAGCTATCCATCTTTTCAAGATTGGCTATGTTGCAGACATTGAGATCTGCCATGTGATGTTTAGCAATATATTTCGTTTTCGTAGTCTTGACAAGCCATGACTATAAGTTTAGATCTCTAAGTATGGATTGTGCAGAGAAGTAGAAGTACCTACCTGAAAAGGTTTCAGTGGCATAAAAACTTAGAGTAGTGTGGGCAGTAGTATTGCTTTGTTAGTAAATGTTAAGGCAGAAATGTAAATAAGGAACATAAATATAAAGAAAGTTTGAGAGTCAGATTTTTTTTTTTTGAATCAACATTCTGTAGAGCAGAAATATTTTAAAGTTATCATGTTAATCTACAATGACCAGAGAAACCGAATGTTTTGTGTGTTGATACCATTAAACTGGTAAATAATTTATTAGTATAGAAGGCAGTATTAGTGAGTCTAAGAGCTAAAGTAGATTGCAAATTTATTGTCTACTAATTATGCAAGAGGTTCTAGGTGTTGTGTGTGTGAATGACACAGGGATACGCAAAAACAATCCATTGGAGTTGACTGGCCATTAGACAACCGCACAAACTGGACACCAGCAGGAGGAAGGCAGCGGTCTAACAAATTTCCATTTGTGTGTGTGTGGAGTAAGTGCACTAAGGTAAAAAAAAGCCAGAAACAAGATTTTAGAGGTCAGCAAGTGTTAGGTAGGTTATTGTGAATATTAAAAGTCAACCACAATTCTGCAAACAATCGCCCGCACATGCCTCCCGTATGCTGCATCCTCGGGAAGCCTGGAAGCAGTTCCCATCGGCGGACCCGCTGGACTCAGCCTCACGCAGGGGCATTGGGTAAACAGACTCACCCAGTCCACACAGGCAGCCCCATGTAAGTCCCTAACCGAGGCCACCCTAATCCCACCAATGTAAAGCCTTCTATCCTCATTTACCGTACCAATGCTTTGGTGCCGCTCTTTCTCAGGACATCTCCCGTGTGTTTTATACTGGCAACCAACTAAATATTTCATATGTTTATAATAGCATCTGACACCTTTTATATGTGCTAGGTTGACAACTAGTGATATCTTGCAAATGTCTTACATTGGTAACCAGCGATATCTTTCGCAGGTTTTATAATGGCAACCAGTGGTATCATGATATTGTTCACCAGAGAAGAGTTATGCTGCAATTTTAAGCCTATTACTATAACGTTAAGCTGTCATTCCTGCCACGAGGGTAGACCTAGCCTGGGGTAGAGTTGGGAGTGTTGCTGATGTAACCTCTTAGTCTCATGGGCATTTGCCTAGTTTATAAGCCTGTTATTTAACCTCATTAAGCAAAATTACCATTATTAAGCGATGATGACACTTTACACACACTTTGGATATGTTGGATAAGCATGTGACCCTGCTATTTTTACTTAACCTACCTTTTAAAAAAAATGTGTGCAGTACTACTCTATGCCATAAGCCTGTTAAAAAAATGCTCCTCACTCTTCTTGTTATCGCTGCTGTGGCATAACAAATGTCTGTATTAACCGAACGCACCACAAAAATGAAGATTTTTTTTAAAAGGGCGGAGCCTGGCTGTAGTAGAGCTGATCAGACGTGTGTAGCACGAGCTCCCATCTGAAATCTTACTTTAAGAGAAATAAACCTGGCTCACATGCTACAATATCACCAAAATCGCACAACCCTTGTAGCGGCTGCAATCATACAGAAACTACTCCCGTAATGCTGAGCCACTGAGAACACGGGCTGCATCCCTGGGGCCTACCGCAGCGACAACAAGTCTGATTAGCGGCCTAAGCAGAGGTAAGGGCGCGGGTGAGGCGGCCGATCACCCAGCCTGGGACTCCCTGAAAGCCAACACTAAAACTGTGGAGGACCACCCACGAGCCTTCCTCTCTCCCCCCCTGCCCCCACCAGTGGGGGATATCCCGGCACCAGCAGCATACCCACCGCTGACACTCACGTCCCAGAGACTGCAAGCATCAAGAGTCACTGACCCCAAAATGGCGGATGCTATGCGCAAGCTGGCTAGCATTAGAGAATGCGGGGAGCGGATAAATGACACACTGACCAAGCTGGACGAAATCCTTGCTGCCTTCTGGGCCAAGATTTCGGAGAGGGCGCTGAACCCAGCTAAAGCCAAGCAGACTAACCCCGCGCCACTACCCCAGGCAATCACAGGGCGGACACAGACCAATAGCCACCAGAGGCTCCCCAAAAAGGCGCCGAAAAAGGGACCGGAGGCATAAACAAACGCAGAGCCTTCCCCAAGAAAAGCACCTGCCCCCACCTTAAGCCGCGACACACCCGCACCGGACATGTGGCACCCAGCCTACCGGGACAGCTCCGACCACCCGATGAAACAAACCCTCACCACCACAAGCCGGAAACCTGGCACATAACTAGACAACTGCCTCTGATGTTCCAGGTGACAGGGACTCCTGGGGTCTGCATCTGGTGCCCAGAAGGGATCGGATGAGCACAAGCAGGAGATCGGAGTCTGTAAGGCATGCTTCACCACAGATAAACTTCCACACCATGCCGTTACTCATATGAACTGCTCTCTGCACGTCAACTAATCGTAAAGTAACACGATTTAAAAATGACATTATTTCACCCCCTAGAGAGTCTATTGCCATGGATCCTCACAAGTATTTAATATACCCGCTCATGTATTATGTTAGTAACTAATCTTATCTCATGGGACAACCTAAGCGTGATTTAAAACTAGCGGTAGAACTGCTGACATATCTTTATAGTTGATAACGTGCAACCTACACCCTAAACATAACAGCTGTCTTCCACGACAATGGAACGCTTTATACTTGCATGCCTCAGGGTTACTAGCGATGTTATATGCACAGTCAGACTAGCATGCTAAACTATATTACACTTATGTCTCATTGCCTGTATTCCTCATGTTATATAAAAAAAATGTGCTGTCTAAAATGCAAAATGTTATGAAAATGCCTGCAGAAGCGGTCGTGGCTCTGCACGCTTGTTGTTAATCTAAGCACATGAAAAATAGAATGAGTAACAAAAAAAAAAAGTCAACCACAATGAAGTTATTAATGCTACAGGAGAGAAACTGGTGGAACTGCACAGAGAAGTGTTACCTTAAATATACGTTCAGGTTCACCTGTTACTCTACATAATTCTAGTTTGGAAATTGGATTATTTGAAGCCCTGTTCCCTTGTTTTACTACCTTTGCATATGGTAGTCTTACTTTTACCATTGTTATATAAGCTGTGACAGAGGGTGATAGAGAATTGATTTGCTAAGAGAATAGAAGAGAAGACACTAACTGAGCGCATAAACAGAGCTGTTTGAAAGATATAGTTAAGAGGAGGGTGGGATACCTACACTTCCTGCAAGCTTATCTGTGGACTTCGAAAATTTATTAAATTATAAACCACCAAAAGGGAGGGCAGCAAGAGAGTTAAATGAATTTAGGATCCCAACTATAGGTAGGAGACTGAAGGAATGAAAATTAAACGGGCAACAAATGGACCGTGGCTGATTACACAAAAAGCATGGAATAGAATAATCTATGGTGACATGGCAAATATACTAAGGAAGCAGATATTAAAATGGTATAATACAAATGTAAGTGTAGAAAGTTTTGTCCCATTGCCATAGCTATAGAAATGCCTAGCTACTGGGGAATGTGTACCCTTGTCTTCAATTGTCTTCTTATTTTAAGCTTTTTTTATTTTTATATTTTTTACACAAAGCCATAACATTGTTTGAGTAAATATTAATATGTATAAAATAAATTATAATATACACAAGCAAACCGGGAACAGAACAAACACGTGACATTAAATAAAATGGCCAAAATATGTGAGAAGTGCTCACAAATCATGAGACAAATAAAACTGGGTTCCATTATTCTTGGATAGACTGATATACAATAGTTTGAGGATTAACTGTCAATTTACAATCAGCTGGCCTGCTTTACATCTGATGGCAATGTGTGGTCTGTCATTCCAGCAAAAAAGAAAATCAATATGTAAAAGCAACCTTCTTTTCTAGATTGATTATCTGAGAACACCGTCAATTACTAGTCTGTAACAATGGATCATACATAATTTTCCTTTAATTTGCATTTTTAGATTATTTACTTAATTGCATTATTGAGACAGCTACCACTATATCCACTACCTGATAACGCAGAGGTAGAGAGAAGAACAAGCCAGGCCTCTGGTCCTTGGATATAAGGATGTCCATAGAAGAAGTGTAATCATTTGCTTTAATATTTAAAACCATGTCTCTGCACTCATTCCTGCAGATCGTTTAGATGCTCAATCAGACCTTCAGATTAATATGCAGGGAATGCACAATTACAGGGCTAATTTCCAACAATGTTTATTAAACTTGAAGTTCGCATCCATAAAAGATCTGTTTTCAGTTCTTTTTTTCAACTAACAAACAAAAAGTTATTTTAAAAATATAGATAAAGGGATGGAGGGAAGCACTTATTATAGTGCTAATTTTATTAAAATAATAATGCTTCTACCAACATAGTAAGATCAGCATTTATATGAAACCACAAATGAAAGAAAAAAAAAATGTTTTAAAAAGAAAACAACCACCACCAACAAAACAAGCAAAAATTAATTCGCTGGTTTTGAAGAAGCAGCCAAATACGCAGAATTTCCACATGTAAACCAAAACGGACGTTGAGTCACTAGTTTCAGGATTTTACAACACTTCTAGCCAGTGCAAAAGAGTAGAGGACCCCACTCTTATACTTACTCTCCCGATGCTCCATTTATTATGGCTTACAATAATAAGAAAATAAGATATTACCATATAGTTACAGTATTTATAGACTCAGATTAAAGAAAAAGACAATAATTACTTAAAAAGAAAATGTGACTATATAGATTGGGAATGTAAACAACAAAAACAGTTACGCAGCCCCCACTGAAGACGGACGCGCGCAAAGCAGCGAGCACTGATTAGGTTAAACACCTTTTGTAAGCGGTTTCCATTTAATTAATGCTACTTGAGCAAAAATCTTTTGTAGATATTTTTCCACAACTTAACGGCATTCAATTTCATAATGTAAATGGCTCAGGATATTGATAAACCAATTACCACTGATGCAAAGCAAATTTCTATTTTATCTCAATTACTATGTGTCAACAGAATAGGTCAAGATAGTTTAGCATCTGAGACAAGCATACACTTCAATAAAACAACTTAATTTTGATATGTTAATTAAGAAGGAATATGGAGTATTTCATTCCATTTCGTTTAGTGAGCAGACACCCACAAGATCATCTTTCTTTTTTGTTTTTATTTACACATTTCCAAATACTAAGCGAGATTTAAAAAGTAAATAAATCAAGTTTAAAATGGTATGTCACATCAAGCGAGCTAACAACAAAGTCAAGTTTTTTTTTTTGGGATAAAATCCTTCAGAATTTGTCTAAAGTGTTGGGCCAAATAGGTGCACTATTGACCAAACATACTCATGCATGCACACTAATGCAAGCTTTCAAACACATTGACATATGTTCCAATGCACCCAAAACTCTTGGGATGTAACAAGAATTATAAATGTAGTAATACATGCTTATATATATTTTTTTTTTAATTTGTATTTTATTGTAGTTTACATGCAATAAAACACTTTTCCATTTTATGAGTGATAACATAACAGTGATATGTCAACACATAAGTCGGGGAACTGAAGGTGTCGACAGAACAACTTTAACAGGTACATATCTGTGTTTAGTGATGCTGAATGTGGCAAGGATGTCGTGAGGGGTTAGACCTCTGTCTTTTTCGTGTATGTGTATAATGATCAGGTTTGTCTTGTGTGCAGGCTATACGCCCTGTATATAGGGATAATTGTTATGAGGAGGCTATGTGTAAGGTGGGTGAAGGTACTTTATGCTAGAGCCAGGCGTTTTATTTCTGCTCTTCTGCGCTGGGTAGAGTCCCCTGTTGTCGGTAAGTTATGTCTCTGGGTATTGGCTTTAGGGGTGTTTTGCTCATTTTTTCCAGCTGGCTGAGTGCTCCTCTGTGTTGTCTGTGTCAGGTTCTGCCTTTGGAGGAAGGTTTCCGGGTCTCCGGATGAGCCCAGGGTGGTCATCATGTAATCTCCTGGGACTTCCAGTGTTCTGACTATACCCTATCGGTATTTGTGGTCTGCGGCTCGCAGTCGCTTTGCGGTCGGGGCCAACTTCCTTTTCTCCATTAATACCGCAAACGGTAGGTCCACATATATGGCTATCAAGCTGCCCTCGAAGTTGATGTTGCCGGTAGCTCTGGAGCAGGACATGATTGCAGATCTTGCTGCCAGATCGGATGTCACCGCTATAAGGTCTCTGGGAGCTTCTGCGGGTGCAGTCACTGACTTACATATCCTGAACGCCGACACCAGCAGCGGATTGTTCTCCCCCCTCTGTAGATCCATGGAGGTCATCATTCGTTATAGGAAGGGGAGCAGCTCCGATCCTCCAATCTGTTCAGGGACCCCCCTGACGCGGATGTTGCGGCACCTGTGTCTGGAGTCCAGCACGGTGACCGTGCGGGTAAGTTTCTGGACTTGAGTGGTCAGTGTTTTCATCTGCTCTTGGGTAGTCTGCATTTGAGTGTCTCGTGCAGCCTCCCTTGTCTCTATTTCAGTGACTATTTGTGAGCGTACTCAGATCCGCTTGGGCCTCTTGGAGGTCCGCCTTCCAAACTCTCCTGAAGTCTTGCAGGAGGTTTTTGAGGTCTCTCCGTGTCGCCGTTGAGGAATCCCCCTCCGTATCAGAGTCCAATTGTATGCGACTTCCTAATAGTGAAGCGTTTCTCTCTTCCTCATCTTTGGACTCCTCAGAGGTTTCCCCTTTGCTTTGGGCCTCCGGCACCCTAATATCGGGCATTCTCTGTGTCTGTTCTGTTTTTTTGGGGGGTTTTTGCCCCATGGTCGTCTCTGGGTGTGAGGCTGTGGGATGACAGCTTGTGGGAGCAGGTAATTGTATTTAAATTCCCTCTTTTTGCAGTGTTGAAGCGGAGCACCTCTTTTAGGCGTCTGTGCAGTTGCTCAGTTGGCCACGACCCCCATACATGCTTACATTTAACCCACACCTCCCTCCCAGGACCACCCACTTCACTTTGCTCTGGTCTCTGAAACCTCTCGGATGCAACACTTTCCTTTTTAAAGAAAGCATATTACTGTGCACACAGCGATCTCTCTGCTTCGGAAGAAAATTTATTGGCCTTTTTAATTACTGAAAGGTGGAGGCATGTGGACCCTATGTCCCACCACTATATTATTTAATTATATGCTCATCATAGGCATATAGGGGGTGGGCAGTGATCTGTCCACCTCACATTATTTTACAATCCACAGCGGATACCCACGTTTGGGGGCACTGGGACCTAAGTCAGGTCCTCCCTGTATGTTAATAGAGTCCCCTATAGATTACATTGAATCATCAAATCCGATATTTTGTATGTATGTAAAATATATAGATATACAAAAATAAAGAAATGAGGTGTGATTGGCGCTAGATTGAAAGAATGCACAGGTTCCCAGTGCCACTGATCACCTAATATCGCGTAACATAAATAAATATAACCTGGAGATTACTTTACCAGTCTGTGTGGTAGCTGTATGAATTGGATACACCCTGCTTATATACCAACAAAGCCGGAGCCTGCTATAAGTGGCTCTGGTAAATGTGAGTTGGTCTAAGCGGATTTTGCTATAAATATGTTGTAAAATCAGATTTCACTATGCAAGTATCCTGTTTTTGTCTCCTGTATAGATTTTTAATCTCTGTCATTGGAAATGTAAGTTTTTTTTTATTGCACCTCACACATTTCTTGGTTACAAAATATATAGATAACTGATATTTATCGGCTTCCAATAATACTGTAACAGTGGGATTTAAATCCATCCAAACCAGTAAAAAATGATAACTGGGAGCCAATAAATGGCAGATATGTATCGGCAGTAATGTAATCGAGGCCAATATCGAGGAAAATAAGACCAAGTTAAAGGAAAATAACTTACAGTAATTAGTTAGCATTATGCACATTCAACTGTTAGATATTGAAATGCACACACAATGTAGTTGTGATTTTTCTTTTCTTTTTTTTTTTTTAAATAAATATTCTTATCTATCCTACAGAACTTGCTACCTTTCTATATCAAGCAGCATATAAAAAAAAATAAAAAAATAAAAAAAACACAACCACCACCTTTCAAGCATTAAGCACAGAATTATACTAGCTACCCACTCAATTAACAATGTATATCATGGGTGTCCTTCCTACTTCCGGACTTGGACAATGATAGATAATTTGAGAGAGAGTCCCAGGACACTGGTATTATAAAAAAGGTATGCCTGCTAAACTGAAAAGCATTTACAGCGCATTTAGAAAGTATTTAACGCCTTCATTTTTTGTTCAATGATGCAGCCTTGTATTAAATTCTTAATTTTTACTTTTTTTTCCCATACCACTATACACTAAATACCCCATTAACAACATACCAAAAAACAGATTTGACACCACTGCTAATATATTGAAAAAATAAATAAAATATATACACACACACACCCGGGTGCTGCCAAGCCAATATGTATATGTGGTCAATCAGGAGCACTCACTTGGATTTTATTTATTTATTCAACGCTTCATTAAAACACAGTTTGAAAATCCAAGTGAGTGCTCCTGATTGACCACTTTTTTTATATATATATATATATCATAGTATATATAACATAGTATACAGACCATTAACTAGATACTTGGTTAAAGCACCTTTGGAAGTCATTACAGTCGCAAGTGGTTTTGGGAATGATGCAACAAGGTTTGTACACCTCAATATGGGTAGTTTCTGTCATTCATCTCTGAAAATCCTCTAGCTCTCTTACTTTGTTGTGGACAATAAGTGGACAGTCATATCAGGTACTCTCTAGACATATCGGATTAAGTTCAAGTCTGGGCGCTGGATCGGACACTCAAGAACATTTACAGAGTTGTTCTTAAGAAACTCTGGCATTGTCTTGGCTGTGTGCTTGCGGTTGTTGTCCTGTTGGGAGGTGAACCTTCAGACCTGTCTGATTTACAAAGTGCTCTAAAGTTTTCATGAATGATATCTGTGTATTTTCCGGTGTTCAACTTTCCCTCATTCTTGACCAGTATCACATTCTCTGCCACTAAACACCAAAAGCATGATGCTACCACCATCATGATTCACCGTTGGAATTGTATTGACAGGTGATTAGCAGCATTTGGTTTCCTCCAATATCCCACTATGAATTGAAGCAACAATGTTCAATCCCTATCGCATTAGACCACGGAATCTTGTTTTTCATAGTCAGTCTTTTAAGAGCATTTTTTTGAAAACTTCATGTGGGTTTTACGACTTGTGTAGTTGTGAGAGGCTTTATTCTGGCCAGTCTGCCATAAAGGCCAGAATAGTAGTGTTTTGCCTCTAGGTCACCTCTCCTACCAAGGCCCTTCACCCCTCACTTTGGCCAGGCAGCCAGCTCTAGAAAAGATCCTGGTTGTTTGAAACTCCTTCCATTTAAGAATTATGGAGTCCACTGTGCTCTTACGAACCTTCAGTGCAACCAGATTTATTTTCTAGCCTTCACCGGATATGTGCCTCAGCACAATCCTGTCTTGTGTGTCAATCTGATATGTCAGTTTTTTATTTTTAATAAATTTGAAAAATAAAGTTTTCAAAAATCTGGTTTTTGCTTTGTCATGATGAGGCAGTCTAAAATAAATAAAAAAATTAAACAATTGTGGCATAAAAAGTGGTAACAATGACGAGGTCTATATACTTTGTAGATGTACAGTAAACAGACTACCACTTATATTTTAATGAAGGTCATATCTGTATCAATATCTGTATTCACATACCTGATTCCAAGATTCATAGTTTCTGCAGTTCCAATCATGCCAATAGCTAGCAGCATATTGTTACAGATCTTTGCAGCCTGCAAGTAATTTTAATGGTGTTAAAATAGCCATATGGAGAGTCAAAACCAACTGTTAAAGGTAAAATAATTAATTTGCCATTGAAAGGTTTGGGAGCCAATGCCTTTGTTCATCACTTATTGTAGTACAAAGTCATCTTAAAATGTATGGGTGAACAAGAACCAAAAGAAAGGATAAGCGCTAAAAAGAAGAAAAAAAAATAGCTTGAGAGCATTGTGACTGCATTTCCTTTTGTTCCAATGCTCACCTTATAGTTACAGGATTACACTATTGCAATGTTTTCTCTTATAACTGTACACCTACCACTGGATATCACGGAGGCTACTAAAGGAGCATATATATCCTTAAATGGAGATTATATCACTGCATGCCATTTATACTGGGGCTGGTTCCGAAACTCTCTAATATGCGAGCTGACATTTATACACCTTTATGTTGTCCAACCTCCACGTATCAAGACATACTACACTATTGGTTCTCCTTTTTCATTGTTTTTATGTACACACAGAAATACCTCTTAGCCATATAAAAAGCAAAGTCACCTGGCAGCTGTTGAAAATTTGGGACTGTGTCCCTCTGAATTTTTCTTAATTTTCTAATCTATTTATTACCTGTATATCATTAGACGGAGCTTGTTGTGTGTTTTTTTGCTCATCATCTAAAAATGCCCAGATGTATCTTTATCACAGTCCTTGTACTTTATCATACATTGTTAGGAAAATCTGTCAAGCTCTGCTATACACACCTGTCCAGTTCCAACTTCACCACAGTAGACCACATTTGCACCCATACAGGTCAAAAGTTCTTTTGCTGCATCAAACTCTTGTTCTACTCCACCAACCATAAACGTGAGGTTTCCAGAACGAGCAGCTCCAACACCTTTCAACAACAGAAAGCACAACAAATTATTGCACAGCTACTTTTAACGAACTACTAGCTGCTCCTTAATGTTCTTCTCAGTAATGTACGTAGAGCTTCTAATTTAGGTGGCATAAAATTAAGTCAAAATAATCCCCACCACTTTTAGTATCTGGGTAAACTAACTTGAGCAAGTCCTTGACAAATTTGCGTTGAATTTAGGAGCCAGCTAAAAAAGTTAGGAGCCAGATTTTTTTAAAACTTACATAGCTTTATATTCAACAACAAAAATAAAAATCCTAAAGGGACACGATAGTCACCAGGACTACTACAACTTAATGCAGTGGTTCTGGTATATATAGCATGTCCCTGAAGGCTTTTCAATGTAAACACTGCCTTTTCATGGAAAAGGCAGTGTTTGCATTGCTTCCTAGTGACACCTCTAGTGACTGTCACTCAGATGCTCACTAGTGGTGCTTCCTGTTCAGAACTGCACAGTGTGCAGCACCTACATTCAGCTTTTCCACGCTCTGCATGGAGGCACTAAATGTTCCCCATAGAGATGCATCGATTCAATGCATCTCTATGAGGAGATGCCGACTGGTACTGTGTTTTGCAGCCAATGTATGGGAAAACATTGGATGGGCTGAGATTATCAAGCTTGATGATCTCAGCCATAGAGGCAGGGTCAGTCGAGGGGAGACCAGCACGGTGTGGAAAATAAATAAATAAATTTCGGTAAAAACACAATTCCCTTGCAAACACATACCATGAGAGAGACACACCCCCATATGACAGACACACTCCCCCATATGACAGAGGCCATGACAGACAGACACCATGACAGACAGACACGACAAAGAAGTCACGGAAATATGTTCCACCATCACATTCCAGAGAAACATCCCAGAATAGTACTGTGTACCCAGATTAAGAGTCCCAGTATATGTTGCTGGCTATTTCACACATGTTAAACCAGTTATGAGATATATGTAAATTTGATCTAATTTCACATGCACCCAAGCTATTATTTTAGGCTACGTGAACAGCCTTATTTTGAGACGGCTTTGAAGGGTTTTTATGGGATTAAAATGTATTCTGGACAGTCAGAAGTAGGTTATCTAAACAAATCAAGACATGAATCAATAACGGATCAAAATGCACCAATCTGAAATGAATTCTAAACGACAGGTAACAGCCTGCTCCAGTAATAGCTATACCAATTAAGTAGACAGAATTTGCTAAATTCCATAGCAAAAATCGACAAGAATCTATGCCTGGTATAACATCTTAGGCACAAATTATAGCATATGTGCAAATTAAGTATATTTGGCACAATCTAATTAAAATGCCCTTTCCAAGATGGCCACTTACGTATCCTATCACTACACATAATTTGATACCTTAAAACACTGAATTAATGATTTGTAAATTGTACTAAATGTATCCTTCAACAGCAATTATTCACAATTCATACAAATTGATGTAATCCTGTGATATGAACTGAAGCAAATTAAGACGACAACTGAAGCTGGGTTTTACAAACAAAACACTGGTATTATCGTATTATCCATCACAGGTCAACAGCTTTTTATCTAGATTACAGGCCACTAAATAGCTACAGAAAGCCATTTATTAGACCAAAATTAATGCTGACAGTGGCTCTCAGCTGGTTAATCTTTTGACAGCTGCACTCTTTCAGTTGTATAAACACTTATGCTGGAAATAAGGAGGGGAAAAAATTACTTAAGCAGAAAAAAGCAGGATAAGGAGCAATTAATCTTAAGGCAAGTAGTACAAGGAAATTGATACGGTCTTTCACAGGGAATTTCATTAAGGAATTGCAATTGTTCCTTAGTAGTTTGAAGGAATAAGATTTGTTTTCCAATGTGTATAAATAAAATGAAACAGTCTTGCACTCATCCAGCAAATCATCGGGCTGCTCTACTTATCAGACCATCGGGATTTCAGGCAAATGCGACAAAAAGGAGAATGAAATATGAGGGGGCATCAAAGTAACGCCGTATAATGCAGCTATGTGACTGGATGGAGATTTAAATGGCTGAATTCACCCTTATGAGTTTAAAGGGATACTATAGTGCCAGGAATAAAAAGTTGTACGGCACTATAGCTCCCTCTGCCTCCCCATAGGAAAAGTATTAAATCAAAGCGTTCCTATGGAGAAATAGCGGAAGCTGGATGTCCTCATGCAGAGCATGGGAACGTCCAGCGTCAGTTACAGGACCAAAAGTCCGTTCTCATCCAGGAAGTGCCTCTAGTGGCAGTCTTGTAGAGACACTTGTGTTTTACATTACAGCACTAAGTGCTATAGGTGATCTGCACCCAGACAAATGAGCTGAAGTGGTCAAGGTCCCTATAGTATCCCTTTAAACAGCCCTGAAAGATAATAATTGCTCTAGCATATAGGTTGTGGAGGTCCAAAACATACTTTAGTAGAGGGTTGCATTTTATACATACAGACTAAGGCCTCTCTTGAAAAGTGTTTTTTGGAAGATTTTATTTTCCCTCATTAGTTATAGAAATTGGCACTATACCACCAGTATACTGAGCTAACAAAGTTGTTCAAGAAAAAAAACATTATCTTCATTCGTAAAGAATTTATAAAGACAGGGTGCTCGGAGTAGATTGGCAATAGTTCTACAGCATTTTCAACTTTTAGGAAGTGATGTAGTGGATCTAAAAGTAAAAGCCCAAGGATGGTCATGAGGGCCTACACTCATAAAATGCATTGATGACGTGGTCACCATTGAGTAAGTAAGCTGATAAACTAAACTATGCTGGAGAAATCAAGAATAAATGTGTAGATCAGATGTAGGCAACCTTCAGCACTCCAGATGTTGTGGACTACATCTCCCATAATGCCATTTCCTACTGGGACCCAGGTATGTTTATATTCATATGGGCTGGACAACCTGCACCCAGAAACACAAGCCTTAAACTGGAAAAACTATGGTCTACCTGTAGTGCTTAATTTTTATATTCGTTTACTTCGATTAGCTTGCGGAGCAGTTGGATTTGTGTTTTTTTCCCCCATCACTTAAGTTATACGGGACAATGCATGCCAAGGGCTGCCGTTTACATAAAACTATTACTTGATCTAGACTGTCATCAACCTATTGTTCCTGTAACCGTCTCATTTATTGTTAAATTCCCATCTTTATAATATTGTAAAGCTAAATGGAATAAGTTGGCGCTATGTAAATGCTAATGATATGGCATATACTTACTTTTTTCCCCAATGTTATCACATGAGGGTTAACCATAGAGGTGCAGCAATTTATAGTTAATTTGCTGCAGCTACAATATACAATTTGAAAGAGACAGGGATGGGGCAGGTCTTGGCAGCCATGCAGTGAGGAACCACAGGGCGGCAGCTCCCCTGAACCGACCACCTTTTAATTGACAATTCAGCAAATATACCTGACTTAACCACCTTTATCCAGGCACCCCTGTCTAGGGAATATATGGTGAACACAAAGATACTAATCAAGCAGCACTGCACTATTGGCGGCCTACTTGCTGATTTGGCACAGAGGGGACGAGCCATTCTCCTGTAGCAAGCATAGCCTGGCGATCACATCTGCATAGCCAGGTATCCTACCGCGAAGGCTCTACTGCCTTGCCATCAATCAGTTGAGATGCCTACCAAATCTTCCAGAGCCTTCTCTAAAATGGTGGATGCCATGTGGTCCATGGTTTCTGAGCTATACCTAATCTTCGCTGAGTTTTGGCTGAAGCTGAACCAAGGTCAGCAATATCCTACTCGACAGGGGCAGAATGACTACTTATTTCAGAGATCACCTGAGAAGTTCCAGTGCGAGGCACAGGCTTGCACCAGGTAAGCACTTGTTTTGTCTTATTTTAATTTCATGTTATACATTTTGTTTGGTGCAGATTTCATACCCCTCTTTGAGCTCTATTTTAATCTGTTTTAGTATTTCAGTGCTGGGCTTACATGTCTTGCATGCTTAGGAGGCCTCCTGGGTGTTACAAGCTTTGCCAAGTCGTCGATAATCTATACTGGTTGACAACGGTCTACTATACACCTCACCGCCTTGTGTTACTTTGCATGTTTACCTGTTGAAGGTATAGGTACTTCCTGAGCAGCTTTTCACTTGCTTAACTAAGTGATCTTATAAATGTTCCTGTATTTTTCTCCTAAACATGTGGCGATACATCGATCGTTATTTTGTTTTTAAAAAATGAGTGGTAATTAAGCCCGTACACATTGCTGCTTCTTCCTTGTGTTTACATAATGGATATTGTATGTACTTCTTTACGCTTGTATTGTGAATCTCCCACTCAAAAAAATTTTATTCCAAAAAACTAAAATAGAGAAAAAGGGACAAGCAGCACTGGAGTTGTGGTGTTTACAAAATACCTATAAATGAAGAGGATATTTTTAAAAGTACAAAAACCTTAGTGTATTCTTGTCTTTTACTTGGAGTGAAAACTGCAACAGGGATGTGTGAAAGGCTGAACCTGATGAACTGGGATATTTTAAAACTGGAGTTTTTTTCCCCCTTGTACTATCAGGTGTTTTAGATGAGAAGAATTTTACACAAAATGTATTAACAAATACATTCAACAAGAAAAAGAATGGAAAATAAAAGTAGACAAATTGCAAATGAAATCCAAAAGTTTACTTGGCTAGATTTCCGTGGCACGGATGCACTTTTGATTTTAAATCAACAGTCCAGTATATTCAACCATATGTTCACAACTCTCACTTTGCCATTATGTAAATAGCATTATCGGACTATAGAACATCTATGGAACTGTAAAATGCTAAACTGATCATCAATGGGAAATTAAGGTCTTACATTTACATACAAATAATATGGCCTGACATGAACCAATGTGTTTTATAATTGGACCACAATGAGGAGACAGACTGAAATGCAAATAAGTTGAGAGTGTTTGCAGACTCATAGGAAGCTGTTCTAAAATATGTTGTGATTCTGGTAAACAGCTAATGGAACAACATGAAAAGCTTCTATTAACCCGGGGCCACCATAAACACTAAATCACTTTATCTGCTTAGAAAAGCAAGGATGCATTAACCATTCTCCCACCAAGAAAGGGCCAATTGGACTTTGACAACAATCCAAATCGTGTTTAAAATTCAATTGTTCTAATCATTTTCTACAGATGCAGCCTCACAAGGGGCTGCTGTCACAGGGACCATTTACGACGTATTATAGTGTCTCTATTGTTTACTAGCAACATTCGCTAAACTAGCGACAGCTGGGACAGAAAGCTGCTACTCAAAGAACAATATAATCCCGTGAAGGTAATCAACAAATTTAAGGGTGTTAATTAACTTTACACTTTATCATGTTCAATTAGGTGTCTTTTCTAGCAGCGATTGCCGTGCACAATCGGTTTAGAGCGTGCCATGTTTGATTTGTAAGCGACCACGGTTTCTGTTACAAAGTCCATGTCAGATGTTCTCTTGGGTTTTGGTGACACAGACGAACGACTTCACACATGTTAAGCAAAGAGATGATCTGGTTTAATATAAACAGCCATAACATAACCCCTTGTTAACACACTCTGGACAAAAACCAGAAAACAAATCAATGGAATGCCGTGAAGAATTGTTTGTTTGTTGCTCTGGCGCAGACTGGTAAAATTAATTAAAGAATTAAAAAATTTTAAAAAGGTTTTTTGCACGTGCCAGTTAAAATAAGATTTGTAGAAAATTATGGAGCGCTTTCCTTTACCAACATTCTTGTTAAATTATCATTTTCTTAGGCTCACGTAGAGATTGCCTAAGTTGGCACCTAAAATTTTTGTGAACTAAATAACCCAAGGTTCTGGTCTAAGCACCATAACAAGTTTAGTTCATAATTATTTGGGGTGCCAAGATTAAAAAAATTTTTGCTACCCTGTATTTCAAATGCCCAAAAATATACAATTTCTCATAAGACCACTAAATGAAGAATTTAAAAAAACTTATTAAAACTTATTTTGACAAAAATAAGGTGTTCTTCAAAGCCCCTCTGACACCCCCACCCAAAAAAAAAAAAATTTACTTCAAAGTTGTGTAGAACATGTCAAATCTAAAAACAAAGTAATACAAATTATCAAGACATGTAATATGTATGCACAGGTTATAAAAGCTTAATGTCAAACTCATTTATTTTCTACTTAATATTCAAACAAAGAGGACAATTCTATTAACACGTCTCGCAGTACAGGGCAAATTGTAAAAGAAATCAAAATTAACAAAACAAAACTAAAATCCTGGACATTTTTCTGGACATTTTAAACCAATGTTACCATAAGTGTAAGAGCTACATTTAAAAAAAAAAAAAATTTAAGTGAAATTATACCCCATTTAATAGCATATATAATAGTATACTACTATAAATAGACTGGAGATTACTGGGCAGAGACCTAGTGAAAGTTGTTAATTCTCAAAACCTAATAATGAGTTAAGTTAAATTTTAAAGAAGGAAATTATGGGCTGTATATGAAAACAGCTGAAACCTCAATACACAGCAGCAGAAAACAGTTTTCAGCAGAAGATCTGCAGGGAGCAAGGAAGCGGTCGATAGATCCTTAAATTGGAAGCAATAGTCGTTCTTCTGTCCCAAGTTGGCAGATGCTGCATTTGCAGACCTGGTTCATTATTTACCCATAATGACCATCAAGCTCCAGTCAAAGTCAGATCACAACAACTGTCAGCAGCTCTTTTAATTAGCCTTGTTTGAATTCAGATAAATATCACAATAGCCCAGCTTCTGCTGAAAAAGCAACAGAATGCTGGTAGGATTTATCTGCCATTGGAGCGCAAAGCGTTGCAAGAATATTCGGAAGGAAAGATGGATGTACACATAATGAAAAGCATATGCCTGTAAACCAGTTTCTGTGATAGTCGCACAGTTACGGAACACCGAGTGCTGCGGAACTCCACGTTATAGAAACTGGCGAGTTTTAAACCAGGTGGGAAAACACATCAGACTTACTGTTTTTTAAATAATGGCTCGTCTATGTACTACTCTGGAACCAACCTTGTTTCCATTATATACACTTATTTTCATATGAGAAACTGATTTGGGTGCTCTACACTTCAATGCCATCAGCAGCATTTTTTTTTTATTTTTTTTTAAACAAACCAGTGAGCATGATACATATAAGACGCCTGATTTTGGTGCTGTCCACTCAGATACATAGCTGGGAATAATGGATGTGGCAAACCTAGCCACTTGGGACTAACATGGACAATATGTTTTAAAAGGTTGCCTGTAGCTTTATTGTGATTTCGTATGTGCCCTGGCTGTAATCTGCTTAGTCCTGTGTTACATTGACTTTGTCAGCTAGCTGCCGAAAGCAGATAGCATTCCTGTATTTCGTTTCATGAACAGCGCCTCTGCGGTCTGTTCGTGAACCGAATGAACTATCCTTTAATAGCCCACACACAGAGTGACGTGTGGCGCTTGTTAACCGATTGCAACAATGTTGCAATCGATAATTAGAGACTTTCCTAGGTGGCCGTTGTTCGACTACCGACCATGTGGCAGTCGGCCATCTTGCATCCTTTGTCTCTCCAGCGGTGTTTGGTCGTCGAGCGCGTGGTACTGAAAACGGCTACTCGGCGGCGCGAACACCGCTGGGCTTCGAGGCCGTTCGGGAGCTCCGGTCTTTCACCATTAGGGTCCCCCATCGGTGTTCGGTATTTTGGGGCGAACTCTATGGCAAAGTGTATTTCGTACGTCGTTCGGTTGTTTTAGCTGGAATCTGAGCGGTATTCTGCGCTCAGACCCCAGCTATCTACCGAACGTCCATTCCTTTAAATCTGACAAGTATTATTAAAGTTATAGATTTTAATGTGAATTGTCGGTTCTGCTGCACGGAGGGATAATCCACTTAACAATACATTCCAGTGGGAGTATCCCTCTCGTGCAGTAGTGCCTGATGGGAGAAATGCTCTGTAATTTAAGTTTCCAATGTAGTCCACTCCTGTAATACCCCTGATATGTGACTCAAGAAACCCCTTGCATGGGGAATTGTATAAATACTGGAGCATGTGAATAAAGACCTCTGTTGACTCCCAGAACTGTGTTTCGTCCGGTTACTGGGGGATTTGGGACATTGCCTTACTTTTCAGCGCTTGACTGTGGATTACCTTCTTTACCAGCGGAGTTCGTGGGATTTAATATTGCAGCTCCGCTACAATGGACTTTCAGCAGAGGCTCAAAATGAGCAGAATAAGGTTTAGTTAAAATTTACCAATTTAAGACATGGACAAAGTAATAGAATTACCAATATGGATACCGCACTCTCCTGGATCCCAGGGTGCAACCGGGCCTGAGGATGGCCAATCCTCACAATGTGATTTGCAAAAAAAGTAATGATGGTCCAGGCACTTAAGTTCAATCCAGTGGGCAGATTTAATGGAGCAGAATCAAAACAATGTTTTGGCCCACAACAGGGCCTTTGTCAAGGCCCGTTTGCTTGACAAAGGTCCTGTTGTGAGCCGAAACATTGTTTTGATTCTGCGCCAATAAATCTGCCCACTGGATTGAACTTGAGTGCCTGGACCATCACTGCTTTTTTGCAAATGGACAAAATATAGAGAGAAATGTAAAAAGGAGAACCACAGTTTCTACTGGTAAGCACTCAGATTGTCTTAATAGTGCACCTAAAGTCCTTTCTTCATTGCATCTTCCTAAAACAGTAAATTTAATAAAACTTGATATTTTTTTGAATGATACATGTTGATTTTGTTTGGAAAAAAAAATGTCAGTTTTTATCTGTCCAAGCAGCCATGCTGGGTCAGACACAACTCTTAATTGACAGCTACTGCTCAACCAAAAGTTACCTGCTGTTGGGTATTCTCTGCAGTTCTTTAATTTCATTAAAAGTAATGAACATTTAATGACCATTGTCCTTCAAAATACAGAAAGAAATTGATCACAGGAGTGAACCATGTTCAAACACCAATAAGAGTTAAGAGAGGAAAGCTTTGGATTGGAGATGTTGAGCTCAGAGTTCGGGTAAAGGCCAAACATACAGAACAATAATTTGTGCTCAATAGGGTGTTTTGGTGGATACACTCTAAAACAGCAGTGCCCCAACTGTGTGCCACAGGGGTGCTGCAAAATTATTATAGCACCGGGAATAATTTCTGCTTAATAGGGGCCGGTCGGGTGCCGCAGCCCTTTAAGACCGCGACTAGGCTCCTGTAGTTTTGGCAAGCTGGGAAGGAGGGAGGAGAGGTAACACGAAGAGCTGCTCCAGACCTCTCACTCCCACCAGCAGCAGGACCAGGACTCCAATTAATCCACCCTCTTGGACAAACAAGGTAAGCGAACAGGAGTGTGCTAGAGAAAGGTGTATGTGTTTGTCAGATTGTGTGTGTATACATGTCAGTGTGCTTCTGTGTGTATCTGTGTCACGGTGTATGCATGTGTCAGGGTGCATGTATCTGTGTGTATATGACAGTATGTCTGTGTCTGTATATGACAGTGTACGTGTGTGTATGTGTCGGTGTACTTATATGTATCTGTGTGTATTGATGCCCCTGCGTCATAATTGTGCCATCCCTCTACACACTTGCATCAAAAATCGAGTTCTCTCACCAACACACACACACACAGTCATGTCAATTCAATCAAGTTTCCAGTCAGCCGGTCATCACTCCAAAATTGACGCATCTGTGACAAATCAGCCACAGTCTACGCAATTTCGACACAGCATCACTTTCACAAAATCGTGGTAGAGTCATCCTGGCTCTGAACTTAAATGTCGCAAGCCACAACCTTCAAAGGTTTTTGGGTTGGTGTCCTAATTTGCACAGTATGCATGCACAAAATGATGCAAACATGATGCAGGAGCTTGGGCATATCTAAACCCTATTCAGCTTCAGCTTAAAGGACCACTATAGGCACCCAGACCACTTCAGAGAAACTGCTATGTTTAGGTTAATCCAGCCTCCAGTGGCTGTCTCTTGACAGCCGCTAGAGGCGCTTGTGTGCTTCTCACTGTGAAAATCACAGTGAGAAGACGCCAGCGTCCATAGGAAAGCATTGTGAATGCTTTTCTATGGACTGGCTGAATGCGCGCACAGCTCCTGCCGCACATGCGCATTCAGCCGAAGAGGAGGAGAGCTCCCCGCCCGGTGATGGAGAAAGAGGTCAGTTTACCCCCTTCCTCTCCATCCAGCCTGGCGGGAGGGGGACCCTGAGAGTGGGGACACCCTCAGGGCACTATAGTGCCAGGAAAACGAGTATGTTTTCCTGGCATTATAGTGGTCCTTTAAGTGCATTCCTAGTTTATCTAGTCTATGTGTTTGACCTGGATTGCCTTTGACCCTTAGGTTGCCCATTCCACGGTAATGTGTACCAGATGAAGCCTGTCCCTGATTTCAAGTTGTTCTTTCTAGAGTTCCAGACGGGACTTGTTCCGGACTAAGCCATTTTCCTATATCATTTATATCAATGTTCCAGACCAAGCTTGTGCTGACTTTTCTTGATCTAATCCTGCCTGTACCAAGTTACATCAGTGCTGATACTATTTTCGCATAAGCATTAAGCTCAGCCACTCTAAGATCCGATAATATGCCTGTCCATGTTTTCCCACTGTACCTCTGTCAGGGTGCGGACATATCTTTATTTTGGGGGGATCCCTTTGTAGCATTGGGGAGGATACCTTGTAGCACTGTTCAAAATGGAAAACTACAGATCTGACCCAGCTGTGGCTGATAGCTGCTAAAAGATTTAAAACAAATTCTCATACAGAGCTGCTGAAGGAGATCACGCTTCTACAACTAAAATAGACAGCATCTTTGGGTAAACCGTAACCATTTGCACAAGTTGGGACTGCAAGTGTATTTTACATATGTTTAAATATTTATAATGTTTGAGACCAGAATGACCCAACACAAAAAAAAAACACAACAACCACAAACTAACATGCAAAGTTTTATTAGTATACCTACAGAGGCACAATTTGTATCAATCAATGCACCACTCACACAAAATACATATCCCTGGCTCACACCAAGAAACCGGTGGAGGGTTTCACCAAGAATCAAAGGGTGATACATTCTGGATTATGAGGTGGTAATCTAAGGCAGAATCATGGATATTTGAAACCTATTATTACAAGCTAAACGTTTGACTAGTATAAGCAAAGTAATAATGCAATGTGCATTCTTCAGGTCAATTGTTACAGATCTGCTTAGTAACTACTTTGTAGTAAAAGCCTGAATTATTCATGACATGGACTGGACACATTCCTAAGGCTTTATCCATTTAAAAAGAAGGCTAGAAGTGGCCCTAAATGGGTCCACACAGTGAACAACAGTGCTTAGGTGTGATATGGAAAGAGCTCTTAGTTGACTATTTGTGAATGGCCATCTTAAATAAGACTGGGAACAAAAACGTCAATTCTGCTCTTAACTTTTTCTTTAGCAAAGAACTGCTGCCCACTAGATTATTTTTGATTATGCATTACATGACTTTCTGCGAGGTCTCAGAGTCTTAAAATTACAAGTAGTCTGCTGTTTCTGAAAGGGTGGAACCTCCAGGTCTGCCACCCGCAATCATACCATGGTCAAAGTTGCTCACATCCCTAACCAACCTATTTTAAATCTATGCTCAAACAACTCAATGAGTTGACGATGTCTGCTCTAAATACAGTTAGGTCCGGAAATAGTTGGACATTGACACAATTATCATAATTTTGGTTCTCTATGCCACCACAATGGATTTGAAATCAAAACAACTGAGATGAAACTGAAGTGCAGATTTTCAGCTTTAATTCAAGGGGTTAAACAAAAATATCAAATTAAACGTTTAGGAATTGCAACTATTTTCATACACAGCCCCCTTATTTCAGGGGTTCCAATGTAATTGGACAAATTAACACAATCATTAATAAAATGTTAATTTTTTAATACTTTGTCAAGAAAGGCAATGACTGCTTGAAGTGTGGAATGCATGGACATGAAACACTGGGTTTCCTCCTTTGTGATGCTCTGCGAGGACTTTACTGTAGCGGTCTTCAGTTGTATGTTGTGGGTCTTTCTGCCCTAACTTGTCTTTGGCAAGTGAAATGCATGCTTGATCTGATTAGGATCAAGTAATTGACTCAGTCATTGCAGAATATTCCACTTCTTTGCCTTAATAAAAAAAATTGTAAAAAAACTACTGGGTTGCTTTTGGAGTATGTTTTGGGTCAGTGACCATCTGAAGCGCTGTCCAACCAATTTCACAGAATTTGACTAAATCGGAGTAGACAATATATCCCCATACACTTCAGAATTCATTAGACTGCGTCTATCTTCTATGACCTCAATAAACACTAGCGATCCAGTACCATTGGAAGCCATGTATGCCCATGCCATCACACAGCCTCCACCATGTTCTACAGATTATGTGGTATGTTTTGAATAAAGAGCCATTCCAAGTCTTCTCCGTACTTTTTCCTTACCATCATTCTGGCACAGAATGCTGTTCCATAACTGGGCTGGCTATTTTTTTAAAGATATTTTTTGGCAAAGTCTAAACTAGCCTTTCTATTCTTGAGGCTTATGAAGCCTTTGCACCTTGTGGTAAACCCTCTGTATTTGCTCTTGTGAAGTCTTTTTATGGTAGACTTTGATAATGATATGCCTACCTCCTGAAAAGTGTTCTTCACTTGGCTGGATGTTGTGAAGGGCTTTTTCTTTATCATGGAAAGGATCCTAGCTTCTAGCCCACCCATCTGAATGTACCACATTGTTGATTTGGCCATTCCTAATGTTCCTGCTATCTCTCTGATTAATTTTTTTTGCCGCCTAACTTCACTTGCATTAAGAGCTCCTATGACCACATGTTTTGGGTTCACATCAACATCTTTCAAATGCAAATGGCACACCTGAAATCTAGAACTTTTACCCGCTTATTGATAAAGAAATAAAGGGATAGCCCAAACCTGTCCACGAAACAGCTTTTGCGTCAATGGTCAGATTACTTTTGGTCACTTGAAAAAGAGGGTGCTACATATTAAACAGGTGTACATACTAAACTCTTCCCAATTTTTATGTGAAAACCCTAAAATTAAAGCTGAGAGACTACACCTTATGCACCATATTTGTTTTTTTTAACTGTAACTTGAATGTAACTCCTAAATAGTGGAGAATAGACCAGTGAGGCTGTATGGGCATGATCTATACACAAAAACTGCTTCATTAAGCTAAAGTTGTTTAGGTACTTAAATTCTTTAATTAAACCTGGTGAGATTTTGCTGATGCAGGCAGCGTTTGTCTATGTACATGAATATGTCAGTCTGTTTATATGATCACTTTGCTAGTTGTACATGTAAGGACAGTGTATTATTTGGGAATCCATGACTGATAATGAGCCAAGGTAGAAGGCACGTTCATGGTGAAGCAGTCTTTCTTCCTTTTCATTTTTGTACTGGAATCACAATTTCATTATATTAGTCAGACTCCACAATCCAGTCAGGAGGGGGTAAAAAAAAATTGTAAAAATCCTGACAAAACTATAAATTCATTTGTTCAACTCTACCTTTTCTCTTTGCATACAGTGGATGTAAAGCACATAGGATTGAAGACACGTAAGAGACTTGGAGTTCCTATATAAATCCAATCCCAAACTGTATCTCATTATCATAATGAACATTCAAACTTTGTTGGATGGAACATCATGCTTGTTTGTTCCATCTTTTGTTCTGAACTGTTCCATTGAATGCTTTCAAACATATCAAATATGACAGTCTTCCATTCAGCTATCCACAACACAAGCAACAGCATCTCTGTCGCTAGAAACCCATATTCAAACAACAGCGTGTCTGGTTTGGATTATGACAAGTTTCATGTCGAAGAATTTATAAATATCCATTACGATATTTGCATACAACAAGACAAAATGGGAACCTACTTCTTGAAAAAGAACAGAAATTTCACAGTAGCTTTTGCTTACGGCCGCTTTCCACTTTGTATCTAAAATATAGGAGTTATTTGTACCATGCTGATTGGCATTTTCAACAGCATGTGAATAACAATTAAGTTTCTTATCCATAAAGTGCATGGTTCATTATCTGTCTTGTGGGTAGTTTGGTGGTCCAATATTTGCCAGTCCCCACACATTTCACAGCAATGGATACATAAATTGAACATTGTAAGCAGCAAAACAACTTTAGCTTAAAGAAGCAGTTTTGGTGTATAGATCATGCCCCTGCAATCTCACTGCTCAATTCTCTGCCATTTAGAAGTTAAATCACTTGTTTATGTTTACACAACCCAAGCAACACTGCCTCTGGCTGTAACTAAAACAACCTGCATAAAAAGTGGTTTAATTTTCATTTAGATGTTAACTTGCTTTAGACGTTTTTATTTCCTGGAAAAATACAAAAATTAGATGCTCACTATATACTTTAAGGCAGCAGTAAATCTTCCAAGTATTCCCCTTGTAGGAATAGAGACAAAAGACAAATACAAAAAAATACATAACCACCATAAAACACAGTAATGTACAAAAGTGAAGTCGAATATATGATACATATGATTTATATTTGACTTCACTTTTGTACATTACTGTGTTCTAAGGCGCGGTTATCTATTTTTTGTACTTGTCTTCTGTTTTTATTTCCTGCTCTGTAAATTGAACTCTAATCACACACAGAGGATATTCCTGCAAGCTTTAGAAGGTAATTAACAGAACAAAAAATAACAAATTCTAGATTAAACAGAATGTGTAATAAAGGACTATCTAGATCAAGTCACATACAGGGAGGTGTAACTAGGACTGTACATATAGTCATTTAACTCCTAAATGCACTTGAGCAGTGAGACTGCAAGAGCATGATCTACAGGGGATACTTGAAAAATTAGAATATCATGCAAAAGTTCATTTATTTCAGTAATGCAACGTAAAAGGGGAAACTAATATATGAGACACATTACATGCAAAGCAAGAGAGTTCAAACCATGATTTGTCATAAGTGCGATGATTATGGCTTACAGCTCATGAAAACCACAAATCGACAATCTCAGTAAAGTACAATATTGTGAAAAGGTGCAATATTCTAGGCTCACTGTGTCCCACTCTAATCAGCTAAGTAAGCCATAACACCTGCAAAGGGTTTCTGAGCCTTTTAATGGTCTCTCAGTCTGGTTCAGTAGGAAGTTGGATGTTCCCAAAGTTCTGTATCAAAGCACATTAATAGAAAGTTATGTGGAAGGGAAAAGTGTGGAAGAAAAAGGTGCACAAGCAGCAGGGCAGCCTGGAGAGGATTGTCAGGAAAAGGCCATTCAAAAGTGTTGGGGACTTTCACAAGGAGTGGACTGAGGCTGGAGTGCATCAAGAGCCACCACACACAGACAGATCCTGAACATGGGCTTCAGATATCGTATTCCTCTTGTCAAGCCGCTCCTGAAAAACAAATAACGTCAGAAGCGTTTTACCTGGGCTAAAGAAAGACAGACCTGGTCTGTTGCTCAGTGGTCCAAAGTCCTCTTTTCTGATGAGAGCAACTTTTGCATCTCATTTTGAAACCAAGGACCTAGAGTCTGGAGGAAGAATGGAGAGGCACACACTGCAAGATGCTTGAAGTCCAGTATGAAGTTTCCACAGTCTGTGTTGATTTTGGGAGCCATGTCATCTGCTGGTTTTGGTCCACTGTGCTTCATTAAGTCCAGGGTCAACGCAGCCGTCTACCAGGAGATTTTGGAGCACTTCCGCAGACTAGCTTTATGGGGATGCTGACTTCATTTTCCAGCAGGACTTGGCACCTGCCCACACTGCCAAAAGCACCAAAGCCTGGTTCAATGACTGTGGGATTACTGTGCTTGATTGGCCAGCAAACTCGCCTGACCTGAACCCCATAGAGAATCTATGGGGCATTGCCAAGAGAAAGATGAGAGACATGAGACCGAACAATGCAGAAGATCTGAAGGCCGCTATAGAAGCATCCTGGTCTTCCATAATACCTCAGCAGTGCCACAGGCTGATAGCTTCCATGCCACGCCGCATTGAGGCAGTAAATTGCTGCAAAAGGGGCCCAAACCAAGTACTGAGTCCATATGCATGCTTATACTTTTCAGAAGTCAGATACTGTTCTATGTACACTCCTTGTTTTATTGATTGCATGTAATATTCTAATTTACGGAGATTGTGGGTTTGGGGTTTTCATGAGCTGTAAGCCATAATCATCGCACTTATGACAATCACGGCTTGAACTATCTTGCTTTGCATGTAATGCGTTTATCTCATGTATTAGTTTCCCCTTTTACGTTGTATTACTGAAATAAATGAACTTTTGCACGATATTATAATTTCTGAGTATCACCTGTATATACAAAAACTGCTTCATTAAGCTAAAGTTTATGTGATGCCTATAGTATCCCTTTAAGATTGTATAAATTACTATAGTAACAAAATGTTGATGTTTAACTGGAGTCAAACGCCCACACATTTCAATAAGACCTTGGTCCAGAAGTTAAAGTGGCACCGTCATGCCGAACTTACCTTTCATCAATCGCTTCCTCTTCCTCTCTCAGGATTTGTTCTTTTTTTCCTATCTAATCTAGTTTTCTGTAAAACATAAGACAAAGTAGGGACTACTTTGTCTCATGTATTTTTCCTACGCTTGATCAGCTTTGACCCACCTTCTGTGGTCAAAGGAATTTTCCCACAATACTCACCCTTACCTCCGTGATCTTGCGATGCTTCCTTTAAGAACGTCTTGTCATACAGGAAGTGGGTCAAGTGACAGCAGAGTAAAATCCAATAAAAATAAATAAATAATAAATTAAGACTTGGGGTACAGATTAAGGCAATAATAGCACAAATTGTACCTGGAAACCTGGCATCAAGCTGTGATTGGAGGGAAAAAAAAACCAGTCAGTACACTTAGACACAGTGCTGGTATTAGGAGACATTACCAGTAGAAACACAGTGCTGTAATTGGAGCGGAGTGGTTAAGTGTTTTGTTTTGAACTCTGGCAGCCAGGTTTCAATTCCTTGTACAGGCTAAAAATATTACATTTTTATGCTTCATTTTTTTTTTTGACAAGTGCAAAAAACATTGTTTGAGATGTCACATAGATGATAAAAATAAAAAATAAAAATAAGCACTATCATGATGACAATTATCTGGTCGGGCTCAGTCCTAAGTGATCTAATGGACATAATGTATGATAAAACTTCTCTGGGTTCAGCACGCAGCAGAATACAGCCTTGAGAATGAATTGGTAACTTTATAGAATACCTCCTTAGCTTTGTTTTATTGATTGTGGAGGTGACAATTCTCTGGGATCATCTTGGGAGAAATAAATCACTTCTTCGGTCCACTTGACAGAACTAAACTTCAGTAGACAAATCAAAATGAAACCAATGCTGGCAAAAATTTTATTTTCTTTTATGGTAGATCAATACATAATATTCAATGTAGTAAAGCAATATAATAAGAGATACCTTTGAAATCCATACATTCAAGGTCAAATGTTCTTTAGAAGATGATGAAAAGAGAACATCGTTTAATAGAAATTAGTTTTTATAAGTTGTAGCTGAATAACATCTTCAGAACATCAATGATCGGCAGTAGGTCATGAAGTCATCTTGAAATTCCAGTGAGTTCTGTTCCCTTACCATAAACTACATGACACAATTAGATAATTGAAATGTTTGGAGGTATTCGTGTGTCTCTAATTCGTCATTGCGAACGGTTTTAGTTAAATGTCACATTGCTTGAAAGCAGTAATTCCCAAATAAGATTTCCTTTTCTACGGAGTTATGAGATTCAGTAGAGAGGATGTAAAATGAGTTTATTACACCAGAACATGTCTAGAAGAAATCATCCAGGGTTTTGAGTCAAGGCGTTAGGTCACTCTGGAAGCAATTAGGTACAGTACTGGTGACATAATGTATTAACAAGAACAAGCTCCGGTGGGATCAAAATCTAATCCTTTTACATAAAATGAAAATACAAAAAAGGGGGGAATTTTTTTTCCTTTTATTTCGTCATTTCTCATTGCCATCAGATTAACCATTCCCTGCAGATTCATCTCTCTAGAACTGGATTTCAGTCTACCTAGTTACCCTACTGAATAATCATGGTTTCAAGCACAATGTAATAGAACTATCCATAGAATTCTGAATATATTTCCATAGATAAGATATTCAAATTTACACCTGGTACCTTGGTATACCAAGGCCAGTGTCATGAGAACAGAATGGTTAATTTACAAGGATCAGTAGTAAGTCTTCAATGGATGCCTAGAAATTAACAGTAACAGCAAAATGTGTTGTAAAACAAAAAGCCAGATTTTATATTAATATGTCAATATTATGTTCATTAGAGCTGCTTCCTTCTATTCTAGATCATTTAACTTTTCAAATCACAGAACAATTTAACTAAATTGCATCTTAGAGCCAGTTATCTGCTGACAGCAGGCGCAAAATTAAACAGAGCTGGTTTTATTCATGATTTTAGATCTTATCTTCAGAATTCTTGATCTATATCATTAAGGGAACAGTATCCTTACATTTTTTAAATGGAAGTTATCCCCATAGATAATCAAAGCCAAAAAGTTTTCAAAAACTATTCCAGATTTTTGTGCCAATGCTGGATTTGAGACCAAAAATGGCGATGATTAGATAAATATACGAAAATCAAACAAGGCTGTTTAAATTTTAGATTAAAAAAGTGACAGTTGCTATTCTTCTCCCTATACTCCTACACCAACTCCAAGCAGATAAATCAGAAGTTGAGACGTTTAAACTGTCCATATATTGACTGTAAAGGAATAGCAATATTATGCATGGAAGGTTGTTAAAATAATGCCTACTACACAACACGCAGTGGCCCATGGGGATGTCAAGGGTCAATACTACCAAAGCTCCCCTCAATGGTACCAATGTTTACTTAAGTTTTTTTATGAAGTTCTATTTTTTTCTTGTATAAACATGTAAAATGGTGACAGATTGTACACATACTTGTCACGCACACAAAGAGCATTTGAACATATTGACTAAAGCGGCTTCTGCACAAGCCACAACAATGTAGGACTGTTTTTCGTTTCTTATGTGTCACGACAGAAATAAAGAGATATCGTTTAACTGCACTTTAATTTTGCAAGAGAGCATAGAAACTTTGGTCTTGAGTTAGGAGCAAGAACAAAGTTGTAGAAGCCAGTATCAAAGACCAAGAACATTTCTTTGAGGTTTCATTGTGGGTGTATGTGAACTAGAATCTATTACCCACACTATATACACACGATACAATACAATAAACGGATCTGTTCAGCTTCTTTAGTTATCATAAAAACAACAAAAAAAGGCATCAGACGTAATAATGGGATTTAAAATGTGCTTATCCAAGTATTACACATAATGTCTTTTATAAATGCTCAGAATCCAATAAGGAATTATGCTAGATTTGTATTACGCACTCATTTGTCAAGTTTGGAATGTACTGAAATAGGACACTGGATGCTAAAAAGAAGCTACTTCACTTTTGTTAGTTCTTCATTTTAGCCACCTCCATCTACAGGGTGAGCCATTAGACCAATGAATGTACAATAGTTAATAAGTGTGAACGGGGGAAGATAGCAAACACAAAAACACAGTAAAACCAGTTCAGGAACTATAGAAACGCAGGACCAAAATGGAAACCCAGAGCCTTACGAGAAATGGCAATATCAAATGGCTTAATGTGGTCTGATCTAGGGAAAAGCAGTGTCCCAGTACTCCACATTAATGCTCTTCGAACTGTGTCACTAGGACAACCTGAATCCATATAAGTGTTAAGGAGTTATTGGAAGTCCACATTGTACAGCAACAGGAGAATGACAACAGGCACAAACTCTGCTAAGGTTAAAAAAAAAAAAAAAAAAAAGTAGTACATTCAATAAACACTGAATACTAGCAAGCAGATGTTCCAAATCAACTATTTTGCTTTGCATTTGCAATTTATTTTTCAGGTCACTGCAATTCAATGTCTGGTTGAGAAATAACAGTTTTCCGCATCTCCTTCTCACCAGTTAAAGTATCAAATTCGAATCGGTTTGTAGATTGTAAGCTCATGTGAGCAGGGATATTTAAACCCTTCAGTCTTTCTCTGCTTTGTCTGTCAGTTACCCAATATTTTATATCCCTCTTTGTAAGATTTTTAAGCACTGAGGAATAAGTTTGCGCTATGTAATATTGTTGCACGTTCACCATTAATCAACGATAATCAGTACAAAATATGGCAAACCAGAACACACAGCAATTGTTCCCAACGTATCTTACCACGGTCTGTTTAGTATCATTGATCTCACAAAAATGCAGAATTTGCAAGGTAGATCATATGCAATGCAGAGTACAGACATACTGGAAAATAAAAAGCGCTGTTAAGTCAAATTATAAAGACTACGTTTTCAGTAAAAAAATAAAATAAAAATCACAGATCCTAAAAATAGCCTATGCTTCCCGTTGTTTAAATTGGAATGTTTCCCTAAACCGAAGAGACAGTGATCAGTAATTGGGTTTGGCGCACACACAAAATATTTCCACCCTATAACTTCAAATTACCCATTTTGTATTCAAATAAAATGGGCAATAATGCAGCTTTTATCACACAAAATCTTTCAAGCTGTGCAATATTAGGACAGTGTTAAGGACATAAAAATATATATTTTTTGTGATTGTGACGGTGGTGGGGGGGAATTTACGTTTGTACAAGATTGAGGCTAAGGGTGTTAATTATTCCTCATCATCAGTAATTATGATTAGATGATCAGAGTTTCCGATAATAAATGGCTCTAATGATGGAAAGCTCCACTCCAAGAAACAGGACGTAGCATTAGCATAACTGTGCATGCAACATACACAATACTGCAGCCTCTGCTTACATGTCATTGAATGATTAGTTAGGAATTCATAATTACTAAAAACCACACTGTAATTTATTAGGCTTGCTGACAGTTCCAGTTCATTAGAAGATGATTACCTAATAGTGACCTCTAGTGGTCAGTTCTTATCTATAGCACACTTGGTCCTGTAACTGGATTAGCAAAAGGCACACAGCATTTAAACACCATACACGTTACAGGATCCAGCACATATTGCTGTTTTTTCCCCTGTATTACTTTATAGCGCTACTTATAGCTTTACTGGTAAATATGTGGGGTCAGCCTAGCATAAACCTCCAGATGTTAGATGGCAAACCTATCATTCTCCATTCCAAACTTGGAGGATGATGGGAATTAAAGTCACAAACGGTATACTAAACAAATGGTTTTTAAGTACCAAATAAATAAAAAATGGAACAGTCACTCCTGCAAGCAAAGCAAAAAAGCAAGTAATAATGTAGATTACTATGGGGGATGGGATTAAAGAATAGCACAGTTGAAGATTTTACTCCCATTTGGCTAAATATTTTCAATTTCCTTGTCAACATATCAATTTACCAAAAAATTTAGTTTAGAGAACGAAACCCCTACACATATACAAAGTACTATAATCCATACACAGCCCAAGGTTTATAGAGGTAGCGGAGATTAAAATGTGGAACTGTGCTGCGAATTGTTGGATGGATAGTAGAATAACAAGGTTAAAAGGACGATCACCAAAAACTACTTAATAATCCTTTCATAAAGTTTTGAATAGAAATACATTTTCCTTTTCCTGTCCTTTTAACCTTGCAATGTAAAACATTGCATTTTTTGAGTCGATCCACCTCCTTGATCCACATGTGCCTTAAAGCTCCAATCTTCCTCTATGTGGAGCATGGGATTGGACCTCCTCCATGATGCCGTGGGAGGTGGAGGGGTAAGCAGCACTGGCGAAGTTGAGCAAAACTTTTTTTTTATTTTTTTATTTTTTTAACATATTAATGTTAAAAAAGCATATTAATGCTTGGGTTGGGCTGGGGGGAGGGAGGGAGGGAGAGAAGGCATCTGGAATTAAAAATAAATAAAAAGAGGAGGCATAGGAATTAAGTATTCCTAATTCTATTAGGAATAGAGATTTGTATTCATAATGCTATAGTTTTACTTTAAGGTTTCAATAGAAATACATTGTGCTAGAAAGCAGGGGAAACCAATTTTTTTTTTTTTAAACACACACACACACACACACACACACACACACACACACACGGCATAACCAATGCTAGGAGCTGTAGAGTGTTTGCTGTGATTTAGTAGTGGCTGCTTAAAGAGTTGTACTTCCTGCTGCAACAGAATCTCTATTTAATGCCATTATCACCAGTTCATGACCCAAGCAGCATGAAATGTCAACCTGATGAATGTAACGACGGCTGACCTCAGACAGGGAAGTCACGCTATTGGCAGGGTATTCCAACAGCACCTTACTGGCCTTCAATAGGGAACATCAGGTGCATAGACCTTGCACAGCGCTGGCAGCCAGTCCCGTACAATCTCGGAGGTGGTGTGGGAGCGTGTGACAATTGATTAGAGCGATGGCCAAGCAAATTGATTTGTTTCTAAATGCAAAGAGTTATTCTATCCCTCATACAATAGAGGAGAGAAAATTGTGGTTTTATTGAGGGTTTTAAATAGAACTTTAGAAAATTTAAAATGTGTTTGGAAAACATGTTGGAGAGCACCGATTGGTTCTGCAATTGGCTATCTACATGCCGTTTGTCACCAATGGAGTACGATTGGAAGTGTAGCAGATGCTGGCACGATTTTTTTTTTTACATGGTTGCTTAAAATGGACCCAGCATTGGAAATCACTGGTGACCTCCACCTATGGTTATGCTTGTGAATTTCCTATTGTGTGTTCAAATTTTATGTTTATTAAAAATCGGAATACATATATATAGAGTCTGCTTGCAGAGACCTTTGATGATCTATTGAGAGAAGGCAGACAAGTAGGATCTATCAAGATGTAATTTTCCTTGACACAATGCACATTCCTTGAAGTACAGCACCACTTCATTAAAATTCTAGATATGACACAAATGAGAGCTGGGTCTAGCTTTTGGTCATCTGTCATCACCACCACGAAAAAAAACCTGCTAATTCTGCACAGATTTAACATTACCAGCCCATGAACGCTCGTTCCAGGCTGGCTAGTGACACTGCTGGAGGTGGACTTACACAATTGGCAGCACTGGACCATATCTTGTTATACAGACTCCAAGCACCATGACCACTTCAAATCACTGAATGAGTAACCCATTAAATTGTAGTGATTTGTTACAAATCGAAAAATTCACATTTTTCCCTTTCATTAGAAATCAATCCTGGACAAAGGAGCTTCATTCCAATGGAATATTAGCCATTGATAGACTGCAGATAACCTCAATAATTTTATTACCAATTGAATAAAATGCAATTTAATCAATGATCTTTCTGTGGAACGGCTTAATTACTTTATAGAATTGTCACAGATATGTGCCCTTAGTCCTGTTTATAGGTGTTAATTATCTCTAGAATATGTAATACACGCTTCTATTAATTTTCAGACAGGTGAATTCAGTACAAGTAAGAAAGGGACAAAAATATAGAATATATATTACAAAAAAAAATGGAAAGTTGTGAATAACACTGCTTCTAGCATAGTTGTGCTATAATACTGAATATCAAATCGATCGTTCATAGTTCTCACTTGATCTAGTCAATACATCCAACAGGTGAAGGACTTCTTTATAAATTTCTTGAAGAGAAAGAAAAAAGGAAAAATGAGAGGTTGCAAGGAAAACAAAAACCAAAAAGAAAAATATGCCAATACAAAAGGGACAAAGAAAAAAAAAATGACCAGAACATGAGGTGACCCTTTATTTTTTTTTATGTTCTGTGCATCATTTTTATTTTCTCTGCATGGGTTTCCCCACATATAGAGCACTTAAAATATGGAATTACATAATTATCATCTTGCACCTACAGACAAAGTGTAATCATGGTAAAAAAGTGGAATACTGTCAGAGAAGGATGTGTGCAATCAAAGAAAATAAAAATAACCATTTTATATTAAATCTTTAGACCAACCCTAAAAATAAGATCCAGACATACTTCCTTCTTTAGTACAAGTCTGATCCAAATTTTTTTTATATACATATACATACACATATATACATATATATACATATATATACATACATATATATATATATACATACATACATACATACATACATACATACATACATACATACATACATATATATATATATATATATATATATATATATATATATATACACACACACACACACACACACTAAAATAAAGGGGTATATATCCACTAAATCACTGGTAAAACAACCCACACCCTAGGCTGAATAAATAAAACATAAATGAAGAAAGCAAAAAGAAACCAATCTAATTGCTAAAACCAGGAGTGGATACCAACACCTAAAATTATTTATGATATATATGTGTGCATAGATATCCTATATTGGATAGGTTAGCTTCTAGCAGAGATCATTGATTTGCGAGTTAAAAATCAAATAGGTCCAATCCTATCAATGCAATCTAATACAGCATGAGTTAGTATGGAATATATATATATATATATATATATATATATATATATATATATATATATATATATATATATATATATATATATATATATATATATATATACACACACACACACACACACATATACACACACACACACACACAGATACTGGTTTTTATTGCAGTATACAGTAGTTCACTATACACAGGTTTTATAATGCATACATTTGCATATTTGGCCTTCCTTTTTTGTCGTTCGCAGCATTGGCTAACTAATGCAAGTGCCTAACTCTACAAATCTGAAAGAAAAAATAAGAAAAGAAAAACCAAGCACTATATATTAGCGTTAACACAATGCCGACTATAAGCAATACATGGATGCTTCCAGCGCATAAATAGAAAGTAAAGAAACAGAGCACTCCACATGGATCACACACACACAGACACACACACATTTAAACAATGATAAAAATTTACAATATTACATTTTTTAAATATTAAACCATTTGAAACGCTTATACAAAAATTAAAATCACGGCCCAAGTGGTTAGAAATTTCAGATGCATTGATTTTCCCTTTATGTTGTATTCTTAACTCACCTTTTATGTACACTACAAATAATATTTTAGAAAAGGCAGAAGGGTTTGCTTTATTTTAAAACATTGTTGCTTTCCGTGCTACAAAAAGGTATTTTTACTAGATGGAAACATGCAAGGACACATTCCGAAGACAATTGTAGAAGAACATTCGTGTCTGCAGAATTTGTGAAAAAAGTCTTCAACTGGTGGAACTCTGCAGCTAATGGAATACACTATTGCACTAAAAAGGGCACAATTTAAAAGATAAATTTGGAAAATACTAATTTTAAGGTATAGTTTGCATACAGACCCCCCCAAAAAACACACATTTATATTAAAAAAAAATAAGAGTAAAGGGATTTCTTTTTGAAATTACAGTGTTCCTGATAACCCAAATTTTACAAAAATTCAATCTATATTTATTTCATTTGTATTGATAAACACACAGACACATTCATTAATTCTGGAACATATTACAAACATATTCAAAAGTTAGAGAAATAATCCAATAACTGCTCAGCATATCTAGATTGTGATTAACTGGCTTTTATCACTGAAAAGTGAAAGCCCAACTAAAATCATGAGTGCGCTTTGCGCAATCTGTTCACAGGAAATAGGAAACGCTAGAGCGCATTAAAAAAAAAACAAAAAACAAAAACTCGTCCTTAAATGTACTTCCCACGCACAATGGGTGTTCGACAAAATATGGAGAGGTATCATAGGTCATTGGTTCCAATCTTTTTTTTGTAGTACAGCATGTGAGGCATCTCACTAATTTATAGAAAAAGTATTTCAAGAATATGATCTTCGAGTCTAAGGAACGCAAGTGCCATTACAGTAAATCGTATTTTTTAAGCTGTACAAGGCTTCCAGTGCCGCGTACATAGAAATAATGAAGATTCTCAAGATCCTTTGGTGTGTTAAAAATCTATTTCTTACTGAAAAGGTCAGTATAAAAAGGAGACAAAAAACAAAAACAAAGTTTAAAAAAAATATATATATATTGTTCATGAGAAACAGTAACCAAAAGAATAGGAGAAAAAAAAAGAAAAAAAAAAAAAGAACAAAGTAAACTGGGAGTTTTGAGTTTACAAGAGAAATAGTCTGAAACAATTGGGGAGGCTACTTGCTGAGAGAGCCTGAGAAAGCAGACATTTTATAGGAATTTAGCGCATAATTAACAGACCAGAAACATAGAATGCGTGAGAGTAGAGAAAGTTATGCCAAGGCGATGCAAGGGGTGGGGGGGGGGCAAAGAAGAAGAGGGGAGGGGGTGTATTCAGACTACTGTGTGAAGCTAGGAGCCAGACAGTAAATTCTCCAAAGAAATGACTAGGGCTATACTTAAAAGTAGATGCAGACATTTAGAATAGCAATATGGGTACAGTCGATTCAGGGCTCAAACTGGAAAGTTAATTCAAAACATAAGATTGGCTTATCCTATTTACAGCAAATAAAATAAGGCTCAAGGGTTTAATTAAAAATAAATAAATGCAGATAGGTATTGGGAAAATGTTAGGCAAGGTAAATTACACACTCATGGTTTTATTTCTCCTGGAACAACAATATATTGTTATTGTTCTATAACAATATATTTAGTTATTTCCATGTATGCATTGAATATATTGGAAAATATAAGCAAATTTATAGAACCCATCACCAGGAGATTCAGAGTGTCTGTGGCAGATTGGCTCTCATTTGAAGAGCTTTGATTACCATAGCCCTCCCAAGGCTCAGGGACTCTGTAGAATTATGGTATATTGCGTTCTCTCTCCAGTAATCCATGTAGCCGTTACAAAATATGACCCAGGAGGAGCAGCATGTGTCGGATTTTGAATTCCAATGTATAACTGCGCCGTAATCGCATTAGGACTTCCCCCATAGGAAAGCATTGTATAATTGTATAATGCTTTCCTATGGGGTTTTGGGTGACGCTGGATGTCCTCATGTAGAGCGTGAGGACTTCCAGCTTCAGTTAGGCCACCTAACATTCAGTAAGTCCCCAAAAGTCGCCTAACATTCAGGAAGACTCTAGTGGCTCTCTGGTAGACAGACACTAGGGGTGGAGTTAACCCAGTTTATCAAAAACTGCAATAATTACAACTGCAGGGTTAAGGGACCTGGGACACTGCACCCAGACCACTTCAATTAGCTAAAGTACCCCGATGGGGTCCCTTTCAGGTGAATGTAGAACACAGGTTCCCTTATTTAACAATGTAAACCTTATATATACACACACACAAGTCTATATGTATATCGACCTCTCCCGTTATGTCCTTGGAATTTGAAGTTCAAAGTTCAACACTTCAACAAGTAGTGTACTGTATTGGCTATGGTGCTTGAAGTGTTCTTTAAAAAATAAATTTGAATATATATAATAATCCAGTTCCATTCCTGCCTGCTACGAAGCAGATGGTAAAGTAATCAACCCATCGATCATAAAGAATTCTACAACGGAAGATTGGAAAAGGGCTACGTGGCTTGCTCGTTTGGATGGATGGCTAAATTATGTATTTGTGTTGGTTTTGTTTTTTTAAATGTGGGAAAACCTATAAACAGAAATACATACATACTGATGGGCGTTGTACAAAATCAGACTAAGCCACAATCTTAGCAATCAGAACCAGGAAGAATGCAAATAGTAGATTCTGCTTATTTCTACCCTAAAGGAACAACGTAAAATGATGGACACCCGCAATCAAAGCCGCTTTGTTAGCACAGGCCTGTCTGGGTCTTGCCAGCTATTTTGCAGTATTTGAAATATAATCACCTGAACTAATCTTTACAATTTTCTCCCAAAACCACCATGACAAAATTACAACACTGTCAATATCCACTAACCATACATGTGAAATGAAAGGAAATCAGTTTAACACAAATTCAATATAGTCAGCTTGAAGATGACAAACTAGAGAGTTAAAATATACTGAAATCATCATTAATGAGTTATTCCCATGCTAATTAGAATACACTACAGGCCCTAGCTTCGATCAATCATGGTAAACAAATGTGTAGGCAGACTATCATTATTTACATACAATTTCTTTATATTATGCAGTATGTGGTACATATCCATGCGGAGGAAATGAGACCCAGGCAACGCAAAGAGAGTGATTTTTTTTTATGTATTTATAAAACCTATGTTATTATCCCATTATTAAACACATTACAAAGCTTTCAGACTGCATAAAACCATCAGTATGATTCAGATCTAAAATACATCGTGTATGTAAATCGCAATGAGTTACCAATAACGGTGAATGAAACTGCCAAACTCAAGATTTAGAGAGATTCCAAGTTCAGATAAACATTAAAATCCATTGACAGAGGTAGTTCTGATCCAGAAATGTCAATATACTGGGGAAATGGAAACGTTTTCAATGTTACGCTAGCAGTTTTATGTATTAGGACTCAGAGATGTGATTATAGCCACAGAGTGTTAAGGCTCTATAAGCAAAAGGTATTGAAGTCGTCCTTTTTTCCAGCTTGACGTGGAAACCATATTTGAGAAATTATAGCAAAAGTATTAAAAACTGATATTTTGCTGCTAATGGTCTTGAGAACGTAATTATGTAGAATTTGTTCACGACTTATCTGCATAACTCATAACAAATAGAACACTTACCTAGCACAGGTTAGTCAAACCTGACCCTGTTCCAGGTTTTAGTGCAATATTGTGCCTTTAAAGGGACATTCCAGTCACCATAACCACTACAGTGGTTTGTACTCTATTTGACAAAACACAGGTGATTCTGAACGCTCAGAACAATAGTGTTATTAAATGCTGTGAGCACAGAGTTATTGCCACATAAGGCCATGTCAAATTTCTGCAGTTCTTTCAGCGCCAACGAGTTGAGACCTTTTTTGTGAATATATGTTTGCACAAACTTGTGCAGAATAACTCCGCTAATGCAGAAAAGACTGCAGAGATAACCCAGTGTCCGCAAACTGCCAACGCACAACGTAAACATGTAATCCGCGCTCATGACTTAAACATATTTGAATGGATAATGAAGAGCTAAACTATTTTCTTATGAGATCTCCAGTTAAGGGTATGGGCTAAAGATTTTGGGGATTCCTTTGTGTTATTTTCTGTCAAACCGGAGGGGAGGCATCCATAGCGTTCAAGTATTACAACTACAAGCTGCAGTGGTTATGTTTTTTGGGAATGTCTGTTTCATAACATAATGGGCTAATTACAGGTTATACAAATCCTAAAACTCTGGATATATATAATTCTGAAGTTGCACCCCAATTATAGGTTGGCCAACACGGTATGCAAGTTACTCAACTATATGGACTTGAATAGAATGTTAACATCACTTTTTCCTCACTTACAAAAAAAAAGTTGTTTTTTTTTTTTTTTTTTAAAAGCACACACACACACACACACACACACACACTTTATTGCAGTATCACTAACATAAGAGAGCTTGAGGTGTTTCACTCTACACAGAGCACTCAATCAGTAAGTATTACTGGCAAGCCGATCATTCCTTTTTATCACCATCAGAGCATGTTTTTCGCTTTATCACCGCCTCACCAGGAGTAGTACACTCTGGCCCTTTACCTACTTAGGAAGTTAGAGGACGGTCCCAGGCAAATACAGGATGTGACTATCAAAAAAGGAGACATAAAAATAAATAAAGGTTATATTAACAAAATACCCAGGATTATATGGACAGCATCAAGTAGATGGAGTCACGCAGGGAGTAGTTGGACCTAACTACCATTCTCCCAGACTAGAGAAAAACATTTTAAACAGACAAGGTCCCAAGACTAACTAGAACAACTAAATGCATATTTGTCCTATCAACTCCTTTAATTATTACTATTGCTCTAAAATATTTTAAAGACTTTAAGATATACATATTAATTTCATCCTTTAAAAGAATAATCTGATGGGAAGCCTACGTCCTTTACAAACCTCACTTAATCGTTCAGCGATTCGTCATGTGACTGAATCCCTCTGCACAAAATGTCTAAACAATCCAACACATGGTAAACCCCACCCAACTCCGCACCTACTTCAAAGACAAAACAAGCACATAGACCAAGATATGCTACTGACTGTTCCAGCCACCCTCCCATTATCACTGCACATCATTTTTATGGTGATCTCACAGATTTCTAGGAGTGCAAAGCTTGCACTGGTCTTCAGCGCCGCCTGAACTCTGGCACAACATCAGTATGTCTTGGCCAATGCCAACTTTGAGTTTGGAATGTTACTGGTTAACACTTTGCTGGTGTAAACTCTTCATCAACATAGGACTGGTATTATTGCTGCTGTAGCCACTTGATTGTGGCCTGGGGCCTATAGATGGTCTGTGGGCTAAATACAGTGCACTGGAGATTTTAATTAACTTGTGAGTGAAATGTTCACAACATCTGATAAAGTTAAAGAGGTGCAGTGCCACGTTCCCTTGGAAAGTAGTTAAAACGGTTTTCAAACGCTTACCTGGCTCCCTCCAGCTCAGTTCGATATCTATATCAATAACAATATACACAAACACACACAGACAGATCCCCTTGTGCAACTGATCTATCAATTTCACCCCTATTTGACTGTAATTCATTGGTTGATCGCTGCTGGGATAATCCAAAACTTTCCCCCCAAAAAACATGTTTAGTTGACATCTCACAACTAAAACGGTTGCACGAGAATTATATCTATACACATATGTCCAGAGCTTACATATACTAATATTCTAAGTATGAAATCAGCATCTCTCAATAGCTTCCTACAATTGGCTCTGCTCTAGCACACTGTGCATCTGAACCTTATTGTGAGAGCAAATCTAATGTCAGTGAAAGGATTATTATGTGTTAGCACAATCAACCTCTGTTTAATGTACCTCCCCACTCAGACCGTGCCCTTTGATCAGTTTATTCACTGATGGCCAGACAATGTTTGATTTATCCCCTGTGAGTGTACTATTTCAGTACTTTCTCCCCAACAATATAAATTATCAAACAAACATTATCCATCGGACTCATTTAGAAGTGTAATGATATACTGTAGCTAGATGACGCAGGCATGCCTGGAAAGTACGAAGAAAGTCTTCGAACACCCAGATAGAAAAAGAGAAATATGCAAGTCTGAATCCGTGGGTCCATGGTTATAATATTTTATTATTTATAAAGCGCCAGCAAGTTCCGTAGCGCTGTACAATGGGTTATATACAAAAGTAAGAACTGTCAGGAATTCAAAGTGATTGTCAAATAAAAAAAATATAATTAAAAAAAAAAAGACACTAAAGTCACCTAGATAACTTCATTGCAATCAAGGGTCTGGGTGTAGTGACCCCATAGTTTTAACCCGGCAAAGTAAAACATTGCCGTTTTGTGGATACAGCAATGTTTACATTGAAGAGTTAAACACACCAACAGTGACAGTCTACCGCTTTATTCTCTAGAATCCAAATAAACTGGGTCCTGCAATCAAATGCAGCCCATAGCATTTGATTGGAGAAAAGTGAAGTTTGGCCAAACATGCCTATGGCCTAACCAATGCTTCTCTATAGATTTAATGACTTTGTGTAAAATGTCAAACAGGCGTTTAAATACCAAAAGGTGGGGCATATTCATTAAAAAAAAAAAAAAAAAAAAAAACAATTGTTATTTTTGGGACTATAGTTATTTTGACCTTAAAGGGAACCTAAACTGGAAAAATTCTCCAAGTCAACTATACCTTCAGTTTCGCTTCTTCTCAGAAAAAGCAGCGTTTACATTGCACAGCCTGCAGCGATAGGCTATAGACACCAGAACCACTACATGAAGGTGTAGGGGTTCTGGTGACTATAGTGTCCCTTTAAAACAATGGCTGACAGGGAGCTAAGATAGAGGGAGTTGAGTTGCAATATAAAGAGGCGTCAATTTTTTGATTTTTTACACCTTGTTAAATACAATATTAAAATCCTGGGTAATGACAGTTCCCCTTCAATTGGATGCAAGAGTGGAGACCACCTGCATCAATAAATATTACAAGGGAAAAATGAAACTTAACAGGAAATTAAAAAGAAAACAAAATTCATTGTGGGGTATCTTTGTCCAGCTGCCTCGAGCAATCCACGTTTAATTGCACCAGATACTTGTGCCAACCACGGATATTATAAGTCCAGGGTATATACATTGTACTGAATATTGGTTAGCACTCACATTACAATTATAAAAAGAATCTGAATTCATGATGCAGAAACGTGTATTATTATATAAACAAACTAAATGTAATACAAAGTCTCTATAAAGATATGGGCAAATTACACAAAATAAGTTCATTTATAATAAGTATACAGAACATTTTCTAAATTTAACAGATACTACTGAGGACAAGCACTGAACTAAATAAATTTTTAAAAAATTAACTTTTTTTTATTTTTAAGTATAGATAATCCTTAATGATATCCCTGTTTGTATTTGGGTTCTTAGATGATCTTTGGCGTTAGCATGCAAAATGACCAAATTCATGTATCGAAAACATGACCTAGAAAAGAAAGGTCTGAGGCTCGAAACCAAAGCTGTGTCCTTGCACATTTAAAATATCCCACTAGTTAATGTTAACAAGCTTCTAGCTCTGAGAAAAAAAGAAAAAAAAAAAAAGGAAAAAAAAATTCTCAGCCTTCCTAACAACCCTCACTACTAACTGGTTGCATCCCACCCTTGTTCCCTGCATGTAGCATTCTCTGACAGCCAGCATGAAAAGATGCTCTGACGGGGGACACTGGCTGTCAGAAGTCACCAGCTGGCCTGCCAGGGTTTTGCAGTCACAAGGGCCAGCTGACAGCCTAGGCGTTACTGACCATGCTGAGCTCCGTGCCGCCCAGCTGCTATGTGGTCATGTCCATCTGGAGGGCTCCAGCAAGACAAATATCTCTGCCTGTCAGATCTCTTCAGTGGCCCTTGTTATGCAAATTCAATTACTCAAGTGTGCCTTATTAATGCTGGCTAACTGCTCCGAGAAGCATCTCATACTGACAGTCCGTTCACATTTTACCTCTCCAGAAGCACCTCATTTATTTCTGCTTAACAATTCACGTGTAATACTAAAGTCGAGCTGATAAAGTACAATGTGCTCTAACCTCAGAGCACACGGATACAGATACAGGAAATATAAGCTGATAATTAGCAAAAAACTGCAGGTTTGTTTTTTTACATCGACTGAAAAATACATGCAGTATCAAAAATGTATCTGTTAATTTGCAAACTAAATGCAAACATTAATTCTGTCGTTTTCAGTAAAGAGGACATTTTTATAAAATATTTACAAAAAATGTAAATTGCGTATTTTGTAGTAAAAAAAAAAAAAATAATACATCTTATTGAATTTGTATTTCCTACTACTGGATTAAAGAAGTGATGGCTAACCGTGGCATTCCAAACCTTTTTAAACGACATTTCAAATATCCTCAGCCAGCCTACGATTATCTGAGAATTCTATATATGATTTTATAATCTTTGCATTTGACAAGGAGACTTTTTTCCCCCTCCCTTTCCAACAATCCACATTTCCAGCTCAGAAAGGCATTTCTGCCTGGGCAGTACTCCGATGCAATATTTTTTTTTTCCCCCCAGCAGTTTATAAATTCATGGAAACAAATTTGGTTAAAAACGGGACATACTTGTTTAGTGCTCATGCCAGCGTGGGCAGCAGTACATAAGAGCAGACAACTGATATTTGGGGTTAAAAAAAAAAAAAATAATAGAGAAAATCTTAAAACTTATATACAGAGAATGAAATTTTCACATCTGTACTGCTGTGGGAATGTGACTTTCTCAGTATGTTTCAGTCAGGGTTAGATCACTGATTTCCAACATCAAATCTAATTGACACTCTAGGGAGCTTGTCATCCTAGTGCATCATACTGTTACTTCTCAGAGAAATGTAGGACATTCTGTACATTTATGCAGCATGAAATTATGCAGGGACAGAGATATAAAGACTGTTGTAGTCAAAAATAAATACTTTGTGATCAGAGACACCTTGATATCACACAGCACGTAACGTGTAAAATGTGTAGTCTGCATGAGCTTATGATCTCATATCTTTTATATTAAATATAAGAGCATTTCATTTGCTCTGTCGAGTACTTGTCGGTTTCAAAATTCTCACTTTGAAAATGTAAGTACATGAAACAATGATTTTGAAAAAGAAATGAATAAATGCAATTTAAAAAAAAAATTAAATTACCCACTAGTGCTTTAGATCAAGATGGCCATAACTCATTTGCCTCATGGGAGACTTGGTTCTACTGCAGATAAAAGTCTATATGTTGGCCATACTTGCTCAAGAGATTTCTACACACCTATGGCGTTCCGCTACATATAAACATACAAAGGTTGGTTTTTAACATAGAATGCTCATCCATTGTACTTTTCTACAGCTTGAAAAGGAATTGAATAAACTAGTAGACCAAAAATAATCACCAGACAATACAATGTTCAAGCATTGGCCAATAATCACATGCGGAGGAATGTTTGCAGAGTTATTGTAAATACATTTTTGCAGAGCGGTTATTGTAAATAAAGCTAGGAACCATTTTTATCCCCACCTCCCAACCTCCCCCCCCTCAAAAAATATTAATTATATTATATTATATTATATATATATATATATATAAAAAAAATTTTTTATTATTATTTATTTTTTTCACACCTCTAACTCCAATATAATTTATATTTTGAAATAAACAGCCCATAGTAATTTTTTTGGGCATTCTGAATGTATTGTTCACAATTAAAAAACAATTGCCACTTCAACAAGCTGAAGTGTTTATGGTGTAGGAGTCGCCAGGTGCTGTCTCACTGAATGGTCTGACTTAAAACCTTGATATCCTGGGAGCTAACTAACTAAAGTGGGTAGTAGTGTTTATGGTGCTTGAAGTGCCCCTTTAAAGATTACGAAGAGATATAACAGTGGGGAATAAGTGGAACAAACCTGCAAGCCACATTAGCTTACCTGGGAATACGTTCCCACACTTTAAATTGAAATTTGGAGCTAATTTAGTAAGCCAGTATCCATGAAGAACTAAAAACTGAATTAAAATATTAAGGCCAAAAATAGCACTATCACATGGCACTTCTGAAGGAATTTCAGCTATCCAACAACTTGGTAATTCTACTTACAATATTCCATTAGGGAATAATGGTCTACACCACTATAGTGGGATTGGACACACATACACAGTGAGTTACAGCTGTCTAGATGAGGTCCCTGAGTGCATATAGCGGTTATGCAACACTAGAAAAAACTAATTTCAACTATAGGTGTACCCATTACTAAAGATATCCATTAATATATAAAAAGGGACACTCTAGGCACCATAACAACTACAATGTGCTGTAGTGGTTATGGTGTTGTGTCCTCAGGAGCCAAGCGCTGGTCATCTGTCAAATTATTTATTAAATGGTTTTACATTATACCTTGTCGTGTGGTCCTTCAACTCTAGACATTAAAATTTACACAAAAAATAACGCTTGGATGCATTTTTGCAAAAACACAAACATCAAGGATAACGGACATATGTTAACAGGTTGTTGATACACAGAGAAATCTGACTGCCATTATAGAATCGAGAAGGAATCTTCTTCCTTTTTGTGGCATAACTGGAAGTTTTTTTGCTTGCTTTTCAATCAACAGCATAAAAAGGTTGAACTTGGCAAACTTTAGTCACACACTGCATCGACTACACAAACACTGCAACCTTGTGGGTGAACTGGGCTATTGTAACAGGCCCCAAAAATTTGATGGCAGCCCAGAGTACCATCTACAACTCTTTGTCTTAACTTGGGTTATTCACATGTTTTGGGATAATGGGTCTATGGGGCTTGTGAGTAATGCAGTGGAGGGAAGTATTTTTTTCGCCAATCTGAGGTTCCATGATGCAATGAAAGCACACTTGCATGCTCTAGCATTTAATAGACAAATGCCATACACATGCATCCACATTTAGCATTTTCTCCAGCAGTCCTAACTATGTGCCTCCATCCTGACTCCCTGGCGCACACAGTTTTAATGCCTGCCTTTTTCAGTCACAGGGAAACAAACAACTTGGCATCTCTTTCCACTGCCATGTTTGCTCTGAAAACCAGTTCTGAACTCGATTGTGATGTCAACTGCAAAACAGTCTCTTCTCTGGAAATGACACCAGTGGAGAACACATTGAGGGGCAAAAGAAAATATATACACACACTGAAGATTTTTAATAAAACAAAATAAAAAATAGACTGAAAACAGTCTACAACTCTTTGATAAAGGTCCCCAATGATTTGATTTCTCCTTTGGATGCTCTCGCTATGCCGACTGCCAGCTGAAAAGGATATAGCTTCTAACAATGACTGATCCAGGGCTAAGATGGACACTCCCAGTTGCAGGATAAAAAGGTGAAGATTTCTACAATCTTATTTTTCGCAAAACAAAAGGGATGAGTCAAAATAACATTTAAAATAAAAAGGGAAATGAAAATCTCACTTTAATTCAAATTTAAAAAGAAAACCACACCATATGTAGAATAAACTAAAATAGTTAACACAAGTTCTAGACAATTTTCAATATCTTTTTCAATGGGGTCATTTCCAGAAACGCGAGGGTCCCATTTTGATATAAGTTCAGCAATAAGTATCTTATAGCTGTATGCATGATGCCACTAAAACGAAACATATATAAACTGCAGCGAGCCCAGACAAAGACATAGATGAACATTTAAAATAAAAAAAAATTTAAAAAAAAAATTCAATTGGAGTTCTGAGCCTATCCCATAAACTCCTGTAGGTCATCCCTCTTCAGAAGTTTCACTGTAATTGTTGCAAAACAGACTTTCATAAAAAGCTACAGGGCATAGTTTTAAATACTTTTTTAGCCAAAAGGATGAATATCGATGGCCTCCATGAAGAATTTCAGTGGGAGATTTAGATGCTGCATTTTACAAGTCACTGCTGCTAAAAGCATCTTTGATTTTCCTTTTTCGATCACTTCCCTGCTACTGTCTCTCTTTTTTGTATTTTTCTATGTTTTTTTGCCGTCTTATGGTAAAAACACAGCTAGGTATGGTTAATGGTCTGTACCATGTTGCTTTTGTATTGATATGTAAACTTTGTTCAGCAAATAATTTAAAGTGATTGCCATGGCATTTGGAGAGTCCCTTTAAATACATTCAAAACACTAAGTGCTGTAAACCATAAAATGCTATATTGTACATCTGTACAATGTTATTTTTATTCTAAATAGCAATTGTGTGTTAGCAACCAGTAATTCTATACACATGTGACATTTGTAGTGGGCCCATTTCAAAATGATAAACTTCATTTAACGAAAGGTTCTACTGTCTGTTGTATATTTGGCTCCAAGAAAACGTTAGCTTTCGTTATAAAGAAAATCATCATCCAGCATCTACATCTGTGCTGTAAACAAAGAATATTTTAATACTATGGCATTGATCATCTGGCAAAAAAAAAAAAAAAAAGTAAGATAGTGACATAATATCTATTATTACTCACATTAGAACTACCCCACGGGGAAGCATTGCTAAATCCTATGGGATTTTAGAGAACGCTGGATGTCTTCCTGCAGAACGGGAGGACGCCCAGCTTCAGTCCAGACCAAAAGTCGCCCCAACAAACTCTAGTGGCTGTCTTTCCCTTGGGATTTAAGGTAATATTTAACCTATTTCAGTGGGGTGGATCAGTCATTTCCGTCAATATCCGCATACAAGGCGTGATGGCCTCATGGTACAATTGGGACTGCAAAACAGTAAATTGAATTGAAGGCTTGTCGAATCGGTGGGATTGGTGCGGTGATGGAACTCAAGTAATTCAACTAAATACCTCTGCCAAAGTTCCACATCGCTGGAAACGAAATCACTGAAGTAATTACAGCTTTTCCACAAACACCAGTCGAGACTTGATGAAGGGATACACAACAACTATGGGACAACAGTCACATATTTATAGGGACATTCACAACAGATGGTCATCAACTATGACAACAGGTTCCATCCCTAGCACTGCTGTGTCTGGTGATAACTATTAACTGGAGAGGATTTATTAACTCGTAAACAGGTATAATTCCGGAAAAGACAGAACTGGAGTCATTTACACATATACCCTGTTATAATCCATATACATAACTGGACAAAATTCAGGGTTATTCAGTAAAGTGAGAATTATTAGGAATTCAAAGTGCAGTACAAAGTTCCACCTCACAGTCTTGCTTCTTCACAGCTTATTGTGAGCAGAGAGGTCAACAAGCAGAAAGCAGGTACCAGTGCCATTGACTTTGATAAACAGAATTGCTGTCAAGTGAAAAAAACAAACTGGACAGAGAGCTATGGGGTATGATCAGCCCTCATTTTAATGAATGGGATAATTGATCATGTATAAAGTGTAGAAACAGAACTTGAAAATCTGACTCTTAATTCAACACTTAGTGCAAACTATTGTACTTGTATTTTGAGATATTTTCTATCTTTTTACACTTTATAGTTTTTCTGCATTTTTTGGGGGGGAGGAAAGAGTCACCAGAACCACTACAGCTTAATGTCTATAGCATGTCTCTATAGGCTCAGCAATGCCTTTTACTTACATTGCTGCCTAGTAACACTTCTAGTGGTAGTGTCACTGAGACGGCCACTGGAGGGGATTCCCATTTCAGCGCTGTGCACTGTGCAGCATCTACATTCATTGTCTGCACACGCTGCATTGAGAAGCAGAATGCTCCCCATTGTTTAAATGTAGGTCTACCAGGAGATGCTGATTGGTGCATTATAGTGTTCCTTTAACCCCTTAAGGACCAGACTTCTGGAATAAAAGGGAATCATAACATGTCACACGTCATGTGTGCTTAAGGGGTTAATGCATTATCTATGCTTTGCTTGCATTATGGCTGTAAATGCATTATGGGAGATGTAGTCCACAATATCTGGAGTGCCGAAGATTGATTACCCCTGACCTATACAATCTGTAGGCAAGGTAACTGCTTCAACTTATTTAAGCGGTTAGAGATTCGGAGTCCCCTGACACTGTCCTTTCATTCATCATTCAACCATTTTTAATAGTTTAATGTTAATGTTAAAGGGACACTCCACTGCCCAAATACAAAATAAATCTCCCGGATCAGCAGATATACCACAAATGAAATTTACATGCATTTTATTTTGCATTTTTTCTTTGAGTGCACATCTCAAAAAAATAAAATAAAAAAATCTTACAAAACCTGCAGTTTTCTTGACTGCAGCATTTACAAACCTCCCCTTCAAACCCCGCCCAGCCTTCCTGTGGCTGTCCAATCACAGACTTCCCAATGCAGTTCAATGAGAAGTCTTTGTAATGCAGGTGTTCTGTGCCTGTGCAACTGCCTGCCTCTTGAGTTTAGCTCCACTGGGCTAACCAAACCAAGGGAGTGTAACCAGGTTAATGTATAAAAGTGTCAAATCCTATTGAAATCTGCACTTTTTGCAAAATAGGACACTTCATACATAAAGCTTTTCAGAAAGCTAAAGTGCATTAGGGATCTAGAGTTTCCCTTTAAGCGAGAGTCCCCAGCAGCCCATCTCCTCTTTGCCAATAGTGCTAATGAGGAAGCACTAGCCAGAGCAGCAATGGGCGGCTGTGATTGGCTGAGAGAGGGTCAGATGACCGCTTTCAGCTTATTGTGCCCATTGCTGGTATGAATTTGTATGGCAAGAAGTGTTTAATTTCTGCCTTAGCCACACCTTAAGTGAGGGCCAGGCTGTGGGTCATCAGGAATCCTCATTCATTGTTAAACTGACTATAGGCACCCAGACCACTTTATCTCAATAAAATAGTCTGGGTGCCATGTGTAGTAGAGCTCTCTGTACCCCCAGCTGGGTACCTCTGCCCAGGGCCAGATTAAGAGCCCAGTGGGCCTGGTGCTGACAATTATGACGGGCCTAATTACAGAATCATATCGACCAAAAACAGTAAAACACTCCCAAGCGTCATGTATCTGATGGAGATGGTGCTGGAGAGAAAGAAAACAGCAGCTATTAGAAAACACATACCCTAGGCTAATCTCTCACTAATTTATGTTTTCATCTTTCAAGTAAATCCATAACCCCTAACAACAGTGTCCAGTCAAGCAAGAAATCAATGGGCACGGTAAAAGGGTGTGCTACTGACACAAATCACGTAACCTGCCAAAAGGGGCGAACATGCCCAAAAAGAGGATATGTCTGCCCAAAGAATTAGAAGGCCAGCCTGGTATGAATGCATGTCAGGCTTCCTGCCAATCATGCAGCTGGCCAACTAAGGGCATACTATGCAGACAGCACCCTGAGCTTGGCATAAATGCATCTAATGATGTGCTCGCTCATCGCTTTCTAAGGACTGTCCCCTAGCACTCGCTGGTCCACTTGTCTCCTTACCTTCTTACTAGCAGGAGCTCCTGGTATATAGTCTGGGACAGAGAAAAGCTGTATGTAGTGAGTGTAGAAGAAAGGGAACATGCCACAGTGTTAGAAAGACCAAAGTCAGCATTACCTTAAAGGATCACTATAGGGTCAGGAACACAAACATGAATTCATGACCCTATAGTATTAACACCACCATCTAGCCCCCCTGGGCCCCTCATGCCTCCATAAATATAGCAAAATCTTACTGTATTCAAGCCTGAAGCTGTAACTCTGCATGCTGTTAGACTCAGAAAAACAAGCAGTCTGCTGACATCATTTGAAGTGGTGGCCTAATCCAATCACAGTGCTTCCCCATAGGATTGTCTGAGACTGACAAAGAGGCAGATCAGAGGCAGAGCCAGCATGATTCAAACACAGCCCTGGCCAATCAGCATCTCCTCATAGAGATAAATTGAATCAATGAATCTCTATGAGGAAAGTTCAGTGTCTGCATGCAGAGGGAGGAGACACTGAATGTTTGGATGCATTTTAGGTAGCCATGACCCAGGAAGGATCTCGAACAGCCATCTAAGGAGTGGCCAGTGGGCTATCACAAGTCTGTAATGTAAAGACTGCATTTTTTCTGAAAAGAGTGTTTACAGCAAAAAGCCTGACGGTAATGATTCTACTCACCAGAACAAATTCAATAAGCTGTAGTTGTTCTGGTGACTCTAGTGTCCCTTTAACTATATTCATTGTCAGCAAGTCCACACAAGTTTTGTTCCCATACATCCCACTTAAGTTTCCATACTTAAGTAAGAGTATGTGAAAAGTAGTTAGGGTTGCCACCTTTCTTGGAAAAACATACCGGCCTTGCTAATTTGCATAATTAAATATGTATGGGTGACATCACATGATGTAAATCATGAGGGGTGACATAAGAGAAAATGCTGTAAAATCACCAAAAACTACTTAGTTTGATTCTGCTGTATAGATGGATTCCTCCCAGTGCCCCCATGTCTCCCAGTGCCCTCATGACTCAGTGCCCCCATGTGTCGATTACTCCAGGTCTCAGTGTTCCTATGTATCAGTGTCTCAGTCCTATCCCTGCCTGTCTCCATACACAGTGACCCCTACTGGCCAGTGCTGGTATTGCATAGTAATCTCTTGTTTATACTGAGAAAAATACCAGCATTTGTATTGCCAGTATCACTGTAATATTTGCACCAGCCAGGCAGCCTCAAATACTGGCTGTGCCAAACAAATAAAAGCCAGGTTGAATCCCTAAGAGTACTGTGTGAAAAACAAAATAAAAAAAATGAAAAAAAAAAAAAAAAAAATTTTACATTTTTTTTTTTTTTATGAATCAATGGGCCTATTCCATGGGCCCCTATGTTAATCCGGCCCTGCCTCTGCCAAGGACTGCTTCAAAGCTGTCACAGGGGGAAAAAATGCAGCGCTTTTGTCCCAGTCACCATGGCTTGACTGGGGTCCTCCTGGAGCAGGATAGGGGACTAGCTCTATTCCCTCCCAGGGACTGGACGACACACAGTCCTGGGAGCTCTAGTCCTTACAAGGACTTTCCTCACCGAATCCTCCACGAGCTGGAACAAGGTGCTAAGCAGTGATTATAGCCCTTCCCCTCCCAGTAACTAGACAACACATCGTTCTGAGAGTACAACTGGTTTAATGCATCCAAACACAGCCTTTTTATACACATATCCCAACAAAGGGTCTCCACTGTCTTCGCCCCAAGCCCCTCCCAGCAATCTCTGGGCCTGAGAGATAATTAGCTTACTGGTCTTTAACGCAATTATCTCCCAGGAACAGAGATGCCAACAAAAACATAACATAAAATAACCACACATATAAGTACTGCTGGGACTATTCGTGGGTTTGGTTCATGTGAATGGCCGCATGAAGGGAAAGTGCTGAACCATGAGCACCCAGGGGAAGCTGTTAATGGCAGCTGGGCAGAGTAACTCCCAAACGGTGTCCCAGACCTGGACCATAAATCGGTGGGCAGGAGGCCGGCTTCTACACTCCTCCAGGAGTCCGTGGCAAACGTATGTGGGAAGGAGTATGTCACACTATGTCCCCCTCATTTTAATCCGGCAAGTAAAAAACATGGCCATTCTAAAGAAACCGCAGTATTTACATTGCAGGTATTAAATGCCTATGTTGGCTGCCCTACTGACAGTCACTAGAGGTGATTCTGCAGTCATAGTAGAGTGAATTTCTGCTATTTCTAGCAGATGGTCTGCGAGACTTATGGGGAAGCATTGGATTGGCTGAGATTATCAAGATTAATGATCTCAGCCAAGGAGTCAGGGCCAGCCATGGACAAAGGGAGAGACACTATTACCAATTCAATGAACTCGTTATAATGCCTAGAGTGTGCCTTTAACAATACCAAGTAAGCAAACTCCAGTTAAGTCAAGACAGACAAACCACGGTAACGGTTCATGGGATATTCTAGTTCCCCTTACAAAATAATCTGTAACAAACAGATATGTTAGAGCCAGATTAACCCTTTAATTATAGCTTGTATGGATGTACTTTATTACTATGAACAAATTTCACAGCACAATTGAACAATACAGTGAAGCTACTATATATTGTACATTTTAGAGCTTAAAACCACTCAAAATATTCCTCAATCAAATCTTCTAAAATACAATACAATCAAAAGGGTTATTTTACAATAGCCACTAAAATAGCAAATATAAAATTACGTTTTAATCATTCTACCAAAGGCAAAATATATTGTTTCAGTTGCTAAAGATACTCTAATATAAATTCCAGTAAAATCTTTACAGCTTATCTGTTTGTTGCCAAAAACATTACATCAGTGTTCCTTGGTATCATTCTTGAACATAAAATTGACTGAAACATAATGATTAGTTTAAAATATAAAATGGAAAAACAAAAATATATCTTTATATAGACTTTTTTTGTAAAGTGTGCATTTAGATCATACAATATTATATATAAATCCTAAATATATATTTGTTAAGAGTGCCTTCTAATGCCAAATATATAAAATATATATTCTAATTTAAAGTTCAAATATAAACACAAGGCTTTCAAAAAAAAGAAAAAAATTGATTCAGGGTGTAGCTAGAGATGAAATAAGGATTTAAAAAGGAAAACTATGCACAACACATTTAATAGTTTTATCATTTTCACGCTGTAGCATTTTTACAGTAAGAATGCATATTTGATAATACCACATATAAAACGATTTACTTTGATTATTTTCTAGGTCACAAAATAGCAAACAGTTGAATGTAGATTTCTGTGAATATTGTCTAGTACACACACTCATTACGATTTTTATTCAGGACATTCAAATTTCCCTGCAAACATGCAAGCTTTTACCACACTTTTTTTTCTAAACAAAATCTTTGTGCATTGCACGCACAAAAAAAAATTATAAATACATTTTTATTTCTTTTTTTTAAACTGCATGTTGTCCTTATCTCATCACTATCAAAGCTTCAAAAATAATCGTTCCAACGGCACGTTGCTTATATTAAAAAAGGAAGCATATACATCAGGTTACCTTTTCACTCCAATTATCCTAGTATGTAAAATGTTATGCTGCAATTTCTATAAAGCATATCATTTTAACATGCACACTTTTAATGTAGGAGACTGAAAAAAGTAACTATTTCAAGAAGATGTAAATATGCAAAGGTCAATGCAATCTATAAACATTACATGTTAGAATGCTAAAGTAAAGGTTTGCAATTTGATTTAAACAAATGGTGATTGAAAGAACTGAAGTCCTAGTTGGTTATTTTAACATGATTTTTTTAAGTTTATTATTTTCAGCAGTTGAGAAAATCTAAACATCTGCAAATTGTGTGTAAAGTCCAATTAAGATGTAATAATCATGCAGTCACGAGACATTTTGCTAATAGTGTAATAAAAAGGTGTTACAGCATTGCACTGGGCTATTGCATTTCTTAATAGGGTTCTCAATTAATGGCTTCATTTACACTAAAGGAAATATATATACATACACACACACACACACACACACACCACATTTGAACCATCAGAACAAAAAAATATATATATAAACAAAAGTATAGCAATGATGAATAAAAAGATATATAGTAAAAACAAATAGATCAAAGTAACAACTAAAACAGATTTCATTTTTATGTAGTGTAAATTTTAAATGATCTTTATTTACCTTTCACAGGATAAAAAAAAAATTAACAAAAAAGAAATATATAAATTAATTTTGTTTGTTTTTTTCAATACGCACAAATAGCTTATTTAATTTGGACATGGTAAGGCAACGTTTCTACTAAAAAAAAATTAGGTGTACAAAATTGCAACATAGGGGCAAGAAAACAATCAGCAAGTCCTGGCCATAGACTCCAAAAGACAGATTTCAATGGAAATTAAAGCCCAGATTTCATGTTTTACACAATTCTCATTTCTCTGTACTGCCAACTATAGACATACATACTTAACATACACTGGTTATCTAAGAATCCATTGTAATTTTAAATCCTAAAATATATGTAAGCAAAATAAAACTGCAAAGCAAGTGACAGAGTATGAAAAACCTCAGAGCAGATAATCTGTAAACTACGTTTCCCATAATACACTGTCAGTCTGAAGTTTTTTTTTTTTACTCTCCTCTCATAAAACAGCTTTTGAATGGATTATAGAAAACCGACTAGTGTATTGCCTTACAATGTTGTAGTTAAACAGGTAAATTATAACAAGAATGAATAGTAACTTGTCCCGTGTATGTTATGTCAAAGAATTTGCGGAGATAATTGCCTGAATAAATATTCTGTATGAAATGATAAGGATACAAGGTAAACAAGTTAAACAAAACACCTTAAAAACAAATTGGATGTATACACGGATTTAAAAGGGATATTGGAGGTATTAAAGTCCATTTGCTGCCTCAACCGTGTTTGAATGCATCGCCATCTTGTGGTGTAACTTCACTATTTATCATTGCAGAGCAGCATATGACATGGACTTTAATGCACATGCTATGTGTAGGTTTTCAGTTGCATCTTCATTTTATATATTATTGAATAGGAGCATAGGCATGCACCTAGTGTGTGCCAGGTACTGCCAAATTCTCTTCCAAGTCCACCGTCTCTGGACACATTACATTTTTTTTAAAATTCTTTATTTTTGCTGTGCATGCGTTTATATTCAGACTTGCAATACCACGACAGTATTAGCAAGCAATTCAAGTGACAGACTAGGTATAACTTTGACATGGCATATGAAGTAACTGCACCATTTTTTTTTATAAGTAAAATCAAGCTAATCAAGAAGCTGAATGGTGAATATGTCAGTATTGAGTCACGTAACAGAAGTCTGGCTACTCTAAATGACAGTGCTTCAGTATTATAAAACATGCTTATATTGTCCACGAGTATTAGTGCTAGAATAACAACAAGAGGATAATGCCACTGGTGTCCCCCACCGAAAACAAAAAACGTGTGTAAATAGAACCACTTCAGATTGAACACAAATATCTTACATTAGGAGGGCAGGAGTGCAGGGATAGATTAGACAATGTCCTTTATGGGTCTAATAGAGACAAAGGAACAAGCGTGAGTGTTTGCGCCTGTCAGGTATGTGGAGAGCCAGGCTACAGAGGTCAGCAATGGAGCGTGGTAATTAAGCATATCCCTCTCATGTAGTGGGTGCTGCCCTGGTAAGAAAAGCGACAAGTTCCATTGGTTATCCCCTCACCAGCCCCAGTTCTTAAAGGGACACTATAGTCACCTGAACAATTTCAGCTTAATGAGGTTGTTCAGGTGAGAACTATAGCTCCCTGCAGCCTCTCTCATGTAAACACTGTATTTTCTGAGAAAATACAATGTTTACATTGAAAGCTAGGAACACCTCCAGTTGCAGTCACTCCGAGTGAACCAGAGGGACTTAATATGCCTCCATCCACTCAGATCTGCTGTGCACGAGCATCCTGTGATTCAGTATCTCCTCCCACTGCATGCAGACACTGAACTTTCCTCATAGAGATTCATTGATTCAATTCATCTCTATGAGGAGATGCTGATTGGCCAGGGCTGTGTTTGAATCATGCTGGCTCTGCCCCTGATCTGCCTCCTTGTCAGTCTCAGCCAATCCTATGGGGAAGCACTGTGATTGGAACAGGCCATCACATGTCAGCAGACTGCTTGTTTTTCCTGAGTCTAACAGCATGCAGATTTACAGCTTCTGGTTTGAATGCAGTAAGATTTTTACTATATTTATGGAGGCATGAGGAGTCCAGGGGGCCTAGATGGTCGTGTTGACTCTATAGGGTCAGGAATACATGTAATTGCACTGGTGACTATAGTGTCCCTTTAATACAGTCCAGAGTACTATTCTCACAGGTCCCATTGCCGGTACCATGCAGGGTTTGAGCTCAAGGCTTTTTGTCCCGATTCATGCTGGAGTGGTGTGATTTGGCCTTCCAAGGGAGTGAGTTGTGCTTGGGGTATTGTCCCAGGTTGGACTGTTGTCGAGGGAGGTAAAGGGTCGTAGTAGGACTGCGCTTTCGGCTACTTTGTGCCTTCCAAGGTGTCCACCTCTGCTTCTTAGCCATCGGTTTTGCGGCAGTGTTGTGCCCAGCCAGTGGTAGAGTGGTATTGATAGTGGGGTCAGGCTGAGGTGTTTCTCGCAGCTTGTCGCTGAATCCTTTGCCAGAAAAGCTCCCATAGCTTCTCAAAAGCCAGGGAGAGTCTGTCTTCCTGCAAGGCCCACAGAGTAGTACCGCAGAGATCATTTGGCTCTCTCACGGCTGCCATCTTGATTTCCTGAACGCAGGGAGGCAGATCTGAAGGAACCACCCTTTCCAGCTCTTGTAAGTGGCTCCATCCACCAGTGGGGAATGGGATGAACACTGCCGGTCCAAAAGGAGGAGGGCAGTGTTGCCAATTGCTTTTATTTATAATCTTTTCTTCCTTTTGCCATAGTGCAATACATGGGCACCTCCACTTTGTCTGCAGGATTCTTTTAACTGGTGGACTGTGGGTAAATTGGCTTGAGATAAGAATAGGAACTTTGCCTAACAGATGTCAAATTTTTATGTCTCAGGAAGTTTTAAAAAGTTTATTGCATGTAATGAAACTTCAATAGTATTTTTAAGTCATGTATATTGTTTTGGAGGCTTTTTTTGCTCCCAAAAATGTCACTTTATCTGGCTGAGCGGCCAGGTTAGGTCAGACTTATCTGACCAACAACTGCGCAAACTAACTGTGCGTTGCTGTGATCGTCCTATGTGAAACTGCAAAAACTAGCAAGTGAGGCAGAGCAGCAGTTGTCAGATAACAGAGTGTGACTCAACATGGTGGCTCAGCAAGATGAAAAGGGATACATATTGAATCAGCTCTCAAACTCTGCGGATAAAATCCACTAAATATCAGCCCTCCTCTGACCCATCCAGCATCACCACACACACACGATCAGCATCAGCACAAGAAACTGCGTCTACCGATGCCTTTTTTTTCAACCTCAAAGGCTGCAGAAACGGAGACGCAAGATCAAGGCCTACTATATCCCAACAATCCAGGGCCTCGAGGACCTGCTGAGCGGATACCCGGTGGAACACACCGATACCTCCTACTCCCCGGACCTAGCCAGCGCTCAAGATTACCTACCAGCTATGGGGCGCCGGTCACAAAAGACACAAGGTACGGCCGGAGGCAAGGACATTGGGGTACTGCTTCAAAAGCCCGCCCAGCCTAGACCCACACCCGCGGCAGCAACGCCGGAGGTGACCCAGACATCTACCCCACCTCGACAACGGCCAGAATCACCTGGGCCCTTTCAGGCACCCAAAACAAACCAGCACGGGTCTGCACCCCCTGGGCAGCAACAACCACAACAGCAGGATGTGACACACACCCAGGCACAACAAGGCCCAGATTTACAGGGACCCACATGGGTAGAACAGCCTGAAAGGGAGCACAACCCACCTCAACCCACGCCTGACCTACCAGGGCACCCACAAGCACAGCTGCAACCGCTACTGGAGCCCCCAGATGACTCTGCACCAACCACCAAACGCTACTTAAAGCTCCTATTAGCAGACATCTACAAACTCCTAGCAGCTGACTCAGCCCTCCTCAAGACCGAACTACGCACGGTCACTGAAAAGGTGAGAGTCACGCAGGCCGAAGTAGTGACAGTACACGCTCACATAAACACAATGGAAGAATCCATTAAACAAATCCAGCAACAAACATACCTATCATTCAAAATGTCAAACATGGAAGATCGACAACGCCGCTCTCACCTTAAAATCAGGGGCATCCCCGCGGAGATAACGGCCGAAGAGCTGCCACAATACACCAGACGCCTCCTAGCCACAATCCTCTCACACACAGCGGTTAAGAAATTGACCATAGATGGGGTATCCTGCTTGCCTACCCCTCCCCACCTAAAGTCCTCAACGGTCAGAGACGTCATCCTCACATGCGCCACAGTGCAAGACAAAACTAAAGATAATGGCCGTGCTGAAAGGCAAAATACCACTGCTATTCGAGAACTCTTCCCTAACGTTCTTCCAGGATTTATCAAAAGCCACCCTTATGTGGTGCAAATCCTACGGACCATTCACTACAAAATTCCGAGCAGCAGGAATCGCATACAAGTGGGGCTCTAACGGGACCTTGGAGGTAACCCAAGATGGCACTACCCATGTCCTGACCTCCATGGAGGACGCACCTACCCTCCTAACCACCCTGAGACTACCCAACCCGGCACAAGACCCAGGGAACCCGGACCAAGCGGATAACAATACCCTGTAACAAAAATGAAGGGGACAGATACCGCAGGCTTTGCCAACGTGACTGTTGCACACAAAATATTTTGAGTTTTTACTGAGACTATACATGTTTTGTTTTCTCAACTCGTTAGCCTCCGTTACAAACATCCAAACACTACAGGCCACTGATGCACTGACCCTGGTAGAGGACACCTAGGCTCTAAAACAACGAGAGACAACAAACAACACTACTAACCACAGGGCACCCAAAAAAGCACACCCCCCCCCCTACTGCAGCCCCCCTTTAGTTAGGGGTAACCAACCCAAATGAGCCACCCATGACCAACAGCTCACCTCCACTAACGCAGGTAAACAACAATAACCGGCACAACACAGGGAGCCTGACCACGACACATGGAACTGACAACCCAGCAGCCCCACAACTCGAGTACTAACTGAATCCCCACATAAAGAACCACCACCACCAGACCCATACTTGACGGGAGCTGCTACACTACACTCGATCCCTTCTCAACACAGAGAGGCACAACACTTATGTATTGATAACTAAGTTTTGTTTTAACATGTTACTGTTAATTTTATAGCTTGACCCAAAAAGGTGCAAACCACAAACAACACAGAACCTCGACCTTACTAGTGCACCCATGTGCACGACTGTTTGTAAATAAAAATCACAATGTTGCACCAAAACCGAAAAGTTTTTTTTTTGTTTTTTTAAAATGAGATTTTGCATTATTAAAAAAAAAGAAAAAAAAAAAAAACACAAAAAATTAAGTTTCATTAAATGTAAAACTTGAAGATCCCAATCACTTTTAAAGATCATGCTCTCCAAAAGAAATTTTTTTTCTTCTTATTTATAGCTAAAAAACCAGTGGAACAAAAACCAAATACATTTTTAAATAAAAACCAAGGAAAAAGAGAGAGACCAGTATGAATGTAAAAACAAGTCATACAAAGTGACAGAGCCTCTTTAGGGATCATACCCACTACTTTGATTTTATTTTTTAGCGACAAGATATTTATAGTGCTTTTCAATTTTCCAGTGGCAGTTAATAATTAGTCAGAGAGTTCAGATGTGTCAATGTTACACTTGGCCATACATTAGAAGTACACCTGATAATGAAATGAGATTCACCTTTTTGAAGGCCAATTATATGCACATTAATGTAATTTACAACACTGGTCATGAAGGCAGACAGAACAAGGGCTAGCCACTCCAACATTTTAGAATAGCAAAGGCTAAGTAAACCTGTGTTGGAGAACTAAAACATTGGCACACATTTTAACATATTTAGTAGTTCTTAGACAAATTCTAATTTAAAAAAAAAAATTAAAATAAAAGAAGTCCACAATACAAATATACAAAAAAATATATAAATAAAAAAATAAACCCCCAAAAACTAAGTAAGGTCTTAGCAGTTCAACACTGTATAATTAATGCAATGGTAAGAATGTTTTTATGGTGTGTTTTGGTGAGTTTTTATTGCCATTAAGTTCACGATGTAGGTGGGCTGCCTTTTAATCCCTCCGCAGACAAAAGCCCTAAATAAACACAGATCCCTTCCTGGGAAAAAAGTCCACTTTGGTTAAATGGCAAGGAAATGAGTAAATCATTAGTAATCTTTAAAGCCAAGGCTATAAACTCAAGTTACCTTAAAGTTAAAATGAAAGTGCCTTGCGAAATTCTCAAAAGTTCTGAGGCAGATAGAAATCTTTAGCTCTTAGCTCCAGACTAGGCGCCAGCTGATAAACAAACAGCTTCAAGTCAAGACCAGGAGAAATCCCAGCTTTTCTATTTTAATGTTCTTGGTCAAGAGTATTTATTGCCTTTTGTGTTTTTCTTCACTTAGTGGAAGAAGAAGAAGAATTGTAAACTTATTATCTTCGTAGGTCCCAAAACGGAGGAAGGGGTTGGGAGAAAAAAAAAAAAAAAATACAAACATTCCAATTGATTAAAGGCAGAATACAACTAAACATGTCAAATACACATAAACAGCTAATCATGGTAATTGGGTTCATTAGGATGACCCAGTCAACCCTACTGTGGTGCTATTAGCCCATGCTCAGAGCAATGTACGGCATGTACTTGTTAGCACCTTTAGAGAGAAAACAAGGTGCATCCGTTCAGGTATACGGGATATGAAGTACCCCAGCTGTAAATATTTTTGGCATTTATATAGTGCCAACTTATTCCTTAGCTCTACAGTATTATAAAAAATGTAAAGTCAACAAATGAAACAATTCGAGAATGAGAACCCTGCTCAAACGAGCTTATAGTCTAGAAGAGTTGTTCCTCTTTATAACCCATTGGAGGTCAAATCATTCTCAATAAAACAGAACATGGGAAGAGACAACCAATTTACTTTTTATAAAGTACAATAATTGATCATTCTTATAATTTATTTTGAAGCAATGGGGCATTTCAATATTTACAAATCTGGGTGGGTAAATGCTGCCTTCATTCATAGGTGATTGAGCTCACATTTTGTAAGATATACGAATATATTTCCTGCACTTGTTTGTACCAGTAACACAATATAGTGAACGCAATTTCACTCCTGCATTGTGCTAGCCAAAGTTTTACAAACATATTGATAACATTTTATCCTTTTATTTTTCCAGATTGAAACTCTAGGCCATTGGTGTCACGATTACTATATGACCCAACACGAAGAACTATGTAACATGAAACTATGTAACATGTAAATGAACAAACAATGAACAAGGACAGCGTATACCGGGCCTTAGAATGGCCGGACTTAATGTTAAATAGAATGGTCAAAATACTAGTCGAGGTAAGGGACACAGAAAGAGACCGAACAAGGAAGCAAGCCAAAAGGTCAAGGACACCAGAATTAGGGAAAGTCAAAATGAAAGCCAAAGTCAAATACCAAAAAGAACAAGAACAACTCTCTGACAACCAACTAGTGGAAACCACGACAGTGCACTGACCAAATGCTAATTTGGGTTTAAATAACCCTCCTAAAGTTGTGATTGGTTGTACATTGCCTTTGACCCTAAAACATGCGTGTGCACATAGGCGCCATCTTTGTTGAGGACAGAGGCGGGCCTATAAGACTTTGCGGGACCGCAGCAGCCAGTGCTCATTATAACACCTCACCAGCCAGAGATCACTCCACGAGGGTAAGTAATTTTTACTAACAGTGTGACCGCAGCTACCGGATGCGGCCACACTCTATTGAGGAAGAGGAGACGTGACAATTTGTAGCTACCATAATTCCCATAACTTTAAAAAGGTAAGCAGCCGAAAATCCCTGGCACGTTGTGCATGTGTTGTGGGATAAAGACTAAGAATTTTGAGCAGGTAGATACATTCACATCCAAATACAGTGCCCATGTTTTTGGAGAAGGAAGAGCACATTTGGCAAATAAGACATTTGTCCTGTACATTTGCAACATACATATTGTACACATATCTGTCAATTAGATTGTTGTACTTCACACCAGCTGAAGTGGTATACAATAAAAAAAACTTCTAAAATCCTCTAGCATTTCAAAGATAATAAAAAATACATAAAAAAAAAAAAAAGAAGAATTGAGGATTTATTGTAAAACATCTGCCAACTGTAGAAAATGTCAAATCCCCTTCTGCTTATTCTGCTTTTAACATTGCAGGTGGAGGTGTAACAACTGGGCTAGAGTACTTTAGAAAAGGTTAAAGGACTTCAAGACCTGATTTTTTTATTATTATTATAGCACCAACAAATTCTGCATCGCTTTACAATTATAGAATGGGTATAATTCTATGATTGTGTAAGAAAAGATAAATCAATAAAATGAGATATAAAATATATATATATATATATATATATACACACACACACACACACACACACACACACAATATGAAAAATATTAACAGAGCACAGGTGAAGAAGGTCTGGCTCAAAGAAGCTTACAATCTATGAGAAAAGAGTAAACACACAAGAAGAATAACAGCATGTCAGAGGAAAGGAGGGACTGATGGATAAGATACCAGACTGAAAATAGGATAGTCTGAGTCTAAATGGTGTGTGGGAAGGAGCCAGACAGATTTTTATGTAACTAAAATAATTAGACTATTTATACAAATATCTGTAAGATGATACGATACTATTTCTCAGTTAAATATTATGCCTAAAATTTTTGTTTGATAACAATAATATAACAATATAAGGAGTACTATCGGATAGTTACATGACTTACCACCAGAAACAGGGGCGTCCATGAATACAGCTCCTTGTTTTTCAACAGCTTTCGCTAGTTCCTTAGATACTGCAGGGTCGATGGTACTTGAGTCAATCAACAAAGAACCTTTCTTCACTTTTCTAAAAACAAAATAAAAAAATCACTAACATTTAGCTGATGAATTACTCCATAGATCATTTTAGTATAAAGAAGCAGAGAAACACACTATAGAAGTATATGTTATTTTGGCAGTCTCTTACCACACAAGAAGGAAACAATATATGTTTTTAGTTACTAAATAAGATTGTTCTCTAGATCA
>OW240915.1:60838677-60922201 GCA_933207985.1 Pelobates cultripes
TCATTGAAACTTCACTCTGCAAAGCTCAAATTTGTAGTGCAATTTCTAAACTGCGACTGTGCCTTCAATTTTAATACTTCAGAGACATACTATGCATCAAAATGTAGGTCTGGGTCTTGTGATTCTCACAATATAAAGCTTTCTCTGGTGAAGAGAACTTTGAACTTTGAGACCATCTTGTTTGAGAAAACAAACTTGTGTTTTTTTTTTTGTTTTTTTTTGCATGCTGTTTGCAGTTATATTTTTAAGCTCTGTCTCTGTAAATTAATTTTTTTATTTCATCAGGTTTTTGGTTTTTTTGGCTATACATTTAAGCTATCATTTAAACACTCTTTAGTCGGACAATGTTTTAAAACGGTTAGTCTCTATAGTCTTCCCTGCTTCTGTGCAGGGAGTTAAGCAGGAAAGACTATAATAGACTATCTGAGTCACGGTGCATGTATATGGCTCATGAATCCTGTCATATGCTATACAGTGCCTCATTCAAGGGCCCTCTTTACCCTTCTACTGCAGAGAGCCCCCAAATGGAAAGAAAAATATTTCGCCCAAGTAAGCCACTTAGTCACAAACACTGGCCAAAATTGGCGTTCAAATTAGTTTTTTGCATTTTTCACACACAAACAAATATTAACACCTAACTTTGGCCAGTGTTTGTGGCCAAGTGGCTATTAAAAATACTGGATATACCTAATTTGCAATACTTTGGGTTGTCTACTTTTGCAAATGGTATGCCATCATTGGAGTAATTCTCATTCCTGGGCTACCATACGGTCTCAAATACAATGTAACCAATCTGGCGAATTTTAATGTGAAAAAAATGAAAAATGTAGCATGCTATATTTGACCCTGTAATTTCCCAAAACACCATAAAGCCTGTACATAGGAGGGTTTTATATGTGAGACATCGCTGAATACAAATGTGTACTTTATTGCAGTAAAAGCAAACAGTACTAGAAAAGCTACAATTTCTGGGGAAATTGTGTGAAGTGTTCTTGCCTCCACCAGGAGTCTACAACTGGAGTGGGCGGAGTAACTGTTATCATTTATATAGCACATTCAATTGCAATGTTGTTGCACAGTTACATTAAAACATACATTTATAAAAACATTAGCAGGTGTTCAAAAGGCCCTGTCTATGACATCACTTGCTGCTGCAGCCAGGCACAGGTCAGAGTATTTTGGCGGTTGCCATCTTCAAACGGTCGTATTTTAAAAACTACGTATTTTATAAATCCTACAGCGAAGAGCTTTATATTGTGAAAATCACAAGACCCAGACCTACATTTTGATGCATAGTATGTCTCTGAAGTATTAAAATTGAAGGAACAGTCGCAGTTTAGAAATTGCACTACAAATTTGAGCTTTGCAGAGTGAAGTTTCAATGAAAGTCAATGGACGGCGTTAGTTGCAAACAAATGATTATTTTGTGAAAACTATCAGGACTACGGCTTAGCCGTTGACATGTTTAGTGGCAGCAGGGATAGCTGAACGTTTTGATATAGGATTTGTGTAGGTGGGCCTGAAAATAAGGGAGTGGTGGCAGTTTAGAAATCATGTCCTGATTTTTCAGCTTTTGCCAGCTCCCACTCTAGCTTTGCTATTCATTCCTATGGGACGAATTTCACCACAAGAACGACGATATTCCGTGAACCATTCGGCGAAACGTTCCACAAAGTAATAGCAATCCGATCGGGAACAATCTGCACGTTTTGGTAAATTTTTGTCTATGTAGTGTAAAAACTGTGGGAGGAGTTAGGGTGGCAAATTTGGCTATAATAAGAATAATATATATGTGAGATAACATTAAGTGGTCTTGCTATGCAAGAACACTTAATATATATGTGAGATAACATTAAGTGGTCTTGCTATGCAAGAACACTTAATATATATGTGAGATAACATTAAGTGGTCTTGCTATGCAAGAACACTTAATAATAATAATATATATGTGAGATAACATTAAGTGGTCTTGCTATGCAAGAACACTTAATAATAATAGAGCAACAAAACAAAAGTGAATTAACACACATAATTCTGAAGCTTCTAAAGTTTTAACTCCGTGTACTAGTGCGTGTACACGTACAGCATTCTGATCTGAGATATGCAAGTGGGTGGAGACAGACATGCTTAATCAGAGCACGCCTCCACTCTGTTGATCCAACAGAAGAAGGAAGCAAACCTCCCTGGCTGTCTGACAGCAAAAGGTGTGTTAATTATCTATAAAAGTGCAGATCATAGAAAATCAATCGTTATGACGAGATACTGCACACCCATAAAGCACCTTAGCATGGTATGGAGTGGTCCTTTAAATGTAAAAATCTGCTCTGCTGTATGACAAGGTATAAGTGGTTTTAGGGTTATATTTAATGTTGTAATTTGTATGGAAGTAAAAGTTTTACATTAAACCACAAGTTAGCCTTTGTTGGGCCATCAACTAGGTGGTGTCAGCGTTATGATATACTGTTTGGGAAAAGACAAGCTGTTAGGAACAATTATAGCAATCCCCCTTCTCTCCACCCTCCCCCCGTACCCCACAACATATGTAACAACCTACTTTAGAATTCCATTTGATCCTGTGTAGACTTCTAAAGCATTGGCACTGGACGGCAGCATAGTAATAATTCTGTCAGCCTTTTCAGCCACATCAGCTGGTGATTCCGAAATCTAGCAAAAGAGGAAAAAAAAAAAAAAAGATCCAATTCATATGCATTTAAAAATAAATGGAAATTAGAAAAAAAAATTACACAAACTTAACCTCTTTCTAGTAAAAATAAAAGAACTCTTCATGAACCCAACATTAATATATATGTATTTTATTCTAATTTTCAGGTTTTTACTTAAAAAGAAACACTCTGGTGTTAGGAATACAAATCTTCATTTGTACTAAAAAAAAAAAAAATATATATATTTTTTTTTTTATTTTGTTTTAAGAAAAAGTAAGTTTCACTTCCTTGTTTCCTCAGCCCCAAAACCCTCAGTACTGCTCAGCTCTCCTCTGCCGATGTCCAATCCAATGTTCCTCAGAGGAGCATTGGGGACCTAATGGGCATTCACAGCAAGCGCCACAACCTTCCCCATAGGAAATCATTGAATCAATATTTATTATGGGGCTTCAGATCATGTGAGATTTTTACTCTGTCAGTGTAGCAGAAGCGCCCCTAGTGGCAGTCATACTGACAGCCAGTAGAGGTGGACATAAACATTGTACTTCCTCAAAACGGCAATGTTTTATATTGGATATGGTTCTGCCTATTTTGATTTGCCTACAAAAACCTCGGCCTGATAAATATCGGACGCAATTTCTACTGGTAGCATCACTACACATATCTGATATAAACATATGCTATGGCATGAGGTCTACTGAGAGCTACCAAATGTTCCGCAACAATAGTGAGTTAAGCACAGTCAGATCTAACCAGAAAACACAAATAGACTGATAAACCACTAGACAAATATGGCACTCAACTGCGGCAACATACATCATCTAAAGTAAAGAATGATCAGTTTAAACAGACATAGGATATTGACTGATAATATTATGAAGTCCTCATTATCCAGAGCCCAAATTATTTCATGAAAGTCACATCAATATTTGGATGGGGTTACCCCTCTCTTGCACAGAGAACAATGAAAAATGCCAAGGGTGAAAGATTTACTTGCAGTTTTGGCAATTAAACATTTGGAAGACTAGCTCGTTGAACTATGCAAATGTTTATATAAATTTTTTTTTAAATAATTCTGAAAAAAAAAGAAATTTAAAAAAATGGTGTTGAGAAAAAGCGTAAAGTCCTTCACACACTTCTGTCAAGTGAGTAAGAGTATAGAAGTCACATTATTAAGTAACAAAAAAAAACAAAAAACTACTACCCTTCAAAGTCACAGCAGGGAGTTCCTCTCTGAATCCACTGAAAAGGAACATTGCTGTCTACCACCAATTAATCCCAACAACATGCTCAATGGAAGGAAGAAATATTTACTTGCTAATTAGGTCTTTTGGAAGCTGTACACAATGTTCCAGACTTACAGGGTAGATAGGCACAGTAAGCAGGTGGAGCAATAAATGTGTTAGACCTATATTTTTTTTTTAGACTGGTTCCAAAAGAGACTTTGAAAATACAGAAGAAAAAGACAGGTGTCTCCGTTCAGCTATACAGCGACCATAAGAAACCCAATCATGCGGAAGACGCAGTCTGACATAAAAGGGGGTTTGTGAGTGAGTGAGTGAGTGAGTGAGTGTGTGTGTGTGTGTGTGTACAGTATCTCACAAAAGTGAGTACACCCCTCACATTTTTGTAAATATTCTATCTTTTTATGTGACAACACTGTAGAAATGACACTCTGCTACAATGTAAAGTAGTAAGTGTACAGCCTGTATAACAGTGTAAATTTGCTGTCCCCTCAAAATAACTCAACATACAGCCATTAATGTCTAGACTGTTGGCAACAAAAGTACATTTTTTTTTTTTAAGTTTATTTTTTCTTTCTTCTATTAATATTAATATTTACTTTTTATTTAACTGTTTAGTAAATAAATACCCTTCCTACAAACTCTACTACTTGGGTTAGTGCACGATAAGCAGTGGCGTGGTTAGGTGGCATTTATTTAGGATTAAGAAGGATTTAGGGTTGGAGAACACACACATTCAAGATGCTTCTTATCCAAATAGTCCATGTGGTCTCTAAGACCAGTACTAAACCTCCCCTTATCAGAAACACTCCTTAACTCCTACATGTAATCCCACTGTTCTACAAGTGTCATAACAGCACTGAAAACTACTATAATAGATCAGAAATATACAATGACATAACCCAAGCATCTATTTTTGTACTCTGATTTGGTTCGTTAACCTAAAAACCTTACAAAAGGTAAAAAAATATTACGCAGTCTGCAAATGTAGCTAAACATAAATTTGGTCATTTGTTAACATTGCCATACATTTCTTGCACAAAAATTTAAGATACAATGCAAAACGCGTGTAGAATTGCAACTATAGGAAAAAAAATTGGTGGGATAGGAATACGTTAAAGGAGACAAAATATGCCCCCAACTGGCGAGCTGGCTAAACTGCTCCTAATAAGACAATGTTTCAGCAAAAGCAAATGGTCACAATTTTATAACTTAATTGACGCTTTCCAAGTTTGGTCCTAAAAACTTCAAATGTGTCTAGCCAGAGAGGATACCCAGGGAAATATAAAAAAAATAAATAAAAAATAAAAAATTACTGCATATTAAAGGGTTAAACAGTGATTTGAAGTGGTGATGGTGGTAGGAGTGTAGATGCAGCGTTTCTGTTTGAAATGCAGCACATTCAGAGATATTTCCATTTATGTAGCAAGGGCTTGTTAGGCCACCTGCACATGTGCTCAAGAGTCTGCTCCGGACTGCCATATTCTGTGCAAATATTACGTACGTCATCAGCGTGCAGTGCTCTCTGGTGCCAGTTGCAATGGTCTTCTCCCTTGCATGCAGCGTTCCTACAGGTGGAAGCTTACTCCTGCCTCCCTCCCTTCCTCCACTCCTTTAAAATTAACAGCTTTTTTTGGTTTTTTTGTATTTTTGGTAATGTTAGAAATCCCTCCCCACTCCCTCCCTCAATCCTCTGACCAGAACAGAGTGTGTGCATGCACTCTGAGCTAGCAAAATGGTCCAACCAAAGTCTTCTCTAGGAGACTAGACCACGCGAGTGCAGGCATCTTTACCCTTTTCAAAACACTACCGATTACACACACAGACTTCTGAAGACGCTGTGTTTGGGAATAAGGTTTTACAGGCGGTGGTTAAATTATGTATACCAACTCTAAAGGATTGTTCGTTTATCCCAGTTGTTTTGCACGGCCTCTAATCTGGAGGGGAACGCAAGAATTCTACTTACTGTAAATTTATTTTTCCTTAGGATTAAAGACTTTTTACATATTTCTCTCTCTTTAATACATTTATTTGGTTTTTGTATTTTCTGGATGGTTTTGGTATTCCTACCACTTTTATACTAAAAAAGGAAGGAGAAGTTTGGTGGAGGAAGTACTGTATTTTCCCCCATGTAGAAGACTGTTCAGCCTGCCACGATCCACAAACATACCTGTCGTCCCTCCCTGCAGCAGACATCAGCACTTATCACCAACCGAGCTCCAGAGACATGCCACACCATAAAAGGAGCAGCCATATTAACCCCTTAAGGACGGAGCCAAATGTACAAGTTGTGAACAAAACAAAATGTAAACAAAACTTTGCATTTGCGCTACATGTCTGTCCAACCGTAATTCACCTCTTTCATATTAAATGCACCCACCCTTATTATATATCATTTTATTCAGGGGAAACAGGGCTTTCATTTAATATCAAATATTTAGCTATGAAACATAATTTAATATGAAAAAAAATGGGAGAAAAGATTTTTTTTAGTTTATTTAGTTATACAAGACATTTTAACTGTCAGTGTCATAATACTGTTTGCGTTTACTGCAATAAAATACACATTTGTATTTAGCAAAGTCTCACGTGTAAGACAGTACCCCCTATGTACAGGTTTTATGGTGTTTTGGGAAGTTACAGGGTCAAATATAACACGTTACATTTCAAATTGAAATTCGCCTGATTGGTTACGTTGCCTTTGAGACTGTATAGTAGCCCAGGAATGAAATTTACACCCATAATGGCATACCATTTGCAATAGTAGACAACCCAAGGTATTTCAAATGGGGTCCGTCCAGTCTTTTTTAGTAGCCATTTGGTCACAAACACTGGCCAAAGTTAGCGTTAGTATTTGTTTGTGTGTGAAAAATGCAAAAAACGCCAATTTTGGCCAGTGTTTGTGACTAAGTGGCTACTAAAAAAGACTGGACATACCCCGTTTGCAATACCTTGGGTTGTCTACTATTGCAAATGATATGCCATCATAGGGGTAATTTTCATTCTTGGGCTACCATAGGGTCTCAAAGGCAACATAACCAATCTGGCGAATTTTAATGTGAAAAAATGAAACACCAGCCTTATATTTGACGCTGTAACTTTTGAAAACACCATAAAACCTGTACATGAGGGGTACTGTTGTACTCAGGAGACTTCGCTGAACACGAATATTTGTGTTTCAAAACAGTAAAAAGTATCGCAGCAATAATATTGTCTGTTTGTGCTGTTTGTGCGTGAAGAATGCAAAAAACGTCACTTTTACTAGCGATATCATCGTTGTAATACATTTTACTGTTTTGAAACACTAATATTTGTGTTCAGCAAAGTCTCCCGAGTACAGGTTTTATGGTGTCTTGGAAGGTTATAGGGTTAAATATAGTGCTAGCAAATTAAATTCCCTTTACTTTCGGCATGGGTTGTCAGGCAGGTCCCGCTAATTGTAATTAATTAAGATACCTAATTATGTAAAAATATTACATAAATATATATGTAGAATTCATATATATATAATTTTTAAAAAAATATTTTTATTTATATATAGGTATATATAGTGAGATATATATATATATATATATATATATATATATATATATATATATATATATATATATATATATATATATATATATATATATATTTCGTTCTACGTGTATTTTGATATAAATATATATTAATATCACAATACAGTTAGAACGAAATAACACATCTACATATTTAATTATTTTTTTAATTTTATTTTTTAACGTACTTTTTTTTTATATTATATATCAATAATTATATATAATCAGTATCAGTCTACGTGATTTATATTTATGGGGGAGAAAATGGGCATCAGGAATCAGAGGAAATACTATTGTGATGTCCCAGCATGCCCACACACCACCTGCTGTATTGTGGGAGCTATAGTCTCCCAGCATGCAGTATAGAGCCATTAATTTCACACAGTACTGTAGCACATGAGGAGGCATGAGAATCAGAAGTGTGTTCTATTTGATGTTTAAAATATTGATTTCCTAATTTTGGGCTCAAAAAATAGGGGTCATCTTATACAAGGGGGCCTCTTATAAACGGGAAAAAAAGAAACATAAAATTCAGATCGCGCGAGAGTGAACTCTAGCCCCGCAGGCTAGAGTTCACTCACCACCACTAGGACCACCAGGGATGGCAGCACAGCCCCACTCCCAGTCAAAGGTAAGAAGGGAGGGGTGGGATATAAAGTTTTGGGTTTTTTTCATTTAAAAAAAACAAACAAACAAAAAGTACATATTTAATATAGTTACATCTGGTCACTCCCCCCCACCCACACAATCCCTCCAAACATATTCACACTAATATAGATAGATACATAGATATAGAAAAATAACCCTCAGTGAGTTAACAGACAAAGAAAATTAGAAACAAATAAAGTGACAGCAGTTAAGAACACCCTCACACACACAGCGCCCCTCACACATACAATATGTCCAAACATATGTATATATATATATACACACTACAGACATTACGCTCCAGATACACGCTAGATCCCTTACCCAACTCTGGATCATCTAAATTTACACACACATACATACACACACACACACACACACACACACACACACCTTACATTTCTGACATACAAACTCTGGATTCCCTATGCAGACACTACATTCCTTGTAAGCAAACACATACAACATTCTCTAAACACACTCTCTACAACCCCTACATATACTACGTCACATATATACACACACACATATTACAGCCCGTATGCACACACTCACTACATCCTCTCTACACACTAGGCCCCCCTATACACACACAAACACACTCTACAGCCCCTAGCCACACATATCACATCGACCTATTTACACAATGTCACACCCCAATCAGCTCACTCTACACACACACACACACACACACACGCAAACCCACAAGCAGGCTCCAAACACATGCACCATATGCTTTTCGTGGCCCTTTTGTCCTCTGGTATCCAACTTATGAAAAGTTAAAAGCAAACACAGCACAGGCAGGTTATTAAATTTGCTTGCGCTGTGCAGAACAGATACAGGGCCTTTTTCTCATGCTAGAACTCTTCAGCTGGGCTCTGCACATTGAACCAACATGCTCACTTTGAGATTGGGCGTGCTTGTCATCAGTGATGACAAAACACAACCTTTCTGGTTCCGCCCCCTTCTCAGGGGGCCGCTGTGATTGAAAAAAAATGTCCGGGACAAATTTTTATCCCAGTCCGGCCCTGCCTATAGTATATATTTAAACACAACACATGCATTGGCAATTCAGCACTTCATGGTGCATAAAGTGTGATCTATACACTGAAAAAGCCAATGAATTAAGGGTGACCTTTAAAACATTTAAAATTAAATTTCTTACAACAAACATACCTGAGCACCAGAATCCTGAAATTCCTTGCAAGCTTCTGGAAAGATATCATACGCAACAACAGGGTAGCCATGTTTCAGGAGATTTTTTGCCATTGGGCTACCCATGTTACCAAGCCCAACAAATCCAATGGGAGTTTTGGAGGCCATAGACCTGTACACTAAAGCAAAAAAATAAAATAAATAAAAAGTAGTATGAGCTACATATTAGGCCAGTTAAGAAAAGTTACATTTCATATCGCTGTAAATGAAAGCAGATCATTATGATGTGAATCTCATAACTCAAAGCATACAGAAAAAAAAAAAGTGGGCTTCTGAAACATGAAACCAATCCATTACCATAACAGACGTCTCCAGAGCAGAGTACTGTTGATCATGAAACATTATTGACCTAGGGCTCAAGGAAGAGTCACTCTACTGGTGTCTGACAAACAAGTTATTCCCGATGATGTAGCATGATGCATCAATATAGACAATAAATGTACACTGCGCCAGCGTCTGTTGGCATCAATCTAGCCAACATGTGGCATGCACATACTAATCTTAGTCTTGTATGCCTTTAAATTAGACATTAATCTCAAAAACCTCCCAAGTTCCCACAGCTTCAGGAGACCACTGGAATTTAATAACTAGCAACATTTTATTTCCTATAGACATTAGCACCTGGAAATCCTGCTGTATTTGTAAGGTGTACCACTTTCTGAGTTTCTACTTCAGAGTAACAGTCACCTCATTTTAGCATGGAGAAAACATGATCAATGGCGTACATATAGGGGTCGCAGCTGCGACCGGGCCCGTCAATCCAGGGTGCCCCGGCAACCATCCATCATGGTCCATGCTGTTATAGGGCCACCCGATGGGTATGGATTTTCAGGGGGGCCCGGTCAGCGCTGCAGCGCTTTAACATCACACACTGGGAGGAAGTGACTGCCCCAGTCACTCCTCCCAGCATACACAGAGCCGTGCAGGAGGAAGCAGTGGGAACTCTGACTCCCATCACCTTGAGCCACCAATGGACCCCAGGGAAAGTCACCCTCCTGCAGCTAAAAGGTAGGAAACAGGAGGGTGACTTAAACATTTTGTATATGTGTGTATGTATGTCTGTCTGGGGGGAGGGGGCTCATGGATCAGTATCGCAGCGGGACCCCATGGATTGTTTGTACGCCACTGGTTGGGATGGTAATAGCCTATATTGTAATCATAATAAAATTGAGTGAGCACCGCAGTAGAATTGAGCCCAGGATATTTAAATGTTCAGTTATTCTCCACTGGGGCTTAAGCATGGCCCAGTCTCATTGAAGTGGTCTGGGTGCAGTGTCCCAGTTGCACTTAGTCCTGCAATGTAAATCATTGCAGTTTGAGAAACTGCAATAACGACATTGCAGGACTAAGACTGTCCTTTGTGGCTGTAAATCAGCCACTAGAGGCACTTCCTGGTTGCTAGTGGACTTTTGGTCCTCTAAATGACGCTGCATTAGTAAAATCCCAATAAGAAAGCATTGAAGCAATGCTTTTCTATGGAGAAGGCCTAATGGCTCACGGTGCTGGCTGCACATGCGCATTAGCCCCCCACAAATGACATCAGAGGAGGCGGATCGCAGAGGACGCTAGAATCAAGTAATGACTAAAGGATTTTTTAACTCTATAGCTGCTTAGGGAAATTGTCACATTCCAAAATTTTAAATACAATGTTTAAATTATCCACTATTTATGAAATCTATGTTTTAAAAGTCTTAAAATGTACAAATCCAAACTTAACTGTAATATCAACTACAAAATATTTAACATTTAAAGGGATACAGCATAAAGAATAAGGTTAACAAGTCATAGGTAGTATTTAATAATTTATAGAGGAGTGACAGTTCTTTAGGCATGCAAGGTGGGAGATCAGGGATGACAAATTGTCTGGACACTAGATCAGAGTTAGGCAACCTTCTGCATTCCAGATGTTGTGAACTACCACTCCCAACACTCTTACAATTATAATGCTGGCAAAGCATCAGGTAATATGTAGTCCACAACATCTGGAGTGCTGAGAGTTGCCTACCCATGCCACAGATGGCAGTGAGTCAGACATTCCCTACTACCTACATGTCAGGCTCATGGGACCTGACAAATCGCACCGTATTCCATGTTCATATATACAATTCTCAGGTGTGAAAATGACCGCTCTGCTGCACAAACACTGCCGTGACTAAAAATGAGCAAAGTCATCTTGGAATTTGCGTCTGTAAATACTGACACGTACACCATTGCAGTAATTACCTCTGGGCAAAGAGAGGAGTCATTTATGGCAAAGGCCTTCAGAACACATTACTGTCAACCAATAACATATGACTGCTTCTATACCGGTTAAAGGCTGAATGTGAATAAAAAGGATCACTATAGTGCCAGGAAAACATACTCGTTGCTTTCCTATGGACGCTGGCGTCTTCTCACTGTGATTTTCACAGTGAGAAGCGCGGAAGCGCCTCTAGCAGCTGTCAATGAGACAGCCACTAGAGGCTGGATTAACCCTAACAAGCATAGTAGTTTCTCTGAAACTGCTATGTTTATAGAAGAAAGGGTTAAACCTAGCTGGACCAGGCACCCAGACCACTTCATTAAGCTGAAGTGCCTATAGTGGTCCTTTAAGCGGAGATTAAAGGCAACTTTCTAATAGCCCCAGGGGACGATTAGTCACTCTCTGATCCAAAAAAATTAAATCTTTATGAAATGTTCATAAAGACTGTGTTGGAATTTCACAAGATACAGCAGGGACTTCTTTCCCTTATGTATTTTTCCAACACTTGACAAAAAGAAAATCCACATGGGGACGGATCACCATCTGGGGTATTTGCAAAATATGTACCTGCAACACAATGCTCCCGACCATGCATGCACAACTCATAATCTTGGCAGACTGACACATGCATGTCAAGATGTAAACGAGCTACGTCAGCTATTCAAGATAAATATTGTTCTACAGAGCATTTGTTTGCTGGAAGGGAGCAGGGAAAATTACAGGCACACCACTGTACAACAACCCAAGGAAGGGTATGTTAGTTTGGAAGAAGCAATCAAGGAAAAGGCTAAACAGGATAAGGACATCATCTGTTGGTTTCAGAACTAAAGCACTGGTGGTTTTGCTTAGGGATTTAGATTGATTGCATGTAAAGTGAAGACACTAAGGCATCTAGTTACTAGTAGAACAGGATCAAAACAACCATCATGGACATGGTTACCGGATTACAGGAGAATGTATCCAGTAGAAATTACACAGATACGATCTGGTGACACCTTGGCACTCTACTTGCATTTAGCCATGCAGTATATCTCCCAACTCCAGTGTCCTGTGAATCTGGACGCTGGTGGGAGAGAGGGATCGGTCTTACTTTAAAAGGAGCATGGTCACCATCTGGGGACTTTGCAAAGACCCCCAATGGTAATATCGCCACTGGGGGTCTTGTTGCAGCAGGGAAAGTGAGTACTACTTACCTGAATCTTTCCCTCACGGGCACCGCCATCTTCCTCTGGCAGGTGCGCTTCAGCGACAGGAGCGGACGTCACTAATGTGCTCTTGTGCATGCATGCCAAGAGCCAATTCCCTGCAGCCATCACTGGTGATGGGTGCGGGTGATTGACACTTCTAGACAGTAGTAGCTCCGCCCATTGTCTAAGATAGCCAGATATAGGAAAAATACATAAGACAAAGTAGTCCCTATTTTGTCTTGTGTTTTTACTTAGAAATAAATGGGGGGAAAAAAAAAGGAGTAGGAGGAAAGAGGAAGTGAATGGGAAAAGATAAGTACGGTGTGACCGTGCCGGTCTGGGGGTTTAAATAATTTACAAAATCATTGAACCTCAAAGTTGACCAGAAGGTACCCATCCGCGTAGTCGCCATTTCTTTGTGTTAATGTGGAAGCCTCAGACTGGTCATCAGTGATTGCCTGACAGCGTCAGATGATGCACTCGGACCATCACAAGTGTCCCACTAGTTTTTGATTTATAAATGCAAGTAAGGTACCTCAATCAAGTTTAGCATTTATTGTAATTACAGTGTCCCTTTACTCTTAAAATAACAAAGAAACAAATGTTTTGTTTGTTTAGGTTTTTGCCATCAAAATAGCAAAATTTAGCTTGTGAAATTGTTTTTATAGATTGTTTTATAGCTCTCAGGGGTTAAAACAGTTAAAAACAAACAAACAAAAAAAAAAAAACAGGAATTCCCAATCCCTTAAGAAACCTGTCCAAATGCTTTCTAAGTGGGCAGGGCACAGCACCAGGAGGGGAGGCCCTCTGTCTCCCTCATCCCCCACCCATCCCTCATCTGTTTCTTACCTTATACCGGATACCCTTTTTAGAGTATGGGTAGGGAGCCCTGTATACAAATCTTGTTGCCGCCACCCCCCCTCCTCCCCTATGTGTGTTTTTTTTCCCCTCTTTCCCCTCTTTTCCACTTTTTCTTCTTATCCTTAGTCTGAAAGGCTGGTCCCCTCAGACTTCATTCAATACAAACCCACACAGCAGAACTACCCCAATGGGTACCTAGCCTACATAACCTTGCGACTCTAAACATCCTTTAAGAAGCACCACCATGGGGGCCAATAGTCCCTCCGTGCAATATCGGCACTTTGGGTTTAACCTGCAACACATTCCTAACCCCTCTGAGCTTACTCACCCCATACCTTATGAAGATGTGAATGTTCTTCCTCCACCTTTCTACGTAATCCTCTCTCCCAGATTCATTTATTCTACTTATTCCTTTACGTTAAGGAAAATACCACAGCTGCGTTGTCCTTCGTGTAATCAATATACCTATTTGTACCCGAAACCATATGTACCTTTGGTATACCTTGAGGTTTGAATTACCTGTACCTATGTAATCTGCTGTACACTCATGTGACATGCTTTTCAATTTTTGATACCAATGATAAATGTACCCATTTCCCTTTCTTCATTCTGTAATTCCCACTTTTCCAACCAAATACTGAAGAAAAAAAAAAAAAAACAACTAGAATTCCCAGATTATCCTCTTTATTTAAATATGTAGGTTAAAGGGTTATCCCAAGCAAAATATCCCCTTTAGTGATTTGAAGTGGTCATGGTGCTTTGCGTTTGTATGTGCAGCGTTTCGCTATGAGACCACGCACATAAGGAGTTGAACCCCTTTGCTGCAGAAGTCGCCGCTCCACTGCCAGCCACGTCAATTGGGTGTCAGCCAGTCCAGAGTTTCAGATGGCTAATGGTAATCCTGTGCATTTTCATACATGAAATTAACTTTGAACACCAGACCACTCATACGTTACTGAAAAATCCTGTAAGTGATATAATGGAAACCACATAATAATGAGCCTGTGGAAGACATATACATTTTAGATATTCACTAAATTCAGATTTGCAGAGAATTGTATAACAAATGGGAAATGTGAGGCTCTAAAGGGACAAGCAGCAACGCTCGCTCTCTCTCTCTCATATTATATATATATATATCAGAGTTTAGTGAATAAGATCAGAGTCAGAACTATGCACAATTTCCCCCTATTTAAATGTCTCAGATGTGCATGAAGAATCAGTGACATTAACTTCCCACTTCCATGGCCCCAGTGATACAGTATCCCACTGCACTTCCAATAAATCACAAGGTGGAGGTTACATAGGCCAAGAAGCATGTGGAAATGACATTGAGAGGGGGACTGCCACAGGACCAGACTCTTGTTTTCCAAGTGGAAGGTGGGCACTAAATGGTTATGCAACAGCAGCCTTTGTTTAAGACAAAGACAGGGGGACCATGAGTCTATAAAGCAATAAGCCCTATAGGAGTGAAGGCTTACCCATTGCAAAGCGTGCATGCCTGCTGACAGCACAGACCAACGCACTGCTAGATTTCCTGAGCAGGGCTGCCATGCTTCTTCCTCCCTGCTGACCTCCACTTCTAGGCTCCTTGTTTGGACGCCCTCTGTGTGACGTCCTGATGGAACAGACTGACACGGTGCGCAGCCAGTCAGAGCCTGAGCTCAGCTTCCATAGCCAACTATGACAATGCAGAGGGGCAGAACCATCAAACGCCCACAGCTTAGGTCCGCCTGGGATCCGCCCCTCTGTGGGCAACGCTGGATTGGCTAAGGAGCTCCATGCCCCTTGCCTGTGCTCCCTCAATGGCACCTGTTATTGAGAATGCCATGGTAACCACCTGCCTGTAAAAGGGGAATTGCCATGCCTTGATTATCATCTCAGAGCATAGCAGTCCTGAGACATCACTGAAGGGTCTGCCTCAGCTATATGTTAGACTGCATCTCCCATCAGCCATGACTAAACTAGTGGCTGTCAGGCATGATGGGAGTGTTAGTCCACAATGCTGGGGTATTGGTGATTTAATATCCTAGATGCAATGACAGAAGGATCATTCATCATGAAATACCCAAGGAGATAATTAATTATTGCAATGTTGCTTGCTTTGGCGGCTGCCAAATTTAATATGGGGTTTGTTTATTTATTAGACTGAAAATTGTGGGGAGAATTGATAAAGGGACCTGTAAATTTGAGCTCTGTAGGGGATCATTGCAACGTTGAAGCACCAAATAGCTTATTTTTTTTTCCCAGTAGAACATGAAGTATTGGTAATTCAAAGTGACATGCAAAATATAACTCCAAGTGGTAAAACATAGCTCATCTGTAACTGTTGCAGTTTGATTTTTACTTTGCCAACATAGTATCTTGGATCTCTGCTACTCTCTCATATTACAGCACAAAGCAGAGGAAGTGGAAGGAATCTTTCGAAACACTGGCTTATCATTTATGCCTATTGCAGGGTGACGGGCTGCCTCACTATAGCAAGGTGAAGGGCTACCTCACTATAGGGGCGGATCCAGAACTTAATCTCGGGAGGGGCACTGGTAGGAACACTCCTGGCACAATAATCACTACAGCTCTCTGTAGTGGTTATGGTGCCAGGAATGCCAAGGTGCACTCCCAGAGTAAGTAGTCAAACTATTTAGGAACAGTTTGACAATTTACCTGGGGTCTGCCGGGATAGGTTCTGTAGTAAGGGATAGGGGCAGTAGTGTATGTGTGTGGGGTGCAGTGTGTGTGTGAGGGGTGTAGTGTGTGTGTGTGTGTGTGTATGTGGAGTGCAGTGTGTGTGAGGGGTGCAATGTGTGTGTGTTTGTTGGGTGCAGAGTGTGTGAGGGGGGATGTGTGTGTATGTGTAGGCAGATCAAAGCATATATATCTACAGATTTTTTTTAATTAAAAATAAATGTACTTTAAATCCCCCTCTCCTTTCATACCTTTGCCCAGGGAGGGGGGACATTTCCTGTAATCCCTGGTGGTTGGTGGAGAAACCCTGGTGGTCCGTTGGAGAAACCCTGGTGGTCCAGTGGGGAGTAAACTCCAGCCTGCAGCCAGGGGGCTAGAGTTCATGGTAACAGCTGCAACGTTCCGAGCTCATGAGGATAGGACCCAGCGGAGCTGCAGGTCAGAGCTCCAGGGTCTTCTCCCTTACCCCATCTCAGTACCAACGGGCCAGTGAGTCTCTGATCTCTCCTCCGGACTGTACAGGCACACAGCAGGGCGCTGGTCCTGCATGGGATGGCATGGGAGATGGAGAGCCTCTGCTGTTTACTATTTTCTTGAAGGAGAGGGGGGGTGGTAGGGGGCATGTTGATTACTCATATCAAAAGTGGCAAGCATGCTAAATGCATGTATACCTTTATATTGATGCAAAGTTTAAAAAAACTACTTCAAAACTTCCTGAGAATGGAAGACCGAACCCATAGCCTCCTTTCACCATAACTGCTCCAACAAACCGCAGTGGTCATGGGAATTCATGTTCTTTTTAATTCCTTTATCCCCCTCATCACTTTATTGAAATAGCAACAAAAAAAAATGCTGCCCACATCCACAATTTTGTAAAATACTGAGAGTAAAAAATAAAGCAGTTTCTCTCAACATTAGAGAAACAAAGCCAGATAATCTGGAAAGTTTGATATCAGGAACAAACTAGACACATTGAGGTCTGCTGACAGAATTCTACAGGAACGTAGTTTAGTAAAGAGCAGCCCAATAAAGTCATTACTCACGTAGTGCTAATTTAAAAAGCATACAATCCTTTTCTTACAAAACTTTTAAAAAGAATACAAGACAACGATCCATAGAGTAGTGAAAAGATAGGTCTTTGAAATTGCAGAACACACAAGACCTAAAATGTATTAACATTTAATATGTCTGTGGGGAAAAAAAATGAAAATAAAGATTTACCACTAAATTCTGCAAAAATCTGTGATGGCCAAAGAAACTCAAAATGCCCCTTAGGAAATGGTAAAAGAGCTCTTTGATTGACGAATTGAATGCCATGATAAAGGCCGGATTTACTCTCTGTGCTGCCCCTAGGCCAGTTTCCTCAATGAACCCCTATCCTTCATATGTGCATATATGCAAAACGTTTGGTGCATGTGACTGGTTAGGTCAGGAGAATGTACCTGTCAGGATCCTATTCTGACACCTAAGTTTGTTGCTTTTATTCTGTTACTTTAACCCCTTAAGGACACACGACGGAAATATTCCGTCACGATTCCCTTTTATTTCTGAAGTTGTGTCCTTAAGGGGTTAAAACAAGTTCCAGCTGTCCACCACTAGTGTCCTCCCTAACCACTAACCTTGGAACTTACCTGCATCATTCCTCACCTGCCTGGACTAATTACATATCCTACATAAGGCTACACCCTGCTCACAACAGGGCCTTTACAATGAAGTTGATGCTCATCCTGAAAGACTTCTGTTCCTGGCTCTTACTGATGTGTTACCATCCTGGTTTATTCTGTCAAGCTTAGTTATTTCATACCTGATCTTCATTATGTTCCTTTGTTACCAACCTGCTCCATTCCCAACTTGAACTGCTTTACAACCCTGATTTATCCAGCCAACCAGCCAGCTTTATTCCAACCTGCCCAAAACCAGCCTAACCTACGCTTCTATCCTGTCAATCCGTTTACTCCAACCTGCATAACACCAATCTGGAGTTTGCCTTTAATATTGCAAGGAGGTATTTTCATACTTTATCAGTACTCCTTCCAAGATGGGGCTGATTCACTAAAGTCTTCTTTTCCTATCTTCCTGAAACCTTGTTGTTCTGTCCTATTATACTATACTTGTCCCTGTATATTCAACCTATACTTGTTATCTACCTACTTTCTGTTTGTAATCTATATAAGGCATATTGCCTAAACCTGTTTCTCTTATTTCCCTTCTCCCTATAATTTCATTTAGAGGATTTCCTGTTTCTTTGTCTAAATTCACCAATAAAGCCTCTAATGTTAACTCTGGCCAAAGTCTCTTACCTGATCTGCTCAAGTTCATGACCGTACCTCATTTTGGGTATGACTGGTGAATGTGACTGGATCAGTGGGACAGGGCTGTAAAAAGTTGGTGTGAGCAGGGTTGTTAATAGGGGGGTGATGGCCCATTCCCTCTGAAAAAAACAAAAACAAACTGAAGCTCTCGTAAACATACTACATATGACCTCTCATAGTGCAGTGCTTATCACATTACCAAGTCCCAGTTAGAGCCTTTTTTTTTTTTTTTTTTTCTTCGCTGGTTTGGGCTGGAAAAATCCCTAGATAGAAGATTTAGTCTGTGTATGCCCACTACGTTCTCCGTACCTTTTTAGTAGAGGCAAAGTCCTGAGCAGATCAACTCTTTGTCACGCATAGTTTTGTAATGTACTCTTTCTGCGGTCGACGTTGGCGGGACTGATTATTCCAGGTGCCTGATGGTTCTCCATTCCTGTCGAAACTCCGTGTTTCATTTGGTACTTTCTATCGATGTTGTGGTGGAGATGCCCCAGTTTCGGAGTAGTCTAGTGCCCTCTGCGATATCCGACACTGCATGTAGTTTGCCATCTCGGGAGATCAAGAGCTTAGCCGGGAAGCCGGAGCGGAATGGGATCTTCCTGTTCCTCTACAGTCATTTTGTGGAATGCCCCCCTTCTACGTAATGTTTCTGCCGATAGATCTGCAAAAATCTGGATTTGTCTATACTGCTCCGGTAAGTCCTGCTGTGACCAGTTGGCGCAGAGATTGGTCTCCTTGACATGAAAGTAGTGAAGTTTGGTCAGCATGTCCCTTGGGATGGTAGTGGGTAGATGCTGTGGTTTCGCCACACTGTGTGCTCTGTTCATCAGGAACAGCGATGGCTGTATGTGTGGGGCTAGTGCCTGGAAAAGGCCTGTCAGGAAGGCTGTAAGGTCTGCCAACGGGACTTCTTCTGGGATCCCCCAGATCCTTAGGTTTTGCCAGCGGGATCTGTCTTTGCGGTCCAATGCCTTCAATTCGTGCTTTTCTAGCCTCGCCTCCATTTCCTCCACCTGTGCTTCCGTGAATTCCTCTATTTTGGTTTCGATATGCGCTGTGCGGTTAACCAACTCCAATATGTGTACTGTATGTATATTCATTCCTCCAAAAAGGTAGCAGCACTCTCGGATTTAAAAGTCCAAAATTTATTAGTTCAGGACTGAAACGCTGATCAACGTGTGTGTGTTTTTTTTTGTTGTTTTTTTTTTTATATTAATTTGAACTTTTAAATCCGAGTGCTGCTACCTTTTTTTTTTGGAGGAATGGATACTACTAGCCTTCATATGCTAGCACCCGGTTACTAATATATATTCAGCCCGCCATAACTATTTCAGTGCAATGGCCCTCCAGAACAAATTAGTTTGACATCTCTGACCTAAATGAGAAGGATTTGGGAATTGTTACAGGCAACAATGTCCAATTTCATTTAGGAGTTCCTTATCCAGTAAGTTATAATCATGCATAAAAAGGGCATTCTTGGGATGGAAATATCATTTAGCCTCTTATAAATCGAGTGTCGATCCCATTAACTGGATCTTAAATTCCTTTCATTGTATCATACATAAGAGCTGTGTATTATGAAGCTAGCAATGTGTACCAAATTTTCTAAGTGACCCTAGACTTCCAAAAGGTTAAGCACCCTTGCTTTATGTTTCTATAATTATATCGTGTTTAGAGTAATTAAAACAAGATCACACATTCAGTAAGGATCATAAGGCACATGTCTTGATATAAAAGGGAATCATGACATGTCACACATGTCATGTGTCCTTAAGGGGTTAAACTGAATTCCAAGTAAATCCAAAGTGGAGAAATTATCTATGTCAACTAGGCTGTCAATCTAATTCCTCTGACCTTAAAGGGACACTATAGTAACAAAAAAAAAACTTTAGCTTATTAAAGCAGGGTTGGTGTATAGATCATGCACCTGCAGTCTCACAGCGAAATCACTTTCTTTATGCAGCGCTAGCCACACCTCCCTGTATGTGACTTGCACAGCCTTCCTAAAAACTTCCTGTAAAGTGAGATCTAATGTGTACACTTCCTTTATTGGAAATTCTATTTGATTTATAATGTCATATCTCAATCGCTGTTATTAACTTGCTAGACCTTGCAGGAGCCTCCTGTATGTAAAGTTCAATTTATAGAGCTGAAGATAAAAACTTGAAGCAAGTTGACATCTGATTGAAAATTAAACCATTTTATCATTCAGGCTGTATGAATCACAGCCAGGAGAGAAGTGGCTAGGGCTGCATAACCAGAAACAAAGTGATTTAACTCATAAATGGCAGAGAATTGAGCAGTGAGACTTCAGAGGCATGATGTATACAGAAAAACTGCTTCATTAAGCAAATGTTGTTTTGGTGACTATAGTGTCCCTTTAAATTTGAAATTCATTTTTAATTCTCACTTCAGTGAATAACAACATTCTTAGTATAAAATAGTAAAACACACAATTTACCTGAGATGGAACACTTAAGTCAAATTCACTTTGAATCTTTGACAATTTTTACTTTAGTAAATAACCCTAAATTGAATTGGTAAATTCAGAGAGAAATTAAAATCTTATCATAATTCTCTACATGTATGATTTATTTTTGTTTGTTACGTGTATTTTTTTTACATATCAGTAATTACAAAGGTGTTTATTTTGCTTTGTGATGGATTTTTTTGTATCGCAAGAGAACACGATGACACTAAACTATAGATGTAATAATATTAATATGATATTAGTCCCTTAAAATATTACATTTATACTAATAAACTAAATTTAATGTGTATTCGTGGGAGATGCTATTATTAAACAGTTTTAATTTGTTTATTGTTTTAATATCACTATCAAATTCTCAACCTTTCTCCATTTAAATTCCACCTGTATTTTAGATCAACCCATTATGCATTTAGCAGACTGTTACAAGGGTACCTAAGAGAGCCAAATAGAGTAGGTTTAAATAATGTCCTGTTGTGATCTGTTAAGCCTCCTGCTTCTACGGGTTAGGCACCAAATCCTGCCTTTGCAATGCCAATCAACATTAGACTATATAGCTTTTATTTAGATTTTGTTTGCTCTGGCTTTAATTCCTGGAATAGTTAAAATCAAGTGATCTGCCTCATTCTGAACACGCAATAACACAATGTGACAGACTTATGAGCAGTTTATTGCTCAGAGTTTACTGCACACAGAACAGTACTGAATGCATAATTTATTTCAGTGCAGAGATGCAAGTATGATTGTAGTTGTTAGAATTACATTTAGAGGACTTAAACAGATTTACTTTTTTAAAAAACAATTATTCTTTAATGAAGCACCTGTGATGGTTTATTATTTAAAGCACCAAAACAGACGACATAGGCACCCAGACCACTTTATCTTATTCAAGTGGTTGCACAGTCCCTGCAAACATTGCAGTATTAGAGAAACCCAGACAGCCACCAGAGGTGCTTCCTGTCCTTGGGTTGCCTTGATGTGCATGGTCTATCCCTTTTCTATGATCTAGCTAAAGTAGATGTTCCTCTCTTCACATAGCTATTCCGGCTATGTTTGTCTTAAAATGTCAGCTGATGCTCTTCGCCAATAAATGATTTGAAAACTTACACAAACCTGACATTGCTAAAGGGGAATCCAAACTTCCAGTTGAGCTGTATGAAGCAGCCTGGAAGATGAGTTATATAAACCACAAAATTATTCCACCTTGGTTGTCCTGCACTTGAGATTCCATGACTGAATAATATTTTGTCGTTTTGATTTTTTTTATACCAGGAGGGGCTGTTTCTATGCTAGCACTGGGAAGCCCTTATGTATCACTTCATACCTAGGGCTCCCTCTGTGGTCAGAAATAGGGGCCCCACACTAACCGATGATCTGTGTGCAAAGCTTAAAGTGGGCACTGCATGCAACACTTACAATTACTATGGCTTTTTCTTCGCATGTTCGTGTTTCAAGGTACGTCTGTAGGAAAAACAGATTCTGTGATGTGACATTAGTAAATCTGCTAATGTGAGCTGCTTTGAAGTGTGTAACCCAGTGGTTCCCAAATGTTTTAGGTTCAAGGCGCCCTTAATATTTCAGTATTTTTCCCAAGTCAAAATTTCTAGGTTGTATATCTGTACAGCGCTGCCGCATTTACTGGCGCTATAGTGTAATGTACAGTGTTGGTGTTTGAAGTGGTGCTTGTATACATTTATTGTGTTTTGATTGCAGGGGTGTGTCTGAATGTAATGTTCACTTTTAAATGTGGATGTACACTTGTATGAAGTATTTGTTTGTATACATTTTATTTTGAGTCTGAATGCAGGGGGGTGTTTGGATGTAATATTTGTGTTAGACTGCAGGAGTGTGCTTGTATGTTGTGCTGGTGTTTGACTGATTGGATGTATGCACATACACTACCACATACAGGGCTGGCCTTAGGCCTTTAGGTGCCCTGTGCAAAAAAAAAAAATTAAAAATCTCACAGCGCCCCCCCCCTCCATCATCCATGTATGATGTACTGTTTGTGTTGTCTGTGTATGTGACAGGTGTGATGAATGGGTGTGATGTGTGCTATGTGTTGGTTGTATGTGATATTTGTGCTGGGTTTATAGGCTGTGTCATGGTTATTTAATTCAGATAAAAACATGCATTTAGGCCTGTGTGTAAATGCAGGTGTATATTTTTGCAGAGTTATGTGCACACAGTCAGATGCACACAGTTATACATATACACTGTCAAATCCACCACATGCAGATAGTCACATAAAAGGATCAGGCAGATACGCACAGGTACAGGCAGTAACACACATACACAGTTACAGGTAGATAAACACACTCACACACAATTACAGGCAGACAACTGCAGCCACACATACAGTTTGCCACACATACAGTCTTACACACACATACTTACATGCAGACAACCACACACACACACAGGCAGCCACACACATATACACACACAGGCAGACAGCCATACATACACACACAGGAAGACATCCACACACACAGAGGCAGACAGTCACGCACACACAGGCAGTCACACACACACACACATACACACACTCACACTGGAAGACAGTCATATATACACACACACAGGCAGACAGTCATACACACACACACACAGGCAGACAGTCATACACACACACACACAGGCAGACAGTCACATAGTTACCTCTGTTCATTGTGGAGGCAGTGCAGCTCCTGGAGACTATTTGGTGGGAAAGCAGGGACTCCTTCCTGCTTCCCCTGTAGCAGTAATCCGTCACTTTTAGCTCCGCCCCGCCGCACGATATGCCCCGCCACAGGGTATGCCCCGCCCCGCCGCACGGTAAGCTCATCCCCTGCTGCAAATTTTTTTACAAAAATTTTTTATTTTATTTTATTATTCCGGTCGGCCATGTGTGAGCTGTGTCGGTCGCAGGGTGCCCCCTGCTCCATGGAGCCATGTGCGGCCACACGGCTCGCACACCCCTAAGGCCAGCCCTGACTACATACATACTTACACAGATATTCATGCACATTAACACACAGATGCATATAAATAAACAGACATATACACACAAATTCATATAGACACCAACACAAACACACATATAGAGACACACTGACACATACACACATGCATCCTGACAATCGCAGACATTGATACATGCCCACATCATGACACAGATGCACACACTGACATAAAAACACACACCCGGACATACAGAGGCACATACACAGATGTGTGCACACACACAGACACACATATATATATATATATATACACACACATACACAAATGCACATCCTGACACACACACACACTCATACTCACACGCATACACACACTCATACAAACAATCATATACATGCACACACAAACACTAACACACAAGTGATTTATTTTTGATTTATTTTTTATATCTCCAGCCACCCTCCTGTTAGCTTACCTTGTTTGTCCAGGAGGGTGGCTTGGAGTCCTGGTCCTGCTGTGGGGAGTGAAGGGGTCTTGAGCTCTACGTGCTACTCTCCCCTCATGCTGTGGCTGCCTCCTCTCCCTCCCACGCTGTGTCTCTGCATGATGCTGGGAGGAAGTGACAAGCTGTCACTTCCTCTCAGCCGGCCGACATTACAGGGGCCCGGTCGCGGTCTTAAAGGACGGCTGCACTCGACCGGGTCCCTGTTGACCAGTAATGTTCCCCCGGTGCCATAATCATAGCACCGGGGAAACATTCAGCTACACCCCTGTGTGCACGCCCTGGAGTGCTGCAGCACACAGTTTGGGAACCGCTGGTGTAATCCATTAATTTATGCACTTATCCGCATAGAAATACACTGTATTGTTATAAACTGTGCATTACTGCCGTGAGATGAGCTGAAACTTAATCTAGCAATCTCTCATTGATATCTAAAGAGGTGTAAGAAGCCAAGCCAATACTGTAAACCAAGCATGTCATATTTAAAGGCTAAGATGAGCCAGATAAACAAGGTTTACATTTATGTGGGCGGCAAAAAAACAAAAATGTCAGTTTTCGTAGAAACGTAGGTTTATTTCAAAAAGTACAGTATAAAAAAGGTTGCCTGACACTGGACGTCCTCACGCTTGTAGGTCTTCAAAGTGAACAAAAGAGACGTGCATTTGCATATAACAAACATTTCAGTCCAACTACCTTGACATATCAAGAAATGTTTGTTAATGGAACTGAAATGGCTAATGTATGCTGTTGCACAGCTGTAAAAAAAAAAAAAAAAAAATACGTTATCTTGTTTATTTTTAAGTTCTATGAGTGTGTTCTTCACTTTGGCTGAGATCATCAAACTTGATGATATCAGCAAATCCAATGCTTTCCCACAGAAAAGCATTGGGAGGCTATTGTGCATGTGTGGCAAAATGCTGCGCGGTCAATCAGCATCTCCATGGGGAGCATACAGCTCCTCTATGCAGACTTATTCTAATACACTGCCCCCAAATCCAATACACTGACCCTCCTCCCTCCACTCTAATTGAATAGACTGCCCCCACTCCACTTCAATACACTGCCCTCCTTACCCCTAATTTAACACCCTGCCCCCACTCCACTTCAATACACTGCCCTCCTTACCCCTAATTTAACACCCTGCCCCCCACCACTCGAATACACTGGCCCCCTCCCTCCCATAAATAAATACACTGGCCCCCTGACTTCCTTAAATAAATACACTGCCCCCCTTCCCAATTCAATACCCTTCCCCTTGACTTCCCCAAATTAATACACTGCCCCTTCCCTCTCATTAATATATTGCCCCCCTCCCCAATTTAATACACTGGCCCCTCCCTCCCCCAAATTAATACACTGTCCCTTCCCTCTCTTAAATTAATACACTGCTCCCCACCTGCCAATTTAACACACTGCCACCCCCCCACCACCACCACCACCACCACTATAATACACTGTCCTCCTCCCTCCCCAAAGTAATATACTGCCCTCCTCCCTCCCCAAATTAATATACTGTCCCCCTCCCTCCCCAAATTAATATACTGTCCCCCTCCTTCCCTCCAATGAATAGAGTGCCCCCTCCCTCAAATTAATACACTGCTCTCCTCCCCCAAGCCCCTCTTCTCCTACCTTACGATTAGCTGTCCGCTCTCCAGCTCCAGCCCTGCTCAAGCAGGCCAGACGCTCCACTGGCACTGCGAGCAGGAGGGAAGGGGGAGTGGCTGCTCTGGTAGGCTCTACAGACACAGCCACACTGCCCTGTTGTGGCCAGGGGAGCAAGAATCAGGAAATATTTTTCTGGCTGCAGCCACAGCTGAAAGCTTCCTCAAAAATATTAATTGTGGGCCGCATGTTTGACATGCTTGCTGTAAACCGACACTATCGCAATGTAAACATAGAAGTAATCTTGTGACATTCATGGCAATTAATGTTGAAGGTTTAAAGGGGAACTGTCATCCAGAATTTTTTTTATATATATATATATATATATATATATATTTTACTTATTCTCTATATTTTTACAATAATTTTGTTTATTTATCCCCTGGGGTGCCCAAAACGTAGATCCCCAGATGTTTTACAACTACAACTTCCAGGATACTTTGTCATTCTACAGGCATGCAAAGCATCATGTGAGTTGCAGTTCTACAACATATGGGGATCTGATGTTTGGGCACCCCTGCCCTATACAAATACATAAAATAATAAAGTGTGCTGTGTCTTTAAACAGGCGATACACAGAAGGACCAGAGGGACCGTTTGTTAGAGGGACTGAGGAGAGTTGGCGCTATATAAATGGAAATAATAATAATAAGAGGTCTTACCTGCCTACCTGCTATTTGACAGTGGGTTATAAAGATTATTCATCTACACTTTAGCCTCAAGTCTACATATGCATACCTTCTATAGTTAGAGCACACTTCACTGCTCTATGTTTGTGAGTCCTTTTCACCATTTTTATTGAATTATTTTTTTAAAAAAAACAATATTGCTCTTTATTTCTCTCCTGTTTTTGTGTTTCTCTCTATTATATATTTCAGTAGGACATTCTTCTAAATATATATATTTGCCCATGTGAGTACAGCGCTATATTGATTGGAGCACAGTTTGTGGAAACACTTTATTTATTTTTTTACATAATTGTGAGTTTGGCACAGTGCACTTTAATTGAATTTTAGTGTATTATTACATGTTATACAACGCTATTTTATATATATATATATATATACACACACACCTTGGGATTGATGGGTATATATTTTGTGTATTTGCATTCTCAATACTGAGTAGTATTGGTATTGTCTTAAAGACACAGCGCACTTTATTGTTTTTTTTCTTGGTGTGTGTGATTTGAGCTTTTTTCACAGTATAAGGCAGTGATGGCGAACCAATGGCACGTGTGCCAAAGGTGGCACGCCGGGCCCTCTCTGTGGGCACGCGGCCATAGGTTCACCATCAATGCAGAGTAGGCACCTGCCGCACGTTACCATGGCAACGCTCCACACAGCATCGTGCAGGAGGACAGGGGAGCTGCTTCACAGATCCCAACCCCTGCCTCCCGACCCGGAAGCAGTACTTACCACCACCAGACCACTAGGGATTGCTCCGCCCCCCCCCCCTCCTTCATTAAAGGTAAGCAAGAGGGAGTGGGGATACAAATTTAGCATACTTTTTTTTAAACCACCTACCCCCCACACAGTACCCCTACCTACACAGAGCCCACACACACAGCAGCACCCTTCTACTCCCCAACACACACACAGCACCCCTACCCACACAGTGCAACCCTACACCCCCACACACATCAGCCCTACCCGCACACACAGCACCCCTACCCCCCTAGAGCACGCTTATCTCCCCACACACAGCATCCCTACCCACACAGTGCATCCCTGCCCCAACACACATGCAGCACCCCTACCCCAACACACACACGCCAGGCACCCATACACCTCCCACACTGCCTACACAGGTTCCCTACCTCCCGCACACACACGAAAGGCACCCTACCTCCCACACACACACACACACACACGCAGCACCCCTACCTCCCCACACACACGCAGCACCCCTACCTCCCCACACACACAGCACCCCTCACACACAGCACCCCTACCCCAACACACACACAAAGCACCCCTACCCCAACACACACGCACAGCACCCCTCACACACACACACAGCACCCCTCACACACACAGCACCCCTACCCCCACACACACAGCACCCCTCAGACACACAGCACCCCACACACAAACACATACACATTATCCCTCAATGCAGTGTGTGTGTGTGTGAATTCAGCAGTTTGTGGGGGTGTATTCAGCAGTCTGTGTGTATTCAGCAGTACGAGTTGTTTTTTCTTAATTTAAACATCAGTATTCAGGTTTAATTGCCGTGTTGGCACTTTGAGGAAACAAACATTGGCATGTATTGCGGTTTGGGCACTCAAGCTCAAAAAGGTTCGCCATCACTGGTATAAGGTGCAGCTTTTTTTTTCATTGTATTTTATGTTTTAGAATTTATAGCGCCATACTTTGACTTGTTTTTTTTTTTTTTTTATACAAATACATACCTTACAAGTGTCCCTATGTAGGGATTAAAGGCCCCTCTCCCTCTTTTCTAGAAACTCCATATTGTTGGTGTGTCTGAGTGTGTCACAGAGCTCCAAGGCAATAATACTCCTAGTAATGTGTCTTTAACCCCTTAAGAACCAAACTTCTGGAATAAAAGGGAATCATGACGTCATACATGTCATGTGTCCTTAAGGGGTTAAACTACAATAAATGTGTTTAGAACTCCGTCTGTGTAAATAAGATGCATTGCTCTGTTCTGAATGACATTTTTGTTGCAATTAGAAAGTCTAAAAAAAATTCTCAGAACAGCCCCGTTCCAGGCCGAGGGAGGGGGTCGCTCTTTGGCTATTTGAAATGTCAGGAGATATGCAAGGTGTGAGGAATTATTTGTGAGGTGTGAACAAAAAAATACAAATCCACATCGTGTTATCCTGCAACTGGGCTTGTCTGTCTTATTTTCATGTCAATCAATGTTCTAAATGCTGTACTTTGCACCTGGCAGTCAGTTTAGAGACCACATACAGAGAAGAGGAGAAATGAAACAATGTTCACATTTTTCTCCACATTTGGGATGTGTAGGCAGGATGTGCCTTAGACAGTATTTATTCTTTAAAGCCCTATTTATTAAAGGGACACGATAGTTAGCAGAACAATTCCCGGATTTTACTAGTAACATGACGTAAAGTCATGATTTTATTAAAGACACGGAGGCGAGTATTATGCATAACTCTTTCTTTATTTCCTCAGCAGCAAAGAAAGAGAAATATAAATATTATCAAAACTGAAGAAAAAACTGTATAGGCACAACAGGTAGCCAATCACAGGATATAGGAAGTAGCTATATAAGTCTTGTGTCTCCCACAATCCCCCTCTTTCTTGCGAACCGAAGACCAGGTAAGATGAACGATGTCCCACTTGGTCGAAACAGGGTAACGGGAAACGATGCGACAATTTCAAGCTAAAAAAGATAGAGAAATATGGTAATTTCTTAATTCAGAACTGCAGACTTACCAAACATAAACTTGGGGAGACACAGGTAAAACAGAGTCCTGAAATATAAAACATCAGAATTAGTACACAACATAAAGGTACAACAACCCGAACAAAAGATGCAAATCAAACTGATAGAGTACAGACCAAACTGGAAAAACATACCTGTAGAGCCACCAAGCATCTCTTATCCCAACTCCACTCCGGGAGGGTGGGAGGGAATAATACTCGCCTCCGTGTCTTTAATAAAATCATGACTTTACGTCATGTTACTAGTAAAATCCGGGAATTTTATTAAAGACACGGAGGCTCATATTATGCAAGTTCAAAGCTGCGCCACCACACGAGATGCGATGTGCTCAATTGGTCTGAAGTAGAAGGTTCGGAAGGTCGATTCCCGAGACCAATCCGCCGCTCGCATAATGTCCTCTAGGCGACATCCGACTGAAGAGGCTTTCGAGGCCATCGCGCCCCTTACAGAATGAGGCGTAAATATTGAGGTGTCTATACCCGCGGAGGATAGCAGCCAGCGCACCCAACGTGCTAGGGTAGGAGTCGAAACCGGCCGGTGAGGTGATTTAAAGGATATGAACAGATCGTGCAGGTCTGCTATGCGAAGGGGACGTGTAACATCCAGATAGTCCTTGATGCAATCCACCGGGCAGAGCGATGGACAGTCTGAAAACCTAGGGTATGTAAGTGACTTAGACGCAGACTTGGTTCTCCTGGAAATGTCAAAGGTGACGCCTTCTGGGGTGAATGCAACGGCGTCCCAGTCCAGGGCCCGAACGTCAGAGACTCTTCTGCAGGAAATCAGGCACAGTAACATAACCAATTTGGCAGACAATTGTTTGAGAGTCAGCTCCAGATTGGGGTACCATGACGATAGGAACTGTAGCATCACGTTGACGTCCCAAAAGGCAGCAAAACGAGGTTGAGGAGGACGAGCAAGGCGAATACCTTTGAGAAGTCGACAGACAAAAGGATGCTTGCCGACCGGAGAACCGTCCAGGCCTTCGTGACCGGCTGAGATAGCTGAGCGGAAAAGGTTGATCGTGCGGTATGCCTTGCCCGAATCAAATAGGAACGTGAGGAACTCCAGAATCAAAGGTAGAGGGGCAGATACGGGATCCATTGCCCGTTCCATGCACCAACCAGACCATGATCTCCATGAATGTCGGTAAGCTGTCCGTGTACCCGGGGCCCAGGCGTTATCGAGGAGTCGGAGAGTTGACTGCGAAACGTCTGGGATAACCCAAGGTCCCCTGAAAGGAACCACGCTATAAGGGGCAGCTGATGTTGCAACACCAAGTCGTGAGAGTTCCCATCCGGATCCAGAAGGAGGTCTGGGAATACCGGAAGCAAACAAGGGTAGTCTATGGACAGTTCCATCAGCCGAGGGAACCATGGGCGAGACCTCCATAGAGGGGTGATCAAAGCCATCCGACAATCGTGGCGGACCAGTTTCGAGATCGTGCGTGCGATCATGTTGAATGGGGGAAAGGCGTACATCAGACCCGGTGGCCATTCTTGGAGAAAGGCATCTGTTGCTATTGCAGCCGGGTCCGGCCTCCAACTGTAGAACCTCGGTAACTGAGTGTTCAGGCGTGACGCGAATAGATCCAACTGGAACCGGCCCCACAACCTGTTCAGGCACTGGAACACTGAAGCGTGTAGATGCCAGTCCCCGGAGTCCCGTAAGTGTCTGGAATTCCAATCCGCTCCCGAATTGTCCAGACCTGGGATGTGTTCCGCCGTCACCGAAACGTTGTTGTAGAGGCAGAACTGCCAAAATTCCTTTGCCAGAGTCGCCAACATTTTGGATTTCGTGCCCCCTAGGTGATTTATGTAACGAACTGCTGATACGTTGTCCATCTTGAGGAGAACGCAACAATTCGCCCTCCCCGGAGCAAGGCTGCGGATCGCGAAGGCACCTGCCAGGAGTTCCAAGCAGTTGATGTGTAACGACTTCTCTGTGTCGGACCACCTGCCTCCAGTGGAGACGTTGCCACAACGAGCGCCCCAGCCGTGTAAGCTGGCATCGGACTCTATCACCACATCCGGGGCGGAACCGAAGATGGCTCTTCCGTTCCATGCCTCCATTTGCACCAACCACCATGCTAGCTCGTCCCTGGACTCCTCGTCTAGCGTTATCCGAGATTCGTATGAATGGCCGGAGCGAAGTCGTGATCCCTTGAGCCGTTGGAGCGCTTGGTAATGCAGGGGGCCCGGGAAGATTGCTTGAATAGAGGCCGCGAGGAGGCCGATAATTCTCGCCAGTTGTCTGACCGACAAGTCTGGAACACGGAGGGCCCTCCGAATTTCCTTCTGGATGGCCTTCACCTTGGCATCCGGGATTAACAGAAACTGTCGGATGGAATCCACTTGAAAACCCAGAAACTCTATGGACTGAGCAGGGGTCAGGATCGATTTGCTCCAATTGATCAGAAAACCCAACTTCTGCAGGAGGTCGGTCGTCCATCCCAGGTGTGTGAGGAGATCCTCTCGTGACTGGGATAAAATCAAGATATCGTCCAGGTAGATAATGAGGCGAACCCCCCGGGTTCGGAGGAATGTCACCACGGGCTTCATGAGCTTGATGAAGCACCAAGGAGCCGAGGAGAGACCGAAAGGCAGGCAGGTGAAGCGCCAACGACGCCCATGCCAGGTGAAGTGGAGATAATCCCGGAACTCCACAGCGATGGGGACCGTAAAGTAGGCGTCCTTCAGGTCCAGCTTGGCCAACCAATCCGATTGACGTAGGAGGTCTCTGAGGCAGTGTATACCTTCCATCTGGAAGTGTTGGTAGCGTAGAAAAGCGTTGAGTGGGCGAAGATTTATTACAGGGCGAACTCCGCCCCCTTTCTTGGGCACCAGGAATAAATTGCTCGTAAAGCCTGGGGCGGCGAACGGCAACTCCTCTATAGCGCCCTTGGACAGCATTTCCACCACTTCCGTGGAAATCATCTCGTCCTGCTCCGGAGGGAGGGACAGTTCTCTGGGGGAATAAAACTGGACAGGCATGGAAACAAACTCCAGACGAAAACCCCTTACACATTGTAAAACCCAAGCATCTGAGGTGATCTTTGCCCATTCTTGACAAAATAAGGCCAGTCTCCCCGCCACCCGAACTTGAGCATGAGGGAAAGAAAGGGTACTCACCGTAAGGACGTCTGCCGGGGGTACCACCGCGGGGGTATCTGGAGCCCCAGGCCCGACCTCTTGCCGGGAAGAAGGGAGGGGCCCTCTGTTCCTGAAATCCTCTCGAGGGAAAGAAGGAACCTCTGGTTGCACGGAAAGCGCCTCGGAAACCATGGCCGGGGGGACGGTTCCTGCTACGCCCGGCCCCTCCGAAAACCTTAGGCACGAACACGCGCTTCATGTTCGCCTGCGCTTTGTCAATAGCCGTAAAGGTCTTGACATAAGCACCCATATCCTTAACGAAGGACGTGCCAAACAGGAGACCCTCCTCAGTTGGATCAGGCTCTGCCACAGTCATAGCGGCCAATTTAGGGTCGATCTTCAGGAGGATCGCCTTGCGTCTTTCTGTAGACATGGCCGTATTGGCGTTCCCCAGTAAGCAAATAGCTCTTTGGACCCAACCAATGGCCACATCCACGTCCAGGCCGGAGTCCCCGGACCTGGCAGCATCCAAAAGCTTGTAAAGCTTGGAAAGGGGGCCGAGGGTATCCAGGATCTTGTCATGGCAGCTTTTAAGGGAGTGGTCAAGGCCCTCCTTGGGCTTCCATCCTGACTTATTCAGGAATTGAGCAATTTGCGGGTCAATGTCCGGGGTTTTGCAAGCCGCGCCCGGGAGGGACGGGCGTGGGCACTCGGCGCGCAGTTTATTGTGGCCTTCCCTAGAAAGTGGCGTGCAGATACGCTTAGCCACATATTGGGCGATATGATCTGGGGGAACCCACTCGGCGGACCGAGGATGACGTAGGTCGTCTGGGTCAAATAGGGGGTTACCCTGTGGGTCAAGGATCGAGGTGTCACCCCCCGGGGGAGCAAGTGAGGGGCCCTGGGTATTGGCGGAGGACCCGGAGGGGTTCACGCCCGTAAGGGGCAAATCCTCGCCAGAGTCCTCATGATCAAAGGAGTCGTACTCCATAGCGTCGGACTCATCCTCCACACTCCGATCGGTATCCGACCCAATATCATGGGCTCTAGCCCTTATCCATAGTCTAGCCTTTTTAGCCCGGCCAGGGGCTCTTTTGCGCGTGGGGTACGCGCCATCTGAGACCGCCTCAGGCGTGTCAGTCATGGAAGGTAAAACCTGCATCGAGGAGTGGGAGCCGACATGTTTGGATTTAGCCTTTGCCTTACGGGCTCCAGGCACGGTTTGAGCAGGGGAGGGGGCAGGGGTGGCCATGGCAGGTCATATTAGAGAATGCAGGGACTGGGAAAAATTTGAGGAGACAGCTCCCATGGCTGAGGCAATAGCCTTCTGGATGGAGGAAGCCATAGTGGCCTCTAACATGGCTTGAAACTCTTGGGAGGCCATGGCACCATCAGTATTATCTAATTGAAAATCCCCTGGGGGACCAACAGGCCCATCACCCCTATCCTGCATGGTTGTGACAGTGGGGAACAGAATAGACAGAGAATTTAAATAGTAAAATAATAATAGTGCAATGGAAAATTATATAGGGACCAATGAAGACTGACTACAAACAAATCAGGCTGAATAACACCAGGGTGCTAGTTGGGAGAGAGAGGGGAGGGTTGATTAACCCACAAGAAACATAAAAACAAACGGTCTGGCTGGTGTCCCCAGGGAGCAGGGCTACGAGGTGGCTGGTCGCACGGCAGCACTGGGAGGAAGAAAAGACCGCCCCCAAAATGGCCGCCGCACGAGGGAGGCACACGCAGGCAGCACTCGGCGGGGGAAGGGGCTCGTGCACCCGCCCGCCGAGCCGACACGCTATCCGGGATAAGGGGGGAGGAGAGAAGCGTATACACCGCCGCGGTCGCGAGGAGATCGCGGCCGCGGCACACAGCTGATCGGGTCCCGTGCAGAAGCACGGGTAGGAGAGGGGAGAGAGGAGGGGGGTGGTGGGGACCGCCCGGACGGGGCAGTGACACACCCGCGGGCCCAGAGGGGAGACACCAGCCGAGGAAACACAAAAGTCAAAACAACAAAATCAAATAATAATAATAAAACAAAACAGCATGTAAATCATAAAAATAAACACACTGTAAGACAAGTTAAAATGGAAACACAATGCAAGCCAGAGATCAGAGAAACACTTATCTGTCTGAGGAAGCAGCAAAGAAAGAGGGGGATTGTGGGAGACACAAGACTTATATAGCTACTTCCTATATCCTGTGATTGGCTACCTGTTGTGCCTATACAGTTTTTTCTTCAGTTTTGATAATATTTATATTTCTCTTTCTTTGCTGCTGAGGAAATAAAGAAAGAGTTATGCATAATATGAGCCTCCGTGTCTTTAATAAAATTACAGCTTAATTAATGTAGTTGTTCTGGTGAGTGTAGTATGTCCCTGCATCAATTTTAATGTAAAATGATAATGTTACCTTTTCAGAGAAAATTTCTCCCTATGGACACCTTCAGTGGCAGTCACTCAGACGACCAATAGAAGTGCTTTCTGGGTTGTGCAGCACTGACGGTCACGCTCTGCATGGAGATGCTAAACTATCCCATAGTGATGTATTGATTCAATGACGATCTCAGTCAATCCAATGCTTTCCTATGGGTCTGGGGCAGAGCAAGCGCCGGCATACCTGCCTGGCGCTGGAATAAAGGTAAGTTTTTACTCTATTTAAGAGGGGCAAGGGGGGCTAAATAGTGTTTTAACACAATAGGGTCAGGAATACATGTTTGTGTTCCTGACCCTATAGTGTTTAACGCTCCGGGTCCAGAACAATAAACATGATTGAGATCCTTCTGGTGGTATTCAGACTGCACAATCCACATTATCCACAAGATGTATCAGTGTCTGGATTTTACAAAGCAGCCTTGGAATTACTTAAACGTCTTTTTTTTTTTTACTTATATTGTAGCCTGTCTAGATGCAACCGAATGGCTGAAAACTAATTATGGAAACATGCAACTAAATACTCATTTTCTGCAGAATTAACCCCCATCTGAAGGCAGATTCAGTTGCACAGTTTGGTTAGCGTGGATGTGCAAGTAGATCATAGTGGTACTGAGCAACTCCATCATGGCTCTTTATCAGTCATTGTTATAAGCTCTGCCCTGTTCTGTCACTCTGCCCTGTTCTGTCACTGAGTGTAGTATGTAAAGATGGAGAAACAATGTTTATATGTTTCTCCACCTCTGATGCAACATGTACCCTGGTTGTGCCTACACAGAGATGGATTGGAACATCAGTTGCTGAATACACATTTTAAAAGACAGCAGAGCATCCTCATGAAAAAAATGAACACAAATTGATTTTCAATGTTTTTTTTAAAAACATTTTTATTCAATGCAGTTATTTACAACAAAGATGGTTAATATTACCAATATGGTCACATGTTTACCTGTCTAAAGAAATGCCACATACTTAAATGGATATTAATTGCAAAATGATCATTTGTGTTCTATAACCACAGTTCCAAATAGAATTTGTTAACTAAACCTTGATGTTTTTCATACAAGCTGGGATTTATAAAAGGGACACTATACACAGATGGGATTTCACACAGATAAGATTTATTAAAGGGATACTATAGTCACCAAAACAATTTTAGCTTAATGAAACAGTTTTTGTGGATAGATCATGCCTATGAAGTTTCACTGCTCAATTATCTGCCCTTTAGGAGTTACCCGTATATACTCGAGTATAAGTCGACCCGACTATAAGTCAAGGCCCCTAATTTTACCCAAAAAAACTGGGAAAACTTATTGACTCGCGTATAAGACTAGGATGGGAAATGCAGCAGCTACTGGTAAATTTCTCAATAAAATTAGATCCCCAAAAAATTATATTAATTGAATATTTATTTACAGTGTGTGTATATAATGATTGCAGTGTGAATGAATGCAGTGTGTATGTGTATATAATGCAGTGTGTGTGTGTGTATGTGATGCAGAGTGTGTAACCTTGGTGGGGGGGGTGGATATTTTTTTATTTTTTATTTTAATATTAATTATTTTTTTTTAAATTTAATATTACATTTTTATTTTATTTTAATATTATTAAAAAAAAAAATTGTCCCCCCTCCCTGCTTGATACATGGCCAGGGAGGAGGGCTATATTATTCCCTGGTGGTCCAGTGGATGGGCTGTGCAGGAGGGGGGCTGGGAGCAAGCTGCTACATATCTTTACAGCAGTTCCGGTCAGCTCCCTTCTCCTCCGTGCCGTTCAGCTCCACTGTAAGCCTAAAGGAAGCAGGCGTTCGTATGTTTCAGCGGTGGTTCAGGGAGTTGAGTGTCCGATTTTAGTTCCAGACACTCGACAACCAAATCCCGCTGCCTCCTTTCGTGAAAACAAGATGGCAGCCATTTTCTGTTTCACGTGGCATTCGGCTATACGAACGGCGGCCACCCAGAGAGCGCTTAATAGACGGTTCTCTTTGAAGTTAATGAGCCAGGAGGGTTGTAAGTGTTCGGTAGTTTTAAACTGCTGAACCAATAAATCCAAAACAAACGAAATGTTGCAGAAAAGCACAAACACAGAAGAAAATGCCGAAACTCAGTCTATTTTCTTCAAAATAATTATGAATGATTTATTTTGGAGGGACACACCATTGTAAATGCATCACCATTATGTAATGAGCGCTTACCTTTCCCCGCCGGTCCCACGCAGCGCGGGGTCCTCCTCCAATACTTCCGGGGGGCGGCTCAGCTCTTCTGATGCCGGCCGCTCGGAACACGCCCACCTTTATGACGCAACGCATGCGCGCCGACGTCAGAGGGAAAATGCTGCCAAAATTCAAACGTGGCCACACTCCTGGACTTTTTTGGGGTGTGGCTTCAAAATTAAAGTCAAAGAACCCAAACTATAAAAGGGCTATCATGACACTTGTCAGATGCCCTAGTGTGGTTCTTGTTTAAAGTCCCCTAGTGCTATTATCTCTGCTTGTCCTTCTTGGTATTTGACCCTTGGCTATCTCTCCGACTATTCTGTTTTCTGGTTTCCCGTTACTTGGCTTGGATAATCGTGTGCCCGTCTTCCGTATTCCCTTGACCTCTGGCTATTCCTTTAACTATTCTCAGACGCTAGTCCGGCCATTCTAAGGTCCGGTAACCGTCTTTCTGTGGGTTTCACACTGTGTGAAGGGGTCACTGTTGTGACATTGGTCACTGTCGTGACACATTAGGAGCATTTACACTCAGCATGGAGATGCTGAATCTTAGCTGGGCCTCATCCAAGAAGTCCCTCTGCTGGCTGTCCAACTGAAAGCCACTAAAAGTGTAATTATGCACCAATTTAAGCACTGCCTTTGTTCAGAAAAGGCAGCATTTACATTGCTCGGACTGCAAAGACAGTCTATTTGCCTCAGAACCACTACATTAAGCGGTAGTGGTTCTCATGCATATAGGACAGCCCTATAAAGCATACTTGGTGTACTTTTCCTGAAAACAATATTGTATGTCTCTTACCTGAGGGCCTGTTGGAAGATAGAGTGTATTTACATGCACATGTGATTGAATATTTGTCCTTGTAAGCGCAGTGTTTGGAGATGTCTAGGTAGAGGGATGATACCTGACAAACAGAATTATTTGGAAGAGGGGACAATACCTACCTGTCCAGTGGAGGTCAAAACCTTACTCTTAATAATTGCCATGTAAGTTATAGACAGTTTCTGGTGACAGAGGAGAAAATACAAATGAAGTATCAGGACTAATCTAGATCCCAGGTCAGTTACCAACGATCCCCTTTTCTGATTTAAAATTTACTTAGAATTCCCAACAATCCATACTTTAATGTTATACTCTGCCTCTGTGTGTGGGGTGGCAGCTGTGAGAATATGATTGTCTGAAGCATCAGAGTATGTAAGATCAATAGATAAAAATGGAAGACACATAAAGAGCTCTGAAGATTACATTTAAAATCACCCTTTTTCCCATCACTGAAAGGACAGGCAAGTGTGCTAGTTTCTGTATATTATGCATTTTCGCAATTATGGCTGCATTTTGCTAATTATTTCTTTGACAGGTTAAAGAGCAAAATAGATATTAAAAAAAGCAGACAAAATAAAGATCTCTTGTATAGGGGGGATCTTGATATGAAAGAAAATTGTCTCTGGTAGACTGATTAGGCTTTAGTGTGACTTTCCAGACATTTCACATAATTCTCATCGGGAAAATAGAATTCAAGCTTTTGCAAATTAAGTGGTACTCATAGTGTGATGTCTATAAAGGGAAGTCATAATAAAAAAAAATTGATGGATTATAACACATGATCAAATGAACATTACCTGCCTTCTCCTGTTTACAACTTCCAGCAGGATGGATTCAGGTTTTTCCACCTAAATACATTCCACCTATCCCATTACTTAGGTTTCTATAAGCAGATTCACAGCTGTATGGCTCAGTAATGTACAATACATGGTATGTCAATGGTTTGAATAGGCAGATGACATTGCACCCAGACAATCTGCTTTACAGATACAGGTGCAACTACTTGAACTGGAACCAGGGCCGGACTGGGAAAAAAATTTGGCCCGTGCATTTTTCAATCACAGCGGCCCCCTGAGAAAGGGGCGGGGCCAGATAGGGTGTGTTTTGTCATCACTAATGACAAGCACGGGCCATCTCAAAGTGAGCATGTTGGTTCAATGTGCAGAGCCCCGCTGAAGAGTTCTAGCATGGGAAAAAGGCACTGTATTTGTTCTGCGCAGCGCAAGCAAATTTACTAACATGCTTGCGCTGTGTTTGCTTTTAACTTGTCTCTGGTGTCTCCGTAAGTGGGATACCAGAGAACAAAAGGGGCAGAAAAACGTGTAGTCCATGTGTTTGGAGCCTGCTTGTGGGATTGCGTGTGTGTTGAGTAAGCTGATTGTGGTGTGGTATTGTGTAAATAGGCCAATTTAATTCGTGTTTGTGGTGTAATATGTGTGGCTAGGGGCTGTAGCGAGTGTTTATAAGGGGCATAGTGTGTATGGGGGATGTAGTGAGTGTGTGCATACGGGCTGTAGTGTGTGTAGGGGTTGTAGAGAGTGTGTGTTTAGAGAATGTAGTATGTGTTTGCTTACAAGGAATGCAGTGTGTGCAGAGGGGATCCAGAGTTTATATGTCAGGAATGTAGTGTGTAGGTGGTGCAGTGTGTGTAGGGGATCTTGTGTGTAAAGGACCCAGAGTGTGTATAGGAGATTGTGTGTGTGTGTGTATGTGTGTGTGTGTGTGTGTGTGTGTGTGTACAGGATTCAGAGTTGTAAAGCGCTACGGAATCTGTTGGCGCTATATAAATGGCAATAATAATAATAATATTATGCATGCTGCACCCTTCACACATACACACAGCACACCCAACACACTGCGCCCTTCACACATACAATATGTCCAAACACATATATATATATATATATATATATATACACAGAGGCGTGTGCAAGGGGTGTGGAGTGAGACTGGCAGGGGAGATCTCAGGATCTCCCCTGTCAGCTCATGCAGAGCCGGCGCTATCCGAGCGCCTGCTCTGCTCTCAGCCTCCCTCCCCACTGCAGCATGGAGGGAGGCAGGAGAGGACCCGGGGAGCTCAACCAGCAGCTCCGCCGGGTTCCTTTCGCGGCAACGCTCAGATCTCGCGAGAGTGAACTCTATACCCACACTGGACCACCAGGGAAAGCAGCAGGAACAAGAATACCCTCTCCCTACATAAGGTAAAAAGGGAGGGGGGATATTAAGTAATGTACCCCCACCTCCACACCCCAGACAGGACCTACACACATACAGCACACACATACACACAGACACACAGCACACACACACATACAGCACCCTCACACACATGCAGCACACACATACAGCACACACACACACAGAACACACACACATACAGCACCCTCACACACATGCAGCACACACACACACAGCACCTTCACACATACAGCACCCACACACACGGCACACACATACAGCACCCACATACAGCACCCTCACACACAGCACACACACACATACAGCACACACACATACAGCACCTTCATACATACAGCACACACACACACACACAGCACCCTCACACACATGCACCCACACACATACAGCACCCACACACACATACAGCACACGACACATACAGCACCCACACACACACACACATACAGCCTCACACACATGCACCACACACACAGCACTCACACAGACAGCACCCACACACACACAGCACACACACATACAGCACCCTCACATACACACACACACAGCACACACATACAGCACACACACACACCCACACACAAACCCACACACACAGCACCCACACACACAGCACCCACACACATACAGCACCCACACACATACAGCACACATACACACACACACACACACAGCATACACACATACAGCACCACACACACATACAGCACATACAGCACATACAGACATACAGACATACAGCACCCACAGACATTCACACCCACAGACATTCAGCACCCACACACATACAGCACCCACACACATACAGCACCCATACACAGCACCCACAGACATACACAGCACCCACACACATACAGCACCCACAGACATACAGCACCCACACATACAGCACCCACATCACATACAGCACCCACACACATACACAGCACCAACACACATACAGCACCCGCAGCACACACACACACACACACATACAGCACCCACACACACGCACACACATACAGCACCCACATACAGCACCCCACACACAGCACACACACACATACAGCACACACACATACAGCACCTTACATACAGCACACACACACACACACAGCACCCCCACACACATGCACCCACACACATACAGCACCCACACACACATACAGCACACGACACATACAGCACCCACACACACACACATACAGCCACACACATGCACCACACACACAGCACCTTCACACAGACAGCACCCACACACACACAGCACACACATACAGCACCAACACACAGCACACACACACATACAGCACCCTCACATACAGCACACACACACAGCACACACATACAGTACACACACACACTTACACACATGCACCCACACACACAGCACCCACACACACAGCACCCACACACATACAGCACCCACACACATACAGCACACATACAGCACACACACACACACACAGCGCATACACACATACAGCACCCACATACACACAGCACACATACAGCACACGCACATACAGCACCTTCACACATACAGCACACATACAGCACACACACATACAGCACCCTCACACACATGCACCCACACACATACAGCACCCACACACATACAGCACCCTCAGACACATACAGCACACACACACACCACACACATACAGCACCTTCACACATACAGCACCCATACACATACAGCACCCACACACACACACATACAGCACCCACACACACATACAGCACCCTCACACACATACAGCACACACACACATACAGCATATTCACACATACAGCACACACACACACACAGCACCCTCAAACACACAGCACAGAAACAGCACCCTCACAAACACACAGCACCCTCAAACACACAGCACAGAAACACCCTCACAAACACACACACAGCACCCTCACACACAGCACACTAACAGGACCCTAACAAACACACACACACAGCACACAAACAGCACCCTCACACACACATCACACTAACAGTACCCTCACACACAGCACCCTTACACACACACACACACACAACACCCTCAAACCACCCTCACGCAGCACACACACACACACACACAGCAGTGTATGTATGTGTGTGTATATATATATATATATATATATATGTGTGTGTGTGTGTATATATATATATATATATATATATATATATATATATATATACATACACACATATACACGCGGCGTGTGTTTGTGCTTTAGGGTGCACACCCTAATGCAATAGGCTGCGCACGCCTATGTATGTGTGTGTGTATATATATATATATATATTTGGATGTATTGTATGTGTGAAGGGCACTGTGTGTTGTGTGTGCTGTGTGTATGTGTGAAGAGTGCAGCATGTGTGTGAGGATTGCAGTGTGTGTGTAAGAGGGGTGCTGTGTGTGTGAGGGTGTTCTTATCTACTGTCACATTCTATGTTTTTAATTTTTTTTGTCTGTTAACTTACTGAGGGTTATTTTTATATATTATACATACCTGTGTGTGTGTGTTGTATATGTGTGAGAGTGTGCTGTGTGGGAGTGTGTTGTGTTACTGAAGGTGATGTGTGTGTCTGAGGGTGCTGTGTGTGTGAATGTGCTGTGTGTGTCTGAGGGAGGTGTGTGTGTGTGTGTCTGAGGGTGCTGTGTGTGTGTGTCTGAGGGTGCTGTGTGTGTGTGTGTCTGAGGGTGCTGTGTGAGTCAGGGTGCTGTGTGTGTCTGAGGGTGCTGTGTGAGTGAGGGTGCTGTGCGTGTGAGTGTGCTGTCTGTGTCTGAGGGTGATGTTAGTATGAGTGTGCTGTGTGAGTGTATATAGCACAGTGTTTGTATAAATATGTTTTGTTTTTTATTTAAAAAAAATAAAAACTATGTATCCCCCCCCCCCTCCTTACCTTTAGCCTGGGAGGGGGTGGGAAACCAGGTTTCCATGGGGGGGGGGGTGCCGTGGTGCCATGGAGGGTGCTGCCTTCCCTGGTGGTCCAGTGGTGAGAGTGAACTCTAGCCTGCGAGATCTGAGCGTTGCCGTGGTAACCGCGGCAACGCTCAGACTTTGCGAGAGGACCCGGTGGAGCTGCTGGCTAGAGCTCCGCCGGTCCTCTCCTCCCTCCCCAGCCGGCGGCCGCATGTCAGTGCCTCTGGGCCGGTGAGGGGGATCTTTGATCTCCCCACCGGCCCATGGAGCCACAAACAGGGCCGGCACTCGGATAGCGCTGGCCCTGTAGGGGATGGCAGGGGAGATCCTGTGATCTCCCGTGCCAGCCTCGGCCCATGGCCATCGCGGCCCACCGGGCATTTGCCCGGTATGCCCGATGGCAAGTCTGGGCCTGACTGGAACCAAAGATATCTTGAATATTGGGTTTGGAGGTTGTTATTTTGGGGGGTTAAATATTAGACAGGTGTGGTAAGTTAGCAAACCAAATTGCGACATTTAGGCTAAAACAGAAAATCTGGAAAACTCCACAATTCATGTGATTTGGAGATATCCCACAAATTTGCTATCTTGGCTTTTATTTTATAACTTTAACATTCTTCTATACAACATTTTCTTCTCATATAGGAAGCACTTATGTTAGTCACATGCAGAAATAAAAAGCTGCTTTTCTTTTTTACATGAATGTGATAGGTAGACCATAGCACCTACCTACCTGTCCGCCAGCACTACATGTTCAAATGCGCACATTTCTATTACTCTTCGGTTACACTATAAACATGGATGCTCTGCTTGTGCTAACTGTTCCCTCTGGGAGCGTACACACCTTTTTGAGGGAGCGCACAAGTGGTACAAATTTAAACACAACGATTTTTGGCGCAGCAAGGAGCAAGCAATGGCCTGTCACAGGGCTCCCAGGTTTAGGGGACCCCAAAAGTAGGTACTTGTTCAGTAATGCAAAGTAGGCACCTGCTTACCCCACATGGCAAGTGCCTACTCTGTCGTTATTTACCGGGCCGAGAGGGAAAAGGAGGCAGAAGTTCCTCTCTGCTTTCTCGCGTGCCCTCTGTTGTGATGCCGGGAGCCAGAATATGACGTCACTCCGGCCCCAGCATCACTACAGAGGGCGTGTGAGGGAGCAATGAGGAACTTCTGCCTCCTTTTCCCTCTCGTCCCGGTAAATAACGACAGCGTAGGCACTTGCCATGTGGGGTAGTTATTTTAACCTTGGGAGAGGATTTAATAGCCTTTATTTTGCGTACGCAGTACACTAAACACTGATCACTGAAAGTGTTTGGGATAACACCGGCCTCCTGGATTCTATCAGGAGAAGTAGAGAGAATCCAATCTAGCATGGTATGGTTATGGCTTTTAATGTTTATGCAAGTTGGGGAGGAGATTAATTGTGTTCGCTGCAAAGTCTTAAACAACTATTATTTTTAGGATTCAGCCAATCAATATTAAAATCTCCAAAGACCAACAGTTCACTTTTTGGTATATATATAATGTTTGCTGTAATTGTGTAGTTGTATTTGATTTGTGTGTAAAAGCAATTATGTATATATCACCATTTATTGGACAGCATTCACTATTTCTTCCCAAGTTGGGGAAACATGCCTGCTCAAATACAGTCAACAAGCTGCCAATATTATATTTTGGTTGAATGAAAGGTGGTGTCAGGAACCAGGAACCAGACAGAGACAGATCTAGATGCAAACACAACTTTATTTAATAAATAACAAAGAAATAACCAAAAGCAAAGTCCAGGAGGCAAGCAGGGGTCAGTCACCAGAGCGGGTAGTCAGACGAGCCAGGATAAGGAGAACTGAGAGCAGCGGAGTCAGGAACAAGGCCAGAGTCAGGAACCAGGAGCAAACAGGAAACACAGGAACAAGGAGACTTCTGGGGAACAGGAAACCATGCAAGGGCAAGGAGGTTCTGGGATTTGCTGCTTAAATAGGCTGAACTGATTAGCAGCAGGGTTGATTACTATTCTCAGGTGAGTAACCGTGGCAACATGCAGAAGGAGCTGATCGTTAATTACAGCTGAAACCTCAGACACTGAAAAAGGAAGGGTGGCTGTTTAAAACAGCAAAGAAACCCTCACAGTACCTCCCCCTCAACGACTCCCCCCATTTCTGCTGGTGGGTCCGGGCTTCATTGGGAAGCGAGCGTGATAGGAACGAAGGAGGGATGGTGCATGGACATCAGAGGCTGGAACCCAGGAGTATTCCTCTGGACCGTACCCTTTCCAGTGCACCAAGTATTGGATCTGTCCTCTGAAGACTCGTGAGTCAATGATGCTGCGTATTTCATATTCCTCATGATTGTCAACCGGAACAGGACGTGGACGTGGTACTGAGGTGGTGTAACGATTACATACCAATGGTTTCAAGAGGGAAACATGGAATACATTAGAGATGCGCATGTTAGCAGGAAGGTCAAGTGCGTAAGCTACAGGGTTAACCCTTCGAAGTATACGAAATGGCCCAACGTATCGGGGTGCCAGTTTTTGTGAGGGAACACGGAGCCGTAGGTTGCGAGAAGACAGCCAGACCCTCTCTCCGACTTGATAGGTAGGTGCAGGAAGGCGTCTGCGGTCGGCCTGGAGTTTGTAGTTCTGCATTGCGCGTTGCAAAGAGTTCTGAACCTGCACCCAAGTGGAACGGAGTTCCCTGAGATGTTCCTCCAATGCCGGTATCCCTTGTGGCATAAACGTATCAGGCAATATGGACGGTTGAAAGCCATAGTTCGCCAAGAACGGGGATAGCCGGGAAGAGGCATTAATCGCACTATTGTGGGCAAACTCCGCCCAGGGTAGCAGATCAGACCAGTTGTTCTGGTGGTCAGAAATGTAGCAACGCAGAAACTGTTCCAGTGTTTGGTTAGCTCGTTCCGCGGCACCATTGGATTGCGGGTGGTAGGCAGAGGAGAAGGAAAGCTGAATTCCCATTTGTGTACAAAAAGCTCTCCAAAATCTGGACACAAACTGGCTACCCCTATCTGAGATTATCACTTTGGGTAACCCATGCAAACAAAAGACCTCCCGAGCAAAAATTGTTGCAAGTTCCTGAGAAGTTGGTAGTTTTTCAAGGGAATGCAATGCGACATCTTTGAGAATCGATCAACAACCATGAGAACGACTGTATTGCCACGGGAGACCGGAAGATCTACGATAAAATCCATGGACAAGTGGGTCCAGGGTCGTTCACCATTAGGTATGGTTTGCAGGAGACCCACTGGAGGGTGTCGTGGGGTTTTATTTTGAGCGCATACAGGACAGGCAGCTACAAAAGCGGTGACATCCGAACGGAGACTAGGCCACCAAAATTGCCGAGAGACGGACCAGATTAATTGGTTTTTGCCTGGATGTCCAGCTGCTTTGGGGTTGTGATAAGTACTTAATAATTTAGTACGGAGATGAATAGGTATAAAACAACGGCCATTAGGTTTCTCTGGAGGAGCATTACTTTGTGCAGCCAGAATCTCCTCGCCTAGGTGTGAGGTGAGGCTAGTACGGATGGTGGCCAGTATATGGTCCGGAGGAATCACAGGAGTAGGGGTTATCTCCTCTCTAGATGGAGGGGAGAACTGTCGAGACAAGGCATCAGCCCGAATGTTTTTAGTACCGGGCAAGTAAGAAACCACATAATTGAATCTTGATAGGAAGAGAGCCCATCTAGCTTGCCTGGGGGAAAGTCGCTTAGCTTCGGAAAGATATGTCAGATTCTTGTGGTCTGTGAGGATGAGAATTGGCACTGAAGTACCCTCAAGAAGATGCCTCCATTCTTTGAGAGCTAAAATTATGGCTAGAAGTTCTCTATCACCAATCTGGTAATTGCATTCCACCGGGTTTAATTTCTTCGAGAAATACCCGCACGGATGCCTGGAGCTCTCTGGGTTAGGACGTTGAGACAGGAGGGCGCCTACTCCTGTCTCAGACTCATCGACCTCAAGAATGAATGGTAAGGCAGGGTTAGGGTGTGCCAGTATAGGAGCAGCAGCAAAGGCGACTTTGAGAGACTCAAAGGCAGAAATGGCCTCCTGTGACCAATGCTGTGGATCAGCATCTCTCCTGGTCATATCCGTGAGTGGTTTAACCAAGGAAGAAAAGTTGCGTATGAACTTCCGATAATAATTGGCGAAGCCAAGAAAACGCTGTATAGAGCGAAGACCAGTAGGTCGAGGCCATTTTAGTACAGCAGAAAGTTTCTCTGGGTCCATAGAGAATCCAGCATCTGAGATAACATAGCCCAAGAATGTGACCTGTTTGCAATTGAACTCACATTTCTCCAATTTACAGAACAGATTATTTTCTCTAAGTCTCTGTAGAACCCTAGAAACGTCTGCGTGGTGGTTCTCGAAAGATGTGGAATGGATAAGAATATCGTCAAGATAAACCACCACACATTGCTGCAACATATCACGCAGGACGTCATTTATAAATTCCTGAAAAACTGCCGGAGCATTGCAAAGACCAAAGGGCATTACTAGGTATTCGTAATGCCCGCTCCTGGTGTTAAATGCGGTTTTCCATTCGTGGCCCTCTTTTATCCGGACGAGATTATATGCCCCTCTCAGATCAAGTTTAGTGAAGACCGTTGCTCCCTGGAGGCGGTCAAATAACTCTGTGATCAACGGAATGGGGTAGGCATTCTTAATAGTAATGCGATTGAGACCCCTATAGTCGATACAGGGTCTCAACTCACCACTCTTCTTTTTCACAAAGAAAAAGCCGGCCCCGGCAGGAGAAGATGACTTCCGAATGAATTCCTTTGACAACGCATCGGTAACATACTCCTCCATGGCTCTATTCTCTGCTACAGACAGCAGGTAAATCCGGCCACGGGGAGGGTTGGCACCAGGTTGGAGTTCGATACCACAGTCATACGGACGGTGTGGTGGCAGAACGCTAGCTTGACCTTTGTCAAATACATCTTGGAATTCTTGGTACTCAGCGGGTAAGGAAGAGGCAGAAACTGTGCCCAAAACTTTGACCGGTTTCCGGAGACAGGAAAATGTGCATTGCTGGGACCAAGATAATATCTCAGATTTGTGCCAATCAATTGTGGGGTTATGCTTCTGTAGCCAAGGGTATCCCAAAACAACCTGGTAGTATGGAGAGGAAATGACCTGGAATTGGATCATCTCATGATGTAGAGCCCCTACAGCCAGAGATATGGGCACGGTTTCCTGGGTCATGAGGGTTGGCTGTATAGGTCGGCCATCGATGGCTTCAAAAGCTAGTGGGGAGTTGCGAGGCTGTAAGGGTATAGAGTGCTCTGATGCAAATGCACAATCTATAAACAAGCCTGAGGCCCCAGAATCAAGAAATGCCCGGGTTTTAATGGATGACTCCGGCCAGGAGAGGATAATAGGCACCAAGGGTTTGTCCTTATTTATCTCTGGGTCTGCAGAAAGACCCCCCAAGATCTGCCCCTGACAGTATCTTGGGTGCGGGCCCTTTACCGGACGAATCGGGCAAAACTTTAATATGTGACCGTGGTATCCGCAGTATAGGCACAGGCTCTCCCTCCTCCTAAAGGCTCTCTCCTCAACAGAGAGGCGTGAGAAGCCTAACCGCCTCGGCTCCACACCGACAGAGGACTCAGGACCAGGAGGCATGGGAGGTGAGGAAGGTTTGGGTGGGCAGGAAAAGCTCGGTGCCAAACATACTGGAGGCCTCCGCAGGCGCTCCCTGGATGAGGATCTCCCTCGGAGTCTGATGTCAATGAGGGTGACAAATGATATCAGTTCCTCGAGATCTTTAGGTAATTCTCTGGCTGCAATCTCATTTTTCATTACATCGGAGAGCCCCTGTGCAAAGGCAGCCACGAGAATCTCGTTATTCCAGCCACCCTCTGCTGCCATGGTACGGAATTCACTGGCAAACTCAACAATAGTTTTCGTGCCCTGAGTATTAGACATGAGTTGTTTGGCAGTAGGAGTGGAGCGAGCTGGAATATCAAAAACCCTTTTAAAGGACGCAACAAATTCAGGGTAATTGTAAATGATGGGCCTCTCTGCCTCCCAGAGAGGTTTTGCCCAAGCTAGGGCTTTTTCAGACAGCAAAGAAATCATGAACTGGACTTTGTCGCTGTCTGTAGGAAATGCCTGGGGCAGCATTTCAAGGTATACTTTAACCTGATTTATAAATTCTTTGCACTGAGCTGGGTTGCCCCCAAAATACTGAGGGAGCGGGACAGACCCAGTCATTCCTCTAGCCGCAACAGGTTCGGAGGCTACAACCGGTGCCAGAACAGGAAGTGAGGCAGAGGCGGCCGCAATCGCAGGCTGGCCGGGTTTTGGATTCAGATGGACATACTGGTCCAAATGGTGGTTCTGCTGGTCCCACCGGGTAAATAGGTTAGGTATAGGTGTATTGCCTGTACCATCTGTATTCATGGCCCTTGCGTAATGTCAGGAACCAGGAACCAGACAGAGACAGATCTAGATGCAAACACACTTTTATTTAATAAATAACAAAGAAATAACCAAAAGCAAAGTCCAGGAGGCAAGCAGGGGTCAGTCACCAGAGCGGGTAGTCAGACGAGCCAGGATCAGGAGAACGGAGAGCAGCGGAGTCAGGAACAAGGCCAGAGTCAGGAACCAGGAGCAAACAGGAAACACAGGAACAAGGAGACTTCTGGGGAACAGGAAACCACGCAAGGGCAAGGAGGTTCTGGGATTTGCAGCAAAGAAACCCTGACAGGTGATGAAGGTGGGGCTGAAGCTTTGAGTGACGTTTATAGGCAACAAGCTGGACATTTTTTTTCTGAGGGGGACTAGGGGAGAGACACATGGGGGGCTAGGGGAGAGAGACACATAGAGGGGGGCTAGGGGAGAGGGGGGTGCTTGGGGGGATACATGGGGGCTAAGGGAGAGAGACACATGGAAGAACTAGGGGGGCTATGGGAGAGACACATGGAGGGGCTGGGGGCTAATAGAGAGAGACACATTGGGCTAGGGGAGAGAGGCACATGGAGGAGCTGGGGAGGCTAGAGGAGAGAGACGCATGGGGGCTTGGGGAACAAGACATGTGGGCGGAGCTAGGTGAGAGAGACACATTGAGGGGTTGGGGGCTTGGGGAGAGAGACACATGGAAGAGCTGGGGGCTACGGGAAAGAGACACATGGGTCTAGGGAATGAGACACATGGAGGGGCTGGTGGAGCGAGTGAATGAGACACTTGGAGGGGCTGGAGGGTGGGAATAAGACACATGGAAAGGCTTGGAGTGGGAGGGAATACACACGCAGGGCCTGACTGGCCCACTGGGATACCGGGAAATTTTCAGGTGGGCCATGGCACCTGGGGCCAGGCTGACAGTCCTGGTCATCAAACTGTGGGAGTAAAGAGGGAGGAGCTGGGGGTGGTGCGGCCGCAATTAGGCTGCTGGCGGCCGGAGGGAGACCTGTCCGTATGCAAGCCCCACCTCCTGAAGATAGCTCTGCCTTCCGCACACAAGCCTTGCCCTCATGCACGTTGGTGACCTCGCTGGAAGGAAGAGGACACAAAATGGTAACTTACCTACCACTGTCAGGTAGGTTTCAGCCATGACAGTGATTGTGTGTGTGTGTGCCTGCTAGTGAGTGAGTATGTGTGTGTGTGCCTGCTAGTAAGTGAGCTTGTGTGTGCCTGCTAATGAGTAAGTGTGTGTGTGTGCTAGTGAGAGAGCTTGTGTGTGCCTGCTAGTGAGTGAGTGTGTGTGTCTGCTAGTGAGTGAGCTTGTGTGTGTGCGCCTGCTAGTGAGTAAGCTTGTATGTGTGGGTGTGGGCACCTGCTAGTGAGTGAACTTGTGTGTATGCTTGCTAGTGAGTGAGCTTGTGTGTGTGCCTTCCAGTGAGTGAGCTTGTGTGTGTGTGCCTGCTAGTGAGTGAGCTTGTGCCTGTGTGCGCCTGCTAGTGAGTGAGCTTGTATGTGTGCCCCTGCTAGTGAGTGAAACTTGTGTGTGTGTGTGTACTACTAGTGAGAGTGAGAGTGTGTGTGCCTGCCAAAGTGAGTGTGTGTGTCTACTAGTAGTGAGCTTGTGTGTGTCGCGCCTGCTAGTGAGTGAGCTTGTATGTGTGTGTGTGTGTGTCACAGGCACCTGCTGAGTAGAGTGAACTTGTGTGTGTGCTTGCTAGTGAGTGAGCTTGTGTGTGTGTCTTCTAGTGAGTAAGCTTGTGTGTGTGTGCCTGCTAGTGAGTGAGCTTGTGCCTGTGTGCGCCTGCTAGTGAGTGAGCTTGTATGTGTGCCCCTGCTAGTGAGTGAACTTGTGTGTGTGCCTGCTAGTAAGTGAGCTTGTGTGTGTGTGTGTGTGTGTGCCTGCTAGTGAGTGAGCTTGTGTGTGTGTGTGTGGCTGCTAGTGAGTGAGCTTGTATGTATGTGTCAGTGAGCTTGTCTGTAGTGAGCATGTGTGTCAGTGAACTTGTTTGTAGTGAGCATTTGTGTGTTAGTGAGCTTGTCTGTAGTGAGCTTGTGTGTGCCAGTGAGCTTGCCTGTAGGAAGCATGTGTGTATCAGTGCGCTTTTCTGTAATGAGCATGTGTGTTGGAGCTTGTCTGTAGTGAGCATGTGTGTGTCAGTAAGCATGTTTGTGTGTGAGCTTGTTTGTAGTGAGCATGTGTATGTCAGTGAGCATGTTTGTGTGTGTGTGTGACAGTGAGCTTGTCTGTAGTAAGCTTGTGCGTGTCAGTTTGTCTGTACTACGTTTGTGTGTATACCAATAAGCTTGTCTGTGTGTGTCAGTGATATTATTTGTCAGTGATATTATTTGAGCCTATTTGTGTGCATTTGTGAGCTTGTGTTTTTATGTCAATGAGCTTATGTATATCAGTGAGATTGTTTGTCTATCAGGCTGTGTATCAATGAGCTTGTGTGTGTCAGTGAGATTGTCTATGTCTGCATGTGAGTATGCTTGCTGTATAATTAAATGTTTTACTCTGAAAGGACCAATATTTTATATTAGAAAAAGAATTATAAAATATTGGTCCTTTTAGAGTAAAATGTTTAATATATATATATACTATGTAAGAGTAAAACATTTAATATATATAATATGTAAGGGTATGTATATAAGGATATATTAATATATCCCAAAAAATACCGGCACTCAAGGCTTTTCAATCTTAGAAATTCTTTTAATCCAAATCCACCGTCAACGTTTCAGCTCCCCATGGAGCTTTCATCAGGATATATTAATATATATATATATATATATATATATATATGTGTGTGGATATATTTATATCTATATAGATATATACATAGCCTTACATATTACATGTGACAATACATGGCACAATGACTTATGAGGCTGGTGTAGTTTTTTTTTTACAGGGCTGCTTTGTATCCCCAGTCCAGCCCTGGACACACGGAGGGGCTGGGGGGCGGAATGAGACACATGAAGGGACTGAGGGGTTGATTGAGACACATGGGAGGGCCCCAGAGCAATTTTCACACAAGTGCCCTGTGGTTTCTAGTTACGCCTCTGGCTGGAGCGATGCTATGTTAGTGTATGGTAACGATCCAATTTACCTGCTCGTGGGAGGAAAACAGAGCCGCCCTGGTTCTCCTTCTCTCACTCTCCCAAATGAAGTGCGAGGGCCGATGAGGGAAATCTTTGGTCTCCCCACCAGCCCTAAAAAGGCAAACAGCAAGTGAGCAGGGCCAGCACTCCATGAGCAGACAGGGGAGATGAAAAGATCTCCTCTGTCGGCCTTTGCCCATGGGCCTCGCACTGGCAACTGTCCAGCGTGCCCATGCGGAAAGACTGCCCTGCTGAGAAAGTGCTCAAGACTTGGATATTAGATAAAGCAAGCCATATTTAAATTGGTTGATATATTAAACGAACACTCCAATGTTAATTTTATTATTTTATTTTTTAATAGTCAGGGCTGGATTTACATCATGGGCACCTATAGGCACAGAAATCTCTAGGGCACCATTTCACCATTGACTAAACCTCAAGGCAACTATTTTAACTGATGTTTACCATATTTTTATGTGCTTTTTGTTTTTTTACGTTTTCTGATGTGCCATGATCAAAACTAATACATTGAATTTATATTTACATTTTTTATAAAAAATTTTTTTTTTTTTTACATTTCTTCTATTTCTATTTTTGTAGTGCATAAACGGTACAGACAAGCTTGCAGTGCCACAACAGCTAGTACAAGTTGTTTGTTCAACATGGGTTAACAATTGTTGGCATCGACAGCATAGCACATTTTTTATATTTTGCATTACTATTACTAATAAAAAGTAAAACCATTAGGTGACTAGTATGCAGCTCCTGCCTAAGGGTCGCAAGATAAGTATTCTATATATATGTGTGGGGCAGGGTGCATAGATGCCTCTAATACCAAAGAGTTGGATAGAGTCCAAGGGACTGAAGGCACATTAGAGAGGCCTGTGCCCCCTTTGTAGACTAATGAGATGGCAATATCAGTAGTTCCTATGGTAAGGGGGAGGGGGCCCTGTGTGCTCCCTCTTCAGCTCCCTCGCGCGCCGCGTAGGGATGCCGGAGCCGGAAGATAACGTCATCTTCCGGCTCCGGTATCAGTGCGGTGCGCGAGGGAGCTGAAGAGGGAGCACACAGGGGAAAGTGCACCCTCGCGCGCCAGCCACCCAGACAGCCAACCCGCCCGCTGGGGTCAGCAGGGCCAGCCTCGGGGGGCCCTGAGGTGGCGGGCTCCTGGACCCCCCAGGAGAAGAGGCTGGCCCTGTGGGTACATACCGGGTCGCAGGGGCGGCCGGGCCATCTGGTGGGCCAGGCCCGGTCGCAGCCACGACCCCTGCGACCCTGGTATGTACGCCACTGGACAGACAGACATTCATACATGCATACAGACATACATACAGGCATACATACATTCATACAGACACTGACATCCATACATACACACATTCATAATGACATGCAGACATACATACACTGACATACATACACACATAATGACATGCATACAGACATACAGACACACATCCATACATACAGACATACATACATACATACACACACATACATACATACATTCATACAGGCATACATACATTCATACAGACACTGACATCCATACATACACACATTCATAATGACATGCAGACATACATACACTGACATACATACACACATAATGACATGCATACAGACATGCATACAGACATACAGACACACATCCATACATACAGACATACATACATACATACACACACATACATACATACATTCATACTGGCATACATACATTCATACAGACACTGACATTCATACACACATAATGACATACATACAGACATGCATACAGACATACAGATGGACATACATACATACACACAGACATAGACATACATACAGACAGACATCCATACAGACATACATACATAATGACATACACACAGACATAGACATACATACAGACATACATACATACAGACATACATTCACATAAATATACACACATAGCTCATTTTCCAGCCACCCTCCTGTCTCTTACCTTGTCTTTGCAGGAGGTTGGCTGGGGCTGATGGGTCTGGGAGTCGTCTGGCTCTCCCTCTTCATTGCTGGGCGCGCGCTCCTCCCGTGCGGAGTGAGCTGGGAGGAAGTGACCACTTCCTCCCAGCAGCACTTGCGCTGCGGCAGCATTTCTTTTTTTTAAAGGGGCCTGGTCGCGCTATACCTCGGCCACAGCGCTGACCGGGCCCCTGAAGATATGGGGCCCATCGGGTGGCCCTAAGTGCGTGGGCCACCCGATGGGCCCCATCAGCGTGCGGGCCCCAGTGGAACTGCACCGGCGGCAGTTCCGCCGCTACACGCTAGGCCCGTGACAACCGTTATGATTGTCACCCCCTGATGGCGGCCCTGTGGCCGTGATGTCTGCTCCTTCATGCACTTTGAGGTTCCAAGTGTCCCTGGGTATGATCAGGCTTCTGGGTGTGCCCCATCGGTAGGGTATGCTGTGTATTAGGAGCTCCTTAGTCAGGGGTTGCAGGGACTGTCTCTAATCCATTGTGGCCTTGGATAGATCAGGGTAGAAGGTCAGGGAATAGGCTGCAGAGTTTAAAGGGGATTCATTACACATGGACGCCAGGAAGGCCAGGTGATCTCGGCCTTGCTGGAATCGGATGATGACATCTTTCCCCTCCTCTGGGGTACCTGTCTGTGGCCTGGAGATCCGATACCAGCTATCCAGTGGCATCCCTTTGGCCTGTCTGGCAGTAAAGAGCCTGCTAAACATTGCGGAATAGGTGCGGTAGCTCAGCGGTCTCCACCGTATCAGGCAGGCCGTGGACTTTGATGTTCTTCCAATGCCTTTTATCTTCTAGCGCTGCCCCACTGTCTTGGTGTTGCCTTTGGGTCTTTTGCAGGGCTAGGAGTTGCTGCTCTATTGTCACGAGTCGGGTCTCTTGTGCAGCAGTGTTAATCTCTGTGTTTTGCAAGTGGGCTGACACTCCCCTGAACATGCTGATGTCAACTGCAATATTGCGACGCAGCTCACCAAGTATGTCACTCAGCTTCTCCTCCATGATCTGAGACTTTGCAGGTGAGTGGGTCAGTCTGCTCATAGCCCGGGCGCCGTAGTCCCCCTCCTCAGACACAGATACCTTGCTAGACGAGTTGTACAGGCTTTCCATCTGCGACGCCATTGCAGGCCTTTAGTAGTGTTGAGGCCTCCGCGTGAGATCTCCAATATCTGCCGTAGTAGTAGGTCTGTCCGGCTTAGACTTTTTACTTCGTCGCCCCATGCCCTCTGGAGAACAAGCTGCTTCAAAGGGTGCTTTCAGGGTAGATTTCCCCCCATTTTTGGGTGTAATTAAGCGTTTTTCGCTCGGAGCTCGAGGAATGTGTGTCCTCTCAGTATGGCTGCTTGCGCCGGCCCCCCCTTTATAATTTTTTGAAATAAAAATACAAGAATACTTTTTAAAATATAGATTTTAATCCTAAAGCTTTATAAAACAATTTCCATGATTGTGCAATTCTACCACGCAGAGCAGTAAATCTCTAGATATTCTTTTTTTGGGGTTTGTTTTGAACAACAGCCCAACAGTGAAATAATAGCACTGGGAATTTATGAATTTCACGTTTCCTTACAAGCCATTGCAAAGCACCAGTTTGCCAAGTCTGACACCTAGGGAGTGCTCTGTGCCTGAATCCCTTACTCACACACTCACACACACACACATACAGTGTCTGATCTCACATACACCACAAGACATTCCAATGAAACATTACGAATTCCATCAATCTCACTCACACAGACTTAGAATGCTTGGCAGCTGGGATAGACTCTAAGTACAGTTCCCCATCAATTCTAATTAAGTGTTTCAAGTGATATCCAAAGTACATATGTAAAAAAAAATGTCCTAATAAGAAAAGTTAGAGGCACACACGTACTTTCTGATATATTCCATCAAGATGCTACATATCCTTATGTCAGAATCCAGTGATTAATGGTAATCCATAATGGATTCTGTATTTTACTAGAAGTGTTTCATAATCATAATATTATTTTTTTGTTTTTGTACCAACAGCACCTTGAGATTATTCTGCATCATTTGATTCCCAATTATGCTCTCTCCCATCATTAAGGGGCATTGGGCACTATTGCATACATAAATAGAAAATTTTAAAATAGGAACCTATTATTTATTCAATAGTCTGTTATATCAAAAGTCAGATAATGTTTTCCAATCCTGTAGTGACTATAGAGAGATAAAAATAACTGCTTTAAATGATTTGACTCCACACGGTGCAAAGCCCAAGCTAGGCGAGAGCACACTTCGGGAGTTCTGTACCTGATATTGGTAAGGACCACAATTCTCTCTCTGGTATAGCCCTAAAAGGTCCCTGTCTATACCCGGGTTCACCCAAAACTCAATATAGTGCCAGAACATACGTGACTGCTGATCTTGAATCCCAAGTCCGTTGCCCAATAATCACATGAGACTTATATAACTTGGGTAAGCAGGGCCGGTGCAAGGATTTTTGCCGCCCTAGGCAAAAGAAGGATTTGCCACAAGACCCCCCCAACCTCCCCCCCGGAACATCGCAATGCCCCACCCATATGAACTAATGCCAGTGCTGCACACAGTGTGTGTTTACATTAAAAAGCCTGCAGGGACAAACTATAGACACCAGAACAACTTTATTAAGCTGCATTGGTTCTGGGGACTATAGTGTCCATTTAATGTGAGGTAAATTAGAGATTAGTGTCACTAATAATATACTAGATTGCCTACTTACAATCAGATGAGGATGGTGATGGGCTCTGGCTGCAGTCTGGCTCCACTGGTCTGGTATAGAACAGGATCTCTGGAGGCTGTTTGTAACTGTGGTCACAAAATTCAATGTTCTGGGAGAATGGGAAGCAGCTCAATTTATTGGGGCCTCTTACATAGCTCAAGGTCTGGGCCCCAGGGCCTGACGGTGAGTATGCCCATAAAGCCCACCCATAAGTCCACCTACATGTTCCACCCATGAGTCCGCTCACAGGGAGTAGAGTGTGTAGGGGATGTGTTATGTGTTACTGTAGAGGATCTAATGTGTGTGCTTATGGAATGTAGTGTATAGGGATGCCAGTTTGTGTGTAGTGGAAGCAGTGTGTTTGTGTGTAAGGGATAGAAAGCAGTGAGTGTTTGTGTATAAGGGATGTATTGTGTGTTTCTTGTTGTGTGTAAGGGATGCATTGTGTGAATCTGTGTTTGTATGCATAAGGGATGCAAAGTGTGTTTCTGTGTATGTAAGGGATGCAAAGTGTGTTTCTGTGTATGTAAGGGATGCAATGTGTGTGTCTGTAAGGGGTGCGTTGAGTGTGTGTAAGAGATGCATTGTGTTTCTGTGTGTGTGTAAGAGAAGCAGTGTGTGTTTGCATGTCTGTGTAAGGGATGCATTGTGTGTTTCTGTGTATATGTGCAAAGGATGCATTGTCTTTATGTGTAAGGGTTGCATTGTGTGTTTCTCTGTGTGTAAGGGAAGCATGTTGTGTTTCTGTGTGTATAGGGATGCATTGTGTGTGTGTGTGCCCGTGGTGTGAAAGAGCTCCCTGTCCCCCTGTCCTATAGAGCTCTCCCTTCCATTCCTTGGAGATCTCCCCTGCCCCTTAGTGGTCTCTCCTCTCCCCCCCACCTCCCTTAGTGGTCTCCTTTTCTCCCTGACTTTCCATTAGTGGTCTCTCCTCTCCCCCCACCCTCCCCTAGTGGTCTATCCTCCACCCCCCTCCTTTAGCAGTCTCTCCTCACACCCCTCCCCTAGTGGTCTCTCCACCGCCCCCTCCCTCCTTTAGTGGTCTCTCCCTCCCCTACGTTCTCATCTCCCACCCCTGGTGTTCTACTCTTCTTCTCCCCTCGTGTTTTCCTCTTATTCCCCCGCCTCCCTGTGTTCTCCTCTTCTTCTCCCCCTTGTAATCTTCTCTTCTTCTCCCCCTCCCTGTAATCTTCTCCCCCCTTCCCTCCCTGTAATCGCTTCTTCTCCGCGTATTAATCTTCTCTTCTTCTCCCCCCCCAATCATCTCCCCTTCCCATCAAATCTGTCTCCCCATCCGTCATCTCCCCATCAAATGTCCTCCCCCTCCCTCCCCATCCGTCATCTCCCCCCCTCCCTCCCATCGATCATCTCCCCCCTCCCCATCAAATCATCTCCCCTCCTGCCATCCGTCCATCTTCCCCCCCCTCAATCATCTCCCCCTCCCACTCCCATCAAATCTGTGTCCCCCCCTCTCCCTCCCAGCCATCAAATCAGCATCCTCCCCCCTCAATCATCTCCCCGATCCCATCAAATCATCCCCCCCTCCCTCCCGTGAAATCATCTCCCCTCCCTCCCATCAAATCATCTCCCCCCCCCTCCCCTGCCAAATCAAAATCATCCCCCCCTCCCATCAAATCATCTCACCCCCATCGATCATCTCCCCCACTCCCCACTCCCATCAAATCATCCTCCCCTCCATGCCATCCGTCATCCTCCCCTCAATCATCTCCCCCATCCCATCAAATCCATCCCCTCCCTCCCAATCAAATCCCGTCTCCCCCCCCTCCCTCCCATCAAATCATCTCCCCCCTCAATCATCTCCCCCCACTTACCCTCCCATCAAATGATCTCCCCATCAGGTAGTTCCCCCCTCCCCCTCCCATCAGCATCTCTCACCCCTCCTCCCCTGCCCTGCCAAGCGTGGCTGAAGGCTGCTGCGCGGTCGCGTGGCCGGGACTGACAGGAGGTACTGGGTGTGCACTTCCCACCATCATTCCGACTTTGGTCGCGGGCAGAAAGGAAACTCCCTCTCTACTCAGAGCTCAGGCGGCTGCAGAATTTAAAGGGCCAGCAAACACAATTTATCTGTCAGCTGTTGGGGTGTTTCTCCAACAGACAGCTCTTCTTCTGAAATTCAAAAGTCCAGGGTAGCCTCCTCAAGCTGACTCGACATTATCATCCTCTGTATTTGCACTGGCCAGGAAAACCACCACCATGATGTTGACCTTAATTACTACTTGCGGTCGTCATTGCAGCCAGTGCCACTTCCAACCCTGACTGGAGACCCTTACTGAATATGTCTAGCCCAATCAAGGTGAAGTGAACTCCATCCTTCCGCATTAAATTCAAGTTGTTCCTGTCAAGTTTTTTTTTATTTTTACCTTGTCTGTCCCGGGCCTCCCTTCCACACCTGCCAGGACTGCCTCCAGGAAATCAGCGCCATGAGCCTTCAGGTAGGCCATAAGCAGGGCCACCCTGGCATCATGTGATACAACTGACATCTTGCCTGGTACCCGTTAACCGCTAATCAAGTACACCATCTCTGTCTTTGCAGATCACTGAGATAAGTGGGCAGAAAAGTCTCCACAAAGTCAGGATCCCTCAACTTCTTCTCTGACACAGGTAAGTCCCCACCCACCTCATACCCCTTTTCTGGTGCCTAACTTGCAACAATTGTCTCCTTATAAGTGCCATCACCTTAGCTTGGGCAGCAGTCATGTTCTCCCTTCCTTATTAATCCAGGGACACTCTTTTCCAGTGTTGCACTAACAGCAGCTGCTATTTGACCGTTTCCACCATTAATTCATTCACTCTTTTGAAACTGATATAGCAGGAAAGGGACTCGGGGGATTTCTCAAGGACTCTTTCAGGAAGAAGAAATGATGGCAGGTTTTTATCCCTCCCCATGACTCGTCTCCTGCAACTGTCAAAAATAACCTACTAAGTTCTCAGTGAATACTTTTCTAGCAACCTACTTCATTACTCCTACTTATACCCTTTGTGTAACTATACCCTACTTCCTCTAGCATGTAAGCTCATTGAGCAGGGCCCTCAACCCCTTTGTTTCTGTGCGTCAATTTGTCTGGTTACAATTACGTGTCTGTTAGTCCACCCATTGTACAATGCTACAGAATTTGCTGGCGCTATATAAATAAAATAATAATAAATAATAATATAACAATAGTAGCTGCAAAACGGCTTCCAATAAGTGTAACTCCTACCAATCTGAGGCAGATCAATGCCTCAATTTTGCCTTGAGAGGAAAAAGCAGAGTAGGTGAACTGTTTAGTTCATAGAGGTTAGGTGTCAGGAGGGGCCTCTAGAGCCCATGTTGAGGTAAGGCATGTTTATTTAAAAAATGCATGCCGAGTCAGGGAGGTCTTTCACAGATCTTCAACGACGTCCTGAATTGACAGGGCATTAGCATCACAACTCTGACACAAATTTAATAAAACATTGAGCAAGAAAAAAATGCATAACATAGTTGTTTGTGGAAAATGCTATCTTGAAACCACCAGAACTTAGGCCTTAATGGCATTATTTTTCTTTAAAGGGACAGAAAAGTCACCAGCGCCACTACATCTCAATGTATGTGTTCTGGTGTCTACGGCCTGTCCCTGCAAATCAGTCCTTAATCTTGTCCAGGTTTATTATGGTCACTTATTCTCTAGCCCTCCTCCAAGTCTACCTAACTACAAGCTTGTCAGCTTCCTCCTCTCTGGGTAAATTTAGATTGTAAGCCATTTAGCTTAATACTTTGCACAAAGGTCTGTAAATGCTAGATCTCAGCTCACCGGCAGGATCCTCTAATCCTTTTGTATTGGTTTGTCTACATTGTACTGTCTCGTTTACCCAGTTGTACAGCGCTGTGGAATATGTTGGTGCTTTCTAAATGGAAGTAAAAATAGCTTTCCATCTCACCTTCTATAATTTAAAAATGTTTATTGTGTTATTTTTTCCCCTTAGAGTATGTTAGCCCTAGCCACATGTTTAAAGGAAAACTGGTGCTGATGTCATGTAGAAATAAAATGTAATTGTACTATTGTTACAGCATAACCAAATGAGTCATGGTTATTTTTACACCTCTGAAAAGCACAACTTTGCGCAAAAGAATTGCACACTGTAATATTTACCAGGAAGCATACCTCAAAGCCAGAACAAGCATGACTCAGAAACTGTCTGTGGAATCGTGTCGCAGAAATAGGTCCCATGACTTTATTAGCTAAGTAATGATGCATATTCAAAAAAAAAAAAAAAAAAGGTAAAGTTCTGTAGCCATAATTCACATTAAATATTGCCCAGAATTTGGAATGAACTCACAAAGAACAATTCTCAGACACTTCCAAATGCTTACTTTATATATTGATGTGGAATCAATTAATAAATTGATTATCTTGCGTAGCTGCCCCCGGCCAAATTAAAGAAGTAATGTGTGCACGCTCCTAAAGTAATTCACACCAGACACAGGTTTCGGGTTAATGAAAAACTTGAGGAATGTTTATTCTGAGGGGACAGCATGTCCCTTATAAAGCAAAATTACATCATATGCATTGTCAGAGATAACATGGATTGATACATCAATAATTGGTTAGGTGTTAAGTGGTTCATTTAGTGCTCTTCCTACTGGGTGTGATGTCACTGGTATCTTGGAGGTCTCCCCCAGATTCCAGCGCCATCTTGTTAATGAGGGTGTTAGTCAAAGGGAAACTCCCTAGCGGCCATTTTAGGTAAATCACATAGAAAGTTGAATAATGCTGATTGTAGTTATGCTGAGTAAATAGGCATTTTACTAACATGGATTGGGTTAATATTTTTGTCCACAACAGTCCCCCCTTAAAATGACTATTTACGAAAGAGAGAGACAACTACTAACTAACCCTAATGATGTCCCTAATTGGCTGCAGCTTATCTGTCTGAACAGGCCTCGAACGCTTCACTGCGCAGGTATCCCGCAGCGGCTAACCCACTACATCTCCTGCGTCAGACTCCTTCCCGTAGAGACAGACGCTGTCCCTGTACTATCCCTATATGGAAGTAGTTGTCTGTTTGAGGTGGTGAGACTGAAGAGGTGTGTGTGCAGTGTCACAGTTCATATCGTCGATATCCTGATGTAGGTGTAGTGCGGTCAATAGTCCGACCTACAGTCTTCTGTAAATATTACTGCACACAGGGTATCACACAGCAAACCAGGAAGAGAAAGAGAATTACCACAGTAAGAACTGCCATACCTACTTGAAAGAGAGTTTTCTGCCATCCACTCATCCATCCAAACCATCTGTCCCATAAATTGGGGACTCCCGAATTCCTCTTTAATTCGTCAGAAACACTTTCTAATTTCTCTATAGCCATGGTTACCTTACCGTTAGGGCCTGTATTGTCTGGGATGAAGGTACAGCATGTCATAGAATCGGGCAGTGGCGTACACATGACCCATGGGGCCCCGGTGCGAAAATTGATCCGTGGGCCCCCCCCCGCGCTTACTCGGTGCGGGTCGGGGCCGCAACACATGGCGGGCACCTGGTCGCAGGGGTTACAGGGCTGTGACCCCGCGACCGCGGTATGCACAGACACTTAAAGGACCACTACAGACACCCAGATCACCCAGCTGGTCTGGGTGCCAGGTCCCTCTACTTTTAACCCTGCAGCTGAAAACATAGCAGTTTCAGAGAAACGGCTATGTTTCACTGAGGGTTAATCCAATCATTGACAGCTGCTAGAGGAGCTTCCGCGATTCTCACTGTGAAAATCACAGTGAGAAGACACTGAACGTCCATAGGAAAGCATTGAGTAATGCTTTCCTATGGGCGGTTTAAATGCGCGCACGCGCGCCTCTTGCCGCGCATGTGCATTCGGAGCTGAGAGTCGGACACTGGGGAGTCCAACGCTGGAGAAAGGTAAATGCTGAAGACACACACACACTCTCACGAACAGATGCATACACACTAGCTAACAGACACACACATTTACTGACAGAGACACACTCAGCGACCGACATACATACACACTCACTTACAAAACATACACTTTCACTGACAAACACACACTCACTAACAGACATCAAACACACTCAGTAACAGACACACACAGTAACACATTCCCTAGCAGACACACACCCAATAAGAGACACACTCACTGACACACACACTAACACACACACACTAACACACACACACTAACACACACACACTAACACACACATACACTAACACACACACACTAACACACACACACACACTAACACACACATACACTAACACACACACACAAACACACACACACATACACTAACACACACACACACACTAACACACACACAGATTTTTTTTTTAAATTTAATCCCCCAGCCTCCTTACCTTTTGGAGTGCTGGGGGGATTCCCTGGGGTCCAGTGGTGGTGCTGCTGGGCTCCTGTGCGGCAGGTCACTGGGCGGGCTGGCTGTCTGGGTGGCCGGTGCGCGAGGGAGCACTCGCCCCTGAGTGCTTCCTCTTCAGCTCCCTCGCGCGCCGCATAGGGATGCTGGCGCCGGAAGATGACTTCATCTTCCGGCTCCGGCATCAGTGCGGTGCGCGAGGGAGCTGAAGAGGAAGCACTCAGGGGAGAGTGCTCCCTCGCGCACTGGCCACCCAGACAGCCAGCCCGCCCGCTGGGGTCAGCAGGGCCAGCCTCGGGGGGGCCTGAGGTGGCCGCCTTCTGGGCCCCCCAGGGGAAGAGGCTGGCCCTGTGGGTACATACCGGGTCGCAGGGGCGACCGGGCCCCCTGGTGGGCTGGGCCCGGTCGCAGCCACGACCCCTGCGACCCTGGTATGTACGCCACTGGAATCGGGGAGTATTTTACACACGCTAGGATCATGTCTAAGACCATTCGATTCTGAAATGTCCTTTGGGAGGTGAAAAAACTATATATTAGATCCCTTCGTCCCTGATCCAGCAGCTGTTGGATTAGAGACTAGGGTAAAGAGGTCAGGATGGTGGTACCAGTTCCACCTAAATGTGGGCTTGAACCCCAATATGTACACAAAAATTACAAAGAGAAATATTAATTGGGTAGCTCCCCCTTTTAAAAAAGAGAGGAAGGGGGGGCTCCCAATCTACCTGGTAATTGAAAAAGAACACCAATTAATATAAAAATATACCTATAGAAATGTCCACAATGGAAAGATTACTGCAGGGAAAGCCGATATAAATGTAGAAGACACTGAATGTACATGTATCCTAACATAAGCAGTAACAAACTGCAATTTTATTAAACATACTGTGGAGAGGATACAATGTATCAGTGTCTAACAATTGCTTATAACCCTGAAATCCTATGTGGATACACCTCAATATCTAAATCACAATTAGGGATTATTCTAGCCTCGGTGAGGGAATAATCTAAATTTTATTAAAGACAGGAGGCGAATATTTGCTTTACCTTCTTTACTGAAACCTCCAGCAGCAAAGAAACAGTTAACAGAACTTTTCAAAACAACCAATCAGAACAAAGCAACAGTAGTATAAAACCCCTAAACAGGCTCTTCCACTTCCTCTTTCTTTGATGAGGTCGAGCAGGAGAGCAAGGAAACCAACTAATCCACCTTGTAGCAGACACATCCAGAGAAACAATCGTCAAGCCCAGAGAGAAAACAGATTACACTGCAAGAAAACAGAAAACATTGTGAAAGTAAACTGTCAAGGCAAGATGTCATATCCATACAATATCACTTTCACATCATAATACCTGATGAATAAACAAAGTCTACAGATCTTATGAAGACCTAGTATATACCTAAGCTAAAAAGGCATTGACAAAACATAATTACAACACAAACATGATGAATAAAACACTCGGACAACCATCACTGAATATTAGAAATAACCTTTATTATGTAAAACCATGCATTCACAAAACATAACAATATCCCCAATTATTTATAATAGAATAAAACCCAGATCCAGGGAGGGAACGTAAAAAAAAAGGGGGGGAAATATTCGCCTCCTGTCTTTAATAAAATTTTGATTATTCCTTCACCGAGGCTAGAATAATCCCTAATTTTATGGCAGGACAGGAGGCTTCATATTTGCAATTTTAACGCCCAAATAGTAGAACCAGAAGCAATATGAGATAGAGGACTGAAATAAAGGAGAATGGAAAAACTGATTCCCTAAACCAAGCAGCAGTGTAGAGAAAATGCAGAAGGGACCCAACGGCTTCCAAAATTGTTGAGGTGACAGCACCCCGAACCAAAAGTGTCCCAGAGGAACTCAAGGTCAGTCAATGAGAGGATCCACCAAATCCAACGGGCGAGCGAAGATGCAGAAACAGTCCAAAACGGCCGTACGCAGAAATAAGCAGCTGTCCATGAGTAGACGGACGAAAGAACCAGATCCTGGATCTACATGGTCGTGTACAATCTGTCAACAGAGCTGTGGCCTATCCGGAGAATAGGGGTACGACACAGAGGACGAATAAAAATGAAATATGTGTTGTGCAGAAGCCGATGTACTGAACGGAAGGGAGGAAAAAGACACGTCGATACCATGACGTCAGAACGCGATGAAATACAAGATGTACTGGGGGGAAACCGTAAGCGGAAAAAACTGTCGAGAGATAGGGCTCCCGTACGGTATACTCCTCTTGGTAGACTGCAGACCAAGAGATCCTTAGCAATGCCAGAATCTTGAGAAAACGCACATGAGTCGTCCACTATCTGACATAGGACGTGAATGGCCCCATACGATCCTACCCTGAGAGGGCAACTCAGCCAGACAATGGGGACAGCCATGATAAGGACCGCCATTGGGACCCAAACACAAGTCGTGGCAGGCTACCCCTGTGGATCCCACAAGGGACATTAAGAGACAGGGAGTCGTAGATTGCCTTCCCATGGCAAACTCCAGCAAAAAGGGGAAAGCACGCAGGACTCCTCCGAAGGGGTTTGGCCAGGCAAAACGACACTTCCAGGAATTCGGTCTGAAGCAAACCCAAAGTATCCTGTAGGTAAACGGGATGCGTACGCCCCGAAGGAGACCAAGCTTGGAAAACTCGTCCCTCGCCTCGCTGAGGGTCCGGCAGCCAGTTGGAGAACCGCTCCATATGGCGGTTCGCACCGAATGTAATCATGCTAGTACTCGAGACCCTGGAGGGTGAGGCAACCAATCATTGGGGTCTCTCCATGGCCGGGTGAAGCCGTCCACCACACAAGTGTCTCGTCCCGCATACATTCTGTCACAAATGACGAATACTTGTCCAGAAGCTATAGATAGCGATCCTATGTGAGATCCGACTGCAGTCCGTAGTGGGCAACCGGTGAGAAGTCCATGCCGGAAGGTATCGAGCAATACTGTGAATGTTGAACAAACCTGCAGGTAGGTCCATGCAGTTGGCGTAAAGGAGTCCCTCCTCCGGAGTCATCAATTAAGTCTTAGATGAGCTTCATCCAAAGGTCACATGATTTGGTCATACCAGGCCAAAGACCCGAGAAAGCGCCATGTTGGAGCGGCTGATAGTACCGGATCCTTGAGGTATGGCTTCCATGGCGAATAGGCACCGGTCAATTAACCGGGTTGGGCCCCTAAGTGTAACCCGCAGGTTGAGAAGCATATACCTGGTATTTTCATTGAAGACGGATATCTTGGTCCTCGGGAGGCGGAGCACCGCCTGGACTGAATATTCCATGAAAGACCGGAAACTGGGTTGACTTGGAGTGAGTCAGATTCAATATGTCCATGTTGATGGCAAAATCCATGCGGGTTTCTCTCATGTGCATTTGAGGGAGAGAACCAATCGTCAACGCCGAGCAGCTCTCAGAGGGGATGAGTGCCCTCCGTCTCAAAATGTGTCAACAGACGACATGCACTGGGAGCATGTAGCGTGGGGATGGGGCGGGAGTCCACTCCGCCGCACCCTTTGCCCAGCAGGGCAACTGCAGAATGAGTCGGAATGGATGCCTCTTTTGGTCATGCGTATCGCTCATGGAACGGTCCAAGGTTCCGCAACCTTGATCTGGAGTCCGGGCACGGCCAGAGAGACCTCTGGGGCTAGTTAAGGGGGAACCCTATGAATAGAGACATGTCGGCTCAATTTGTACACGAGGGTAACTCTGGAGAGCAGACCCAGCACTTGGATGCTAAATCCATCAGTTTGATGTCCAGCTTGGACAGGGGCCGTTTTGCGGTTCTCAGGGGTAGAAACCAACTAGGCGATACCTATAAGTCATATCGGTCCATTCCCAGTGGAAATTTAGTCTTCTCCGCTTTCCAAGCGGTAATGTGCCGTTAGTCCCAAGGAAACATCTGTGTCTGCGTGTCACCGACATCCACTGGTTAGTCCCAGATAGAGTGCAAACCCCGTGTCAGGTGTTTGCGGTGTCCTTTCCGGACTCCATCATGAAGACTGATCCTCTTGATGAATCCACCCGTTAGCCAACGAGTACCAGGGGTGCTTGGTGTAGCGTCTAGGATGGCCGGTGGAGTGTCCCCGTAGGGTACCGATGGTTTCTGGCGGTGAGGTCAGCGGGGCGGCAAGAGGACAGGCCAAGTGACCTTCTGGGTACGGGAGATTTGTCCTTCAGCCGTGATTGCACAAATGATACCTGGTGCGGCCAGCTGGGGGTCACCCAGTGTGCAAGAGGGGGTCACCCAACAAGCACAAGCATACCATGCAGTATAGGCCAGCAGGGGAGGGGGTCACCCTCAGTCTGAACATAATCGGACACTGTAGGTACAGTGGTGCGGCCCGCTGGGGGTCACCCAGCGTGCAAGAGGGGGTCACCCAACAAGCACAAGCATACCAAGCAGTTTAGGCCAGCAGGGGAGGGGGTCACCCTCAGTCTGAACATAATCGGACACTGTAGGTACAGTGGTGCGGCAAGCTGGGGGTCACCCAGCGTGCAAGAGGGGGTCACCCAACAAGCACAAGCATACCATGCAGTTTAGGCCAGCAGGGGAGGGGGTCACCCTCAGTCTGAACATAATCGGACACTGTAGGTACAGTAGTGCCGAAGTGGTTAGCTGTATAATAAAGTAACCAAACATTGCCGGTCCAGCAGTGTAGACGGCAGGAGGGGGTCACCCTCATATAACCAGAACCGGGCATTGCAGATCCAGCAGTGCTGTAGGTAAGAGGGGGTCACCCTCAGTGTGGTATCATAGAGGTCTGTACACCCAGCAGTGTAGTCAGCGAGGGGGGGTCACCCTCATTATGGTTATAACAGGACCCTGTAGGTCCAGCAGAGTAGTCCAAGGAGGGGGTCACCCTCAGTATCTGCGTATTGCAGGGCACTGTAAGAACAGAAGCTCAATCAGTGGGAGGGGTACCTTCTTTTATGGGAATACCCGGACGCTGCAGGTCCAGCAGTGCAGACTGCAGGAGGGGTACCCCCTCGGTATGATAATAGCAGGACATTGCCGGAGCATTAGTATAGGAAGCAGGAGGGGGTCACCCTCAGCATTAATCTTACAGGACGCTGTAGAGCCGGCAGGGTACTCATAGGTAGCCATGTTGCCAGAGGGAGGGGGTCACCCAGCCCACAATGGTGCCACACGTCCATTATTATGGACCAGTAGTAGGTAGAGCCCCAGAAATATGGATGGGGGGGTTCACCCCCCAGTAATAACAGGTCTGAATGTGGGGCCAGTAGCCCTGCTGAGGGGTAGGAGGGTCCATATAGCGAGAAGCTGACTCACAGACCACTCAGGTATTATATTAGGATACACTTTTGAATTGTATGTGTAGTGGAAAATTTAAGTCCCTTGCAGGAAGGGCAGCAAATCCTAGGCAGGGGAGCTAGGTGCTGAAAAACAGGCCATTTAATTTTTATGAGAAAAAGACTGAACCTTAGAGAAAGACTTGATTAGCATATAACACATGTGGCATAGTCTTGTTAAACAAAGATTTTTATTTGAGCAGTAACATGTTCCTTTGAATCTGAGATTCACATGTAATAGTAAAAAAGTGTGACAAGTCTACTGCTAAGATAGAGAACCTAGTCACATTGCATCAGACATAGTAAGCTGCAGTTGTGAGCGTGCCTGGGACAGATCCTGCTATCCAGGATCTGTTACATATGCAGCATGTGAGACAGGCACAGTAAGTAGAGGGATAGCTGAAAAACTGGGCTATCTCCCCTGATATAGGGAGAGGGGAGGGTGGCCACATGGCCAGCAGGCCAGTTCTTGGGTGAGACCTGGCTGTTTGCAACGCACAGAGCCCATGTGGCTCTGAAAAATGGCCGCCGCGGCTCCAACAAAATGGCAGCAAAGCCACGGTAGAAAAAACTGCCAGGGGCCACGGGGAGCAGGTGTGGAATAAGGGAGAAAGGGTATGGGCGACAGAGCCCAGCAGGGGAACCCGGGGAGGGGGAACAGATTACAGGCAGAGCCAAAGCATCATAGCAGGGGCACCCATTCCCCATACAGCAGAGTGAGAAAAACTGCATAAAGTAACCCAGAATAACAATAAATCAATGAGCAGTATCCAGAGTCTATCAGATAAATAGCCTAAATACAGCAACAGATGTTAACAAATAATAATGCAGCTACATAGCATGAAATGGTATAGGAAATAACACAGCAATAGACTGCCTAGCTAAACCCAGCAATAGACTGCCTAGATAAACACAGCAATAGACTGCCTAGATAAAGACAGAAATAGACTGCCTAGATAAACACAGCAATAGACTGCCTAGATAAACACAGCAATAGACTGCCTAGATAAACAGCAATAGACTGCCTAGCTAAACCCAGCAACAGACTGCCTAGCTAAACCCAGCAACAGACTGCCTAGCTAAACACAGCAATAGACTGCCTAAATAAAACCAGCAATTAAGCTGCTTAACCCCTTAGCGACCGAGGACGGTTCAGGACCGTCATCGGCATTTTTGCCTTGAGGACCGATGACGGTCCTGAACCGTCCTAACGGTCTGGGGGTACTTACCTGATCGCCGTCGTTCCCCCGGCGGCGATCAGTGTTGCTCCGGTTGTGGGGAGACTGCCTGCAGCCCAGAAAGTCTCCCCACACTGATTTAGGACCCCTGTGGCCATGTGATCGCTTAACACAGTCCATAGTGCTGCCTGCAGGGGGACTGTCTGTGCTGACAGGCAGTCTCCCTGCTAGTGTAAAATAAAAAAAAAAAATAAAGTTAATGGTAATAAAAAAAATAATAATAATTATATATGTGTATATATGATATATAGACATATAATATATCTATATAATATATGTCTATATATCATCTATATAATGCCATACTAAGTGTATTTTTATATTAATATGTACATATATTAATATAAAAATACACTTATAATTAAATTACACACGTATATATATAATATATATAATAACTATATATATATATTGTATATATATATTATTATAAAATATAAATAATAAGTAATTTAAATTAAATAAAAAAATTTTTAAATAATAAAAAAATTAAAAAAATTATATCTATATGAAATTTTATTCTAACTGTATTTTAAAATTAATATATATATATTTATATCAAAATACACTTAGAATGAATTTGTATATATATCTATGTATATAAAAATAAATAAAAATAATAAGAAATATACATATGTCATATACAAAATTACATAAATAATTATATAAATATACACGTAGACTTCAGATATATAAATATGCATATATATTTAAATTCTACGTGCGTATTTATGTAATAGTTTTACATAATTCAGTAATTTTATTGATTGCAATTTAAGGGACCTGCCTGCCAACCCAGGCCGAAATTCCAGAGAATTGAATTTGCTAGCACTGTATTTTACCCTGTAACGTTCTACGACACCCTAAAACCTGTACATGGGGGGTACTGTTTTACTCGGGAGACTTCGCTGAACACAAATATTAGTGATTCAAAACAGTAAAACATATCACAGCGATGATATTGTCAGTGAAAGTGACTTTTTTGCATTTTTCACACACAAACAGCACTTTTACTGATGATATAATTGTTGTGATACGTTTTCCAGTTTTTAAACACTAATATTTGTGTTCAGCGATGTCTCCCGAGTAAAACAGTACCCCCCATGTACAGGTTTTATAGCATTTTTGAAAGTTACAAGGTCAAATATATGGGTCAAATATTTTTACATTGAAAATGGCCAGGTTGGTTACGTTGCCTTTGAGAGCGTATGGTAGCCCAGGAATGAGAATTACCCCCATGATGGCATACCATTTGCAAAAGAAGACAACCCAAGGTATTGCAAATGGGGTATGTCCAGTCTTTTTTAGTAACCACTTGGTCACAAACACTGGCCAAAATTAGCGTTCAATTTAGTTTTTTTACTTTTTTCACACACAAACAAATATGAATGCTTACTTTGGCCAGTGTTTTCGACTAAGTGGCTACTAAAAAAGACTGGACATACCCCATATTGAATACCCTGGGTTGTCTACTTTAAAAAAATATGTACATGTGGGGTGTTATTCAGAGATTTATGACAGATAATAGTGTTACAATGTCACTATTGATAAATTTAAAAAATTTATGTTTTGAAACCGCAATATTCTACTTGTACCTATAGCCCTATAACATGCAAAAAAAAGCAAAAAAGCACGTAAACACGGGGTATTTTTAAACTCAGGACAAAATTTTGAATCTATTTAGCAGTTTTTTTAATTCGCTTTTGTAGATGAGTAAAAGATTTTTCAAGTAAAAGTCAAAAAACATGTATTTTTTTCAATTTTTCATCATATTTTTTTATTTTTTTTAAATTAAAATACATGAGATTATATAAATAATGGTATGTAAAGAAAGCCCCTTTTGTCCTGAAAAAAACAATATATAATTTGTATGGGAACAGTAAATGAGAGAGCGGAAAATTCCAGCCAAACACAAACACCACAAAAGTGTAAAAATATGCCTGGTCGCAAATGTACAACATCGCAAAAACAGTCCAGTCCTTAAGGGGTTAAACAAACCTAACAAATAGACTGATTAAATAGACTGTTTAAATAAACAAGCAGCATGTAGGATAAACAAAACAACCAAGAGCAGAGACAACTCTGAGTTGGTGAGTGCTCACCTGGAGGCAGCAGCAAAGAAAGAGGAAGTGGAAGAGCCTGCTTAGGGGTTTTTATACTACTGATGCTTTGTTCTGATTGGTTGTTTTGAAAAGTTCTGTTAACTGTTTCTTTGCTGCTGGAGGTTTCAGTAAAGAAGGTAAAGCAAATATGAAGCCTCCTGTCCTGCCATAAAATTAGAGCATAATAATGCTAAAATGTTAAGATATATTGTATTGAGTAATCCACAGAGGAAAAAACAAGTAAATGTAATACCTTGAAATCATATGGTAGTTAGATAGGTAGGGCAATGGAGACAGTATAGCATAGTATGAAAGGAGGGCAAAGAATGTCCGTTATTCAGTAGCTTAAAAGTTGCTTATTAAATGCATGGGAGTAGTGGAGATAGAATATACACAGTGGTGAAGGTAGTAGAATAGAGAAAGAATCTCCTAATGATACACACTATTCTAAACTCCTATAATCTCCCCCCTTAACACCTTCATGGGTGTTCTATCGTTGAAAAACTTGCTAGACACTGTCCCCTTAGACTGCAGCCACTACACTGATGTAACTCCTAGAGAGAAAAACATTTAAACTAACGAAAAAAGAAGAAAAATAAAAAAGTGTGAACGAAAGATTCCCTTTTGCATCGTGGGGTGCTCAGTGAGTGAGGGAAATCAAGAAAGAGAAACCCGACGCGCGTTTCGGAGTACGAGACTCCTTCGTCAGGGGCTGAAAATTGACGCCCGAACTCCCCCCGGTATTTAAATATAAACTGGCCAATCAGAAGTGTTGGAATAATTTTCGTCAGTGATGACGTGTCGCTTTGCGACCACGTGGGCTTGCTGTGGGCGGAATGTAAAACCGCAGCTTCGAGATGATTGGCGGCTAATCGTCTCCCTCTTCGCTCAAGTCAGAAACGATCTGGAATAAGTTTAAAATATTATAAATGAGCTACAATTATCAGGAGAGTTTAATAATATCTCTCACTGTGAATACTGGATAACTATATACATAAATCTGCTCATAGTTTGTAATTTATTTTCCGATCACTATAAGTATATATAGAGTGATGTCTCTAATTAAAGATATATACACTCCAATCGTTATATTGTCTCAATCACTAGAAAAATATATTTTCTATTATTTCTTATCACTAAATAGAAGTATGTCCAAGTTGAAAAAGTAGAGATATAAATCTAGTAATACTTTTTCTTATCTTTTATATCAAAGTGAAAAAGACAAATAAAGAGAGAAGAAAAATAATAAATTTGTTATTATATGTTCTGGAAAATATTATTTTAGAAACTTTCTAAATAAAGGGAGAGTATGAAAAGCCTTCATTGAGTCCCCTGGGGGACAATGTTTTTAGGCGGTATATCCAATAACATTCACGTCTTCTCAGACGTTGATCCCAATTGCCTTTTCTTTGATCCGGTTTGATTAGTTCAATGCCCAAAAATTTGAGGACATTGGGGTCCCCATTATGGGCTGTTTTGACATGTCTGGAGACAGGAGTTTCAATATTCCTAGCTTTTTTGACTGAATTAATATGTTCGAGAATTCTTTTCTTAAGGTCTAAAGGTCTTACCTACATACATGAGATGACATTGACATGTAATCAGGTAAATCACCCCTTTAGAATTACAGTTAAAAAATGACGTAGGTTCAAAATTTTCTGTATGAGTGCTATTGCTGAAGTTTTTTGAGCTTGTGCTTATATGACTGCAAGCTTTACATCTTCCACATCTATATGTGCCTTTGATTTTGTTTGACAGCCAATGTGTTGGTGGTCTATTGGGTTGAAAATGGCTGTGCAATAGCATATCTTTTAAGTTGTTACCTCTTCTAGCTGTTATGGAGGCATATGGTGGGAGAACATCTTTCAGCTGTGCATCTTGTTTTAGAAGAGGCCAGAAGCGGTTCATAATTGTCTTGACCTGATCCCAGCCTGCATCGAAAGAAGCAATGCATCTAAGTTGTTTCTGTTCTACTTTCTTTGGGCTTGAAGGAAGAGCCGTGTTTTCTCTAAGAAGGCTTTCCTGTTCTGTTAGGAGAGCCCTGTGATATGCCTTCTTTAGACATTTATTGGGGTATACCTTGGACCTAAACATTTGACGCAGTTCTTTAGCTTTTATCTTGAAATCTTCTATATCCGAACAATTACGTCTTAAACGTAAATATTGGCCAATTGGGATCCCCTTTTTCTGTTGAATCGGATGGTGGCTTTTCCAATTCAGCAAACTATTCGTGGCTGTGCTCTTCCTAAACAAGTTTGTTTTGATCCTGCCTTGTTGATCCGGGGATACGACAAGATCCAGAAAACTTAATGAGGGAGTGCCGATTTCAGCAGTAAATCTGAGGTTGAGCTCATTAACATTCAGGCCTTGTACAAAATGTAGGAACTGGTCTCCTGACCCAGGCCAGATAATTATAATATCGTCAATGTACCTTTTCCACAGGTAAATGTACTGGGTCAGGGGATTTTTGGGGGAGGATGTAAAAACCACTTTTTCCTCCCACCAACTAGGTGTAGGTTCGCATATGAGGGTGCACACGATGTCCCCATAGCGTTCCCCTGCACCTTGTGGTAGAACACTCCATCAAATAGAAAAAAGTTGTGTGCTAGTACAAACTTAAGGAGATTCAATGCACAAGCTCAAAAAACTTCAGCAATAGCACTCATACAGAAAATTTTGAACCTACGTCATTTTTTAACTGTAATTCTAAAGGGGTGATTTACCTGATTACATGTCAATGTCATCTCATGTATGTAGGTAAGACCTTTAGACCCCTTAAGAAAAGAATTCTCGAACATATTAATTCAGTCAAAAAAGCTAGGAATATTGAAACTCCTGTCTCCAGACATGTCAAAACAGCCCATAATGGGGACCCCAATGTCCTCAAATTTTTGGGCATTGAACTAATCAAACCGGATCAAAGAAAAGGCAATTGGGATCAACGTCTGAGAAGACGTGAATGTTATTGGATATACCGCCTAAAAACATTGTCCCCCAGGGGACTCAATGAAGGCTTTTCATACTCTCCCTTTATTTAGAAAGTTTCTAAAATAATATTTTCCAGAACATATAATAACAAATTTATTATTTTTCTTCTCTCTTTATTTGTCTTTTTCACTTTGATATAAAAGATAAGAAAAAGTATTACTAGATTTATATCTCTACTTTTTCAACTTGGACATACTTCTATTTAGTGATAAGAAATAATAGAAAATATATTTTTCTAGTGATTGAGACAATATAACGATTGGAGTGTATATATCTTTAATTAGAGACATCACTCTATATATACTTATAGTGATCGGAAAATAAATTACAAACTATGAGCAGATTTATGTATATAGTTATCCAGTATTCACAGTGAGAGATATTATTAAACTCTCCTGATAATTGTAGCTCATTTATAATATTTTAAACTTATTCCAGATCGTTTCTGACTTGAGCGAAGAGGGAGACGATTAGCCGCCAATCATCTCGAAGCTGCGGTTTTACATTCCGCCCACAGCAAGCCCACGTGGTCGCAAAGCGACACGTCATCACTGACGAAAATTATTCCAACACTTCTGATTGGCCAGTTTATATTTAAATACCGGGGGGAGTTCGGGCGTCAATTTTCAGCCCCTGACGAAGGAGTCTCGTACTCCGAAACGCGCGTCGGGTTTCTCTTTCTTGATTTCCCTCACTCACTGAGCACCCCACGATGCAAAAGGGAATCTTTCGTTCACACTTTTTTATTTTTCTTCTTTTTTCGTTAGTTTAAATGTTTTTCTCTCTAGGAGTTACATCAGTGTAGTGGCTGCAGTCTAAGGGGACAGTGTCTAGCAAGTTTTTCAACGATAGAACACCCATGAAGGTGTTAAGGGGGGAGATTATAGGAGTTTAGAATAGTGTGTATCATTAGGAGATTCTTTCTCTATTCTACTACCTTCACCACTGTGTATATTCTATCTCCACTACTCCCATGCATTTAATAAGCAACTTTTAAGCTACTGAATAACGGACATTCTTTGCCCTCCTTTCATACTATGCTATACTGTCTCAATTGCCCTACCTATCTAACTACCATATGATTTCAAGGTATTACATTTACTTGTTTTTTCCTCTGTGGATTACTCAATACAATATATCTTAACATTTTAGCATTATTATGCTCTAATTGTGATTTAGATATTGAGCTGTATCCACATAGGATTTCAGGGTTATAAGCAATTGTTAGACACTGATACATTGTATCCTCTCTACAGTATGTTTAATAAAATTGTAGTTTGTTACTGCTTATGTTAGGATACATGTACATTCAGTGTCTTCTACATTTATATCGGCTTTCCCTGCAGTAATCTTTCCATTGTGGACATTTCTATAGGTATATTTTTATATTAATTGGTGTTCTTTTTCAATTACCAGGTAGATTGGGAGCCCCCCCTTCCTCTCTTTTTTAAAAGGGGGAGCTACCCAATTAATATTTCTCTTTGTAATCATTTGGGAGGTAGTCTGTAAGTGTTCTGCCAAGCTTCGGAGGGCATCTGTAATGTAGATTACCGTAGAGCACTGAAAGAGGTAAAGATAAATCACCATTCCTCCATCAGTCTCCCACGGTGTACCCACAGCGATGGGAACGACTCATAGAATCCAGGCGTGCCCTTGGGGCGCGTCATTGCGGAGGCGTGTCTCTCCTCCTTTAAAAGACCGGGCGGGCACCCGGCACGGTAACTCTCTTGACAAAGACGCCTGAGTGCGTCGAAACGCGCGTCGAGTTAGACGTTCTGTTTCTTTTTACCAGGCTGGGCTTGATGCAGCCTTCGTCTCTCTTTTATATGCAGTCATTATTTTAGGAAGGATTAGTTTAGAATCAGGACTAATGTAATTCACTAGCAATAGATTATGAAACAGGGATATTTTCTCCGAGATAGCTCAGGTGCTCTCAGTACGAATCCGGATAGACTGATGGGATTTGGGGATTTTTTGCTCCTGGTAACTGTGCTAATATATTTCTTCTAATTTTGAAACTTGGATGAGCATTTATTTAACTCTCTTGGGAAACAACTATTATTATTATTCTATTATCATCTATCCTAGGGAACTATTTAACCTTTTGCTCTCTGAGTTTCATATTATATTGAAGACTTTGATAGATTTAAATCAATTATCATTATTCCATTTTCATCTATCCTAGGGAACTATTTAACCCCTTGTTCTCTGAGTTCCATATTACACTGAAGACCCTGATAGATTTAAACTAATTAAGTTAGTATTAAGCTCTTAGTTAGTTTGTACTGTTTTCTCTGGCAGTATATCTGGGGGACCTAGGGCTTTAGACTCTAACGTTTTGGATCTATGGTATGCCCCAATATTGTGAAAATGTATATATTGTTACTATCTATTGGGCATAGTCTAGACACTTTTTGGAGTATTACTATATATACCCTATTTAAGTAATTTTCAAGTATGACTTAGGTTCCCAAGTCCTGTGTGTGTTTTACCTCACATTTAAAGTCCTGATAGAATGTTTCTTAAATGAAAACTTCTTTGATTATCATAGTTTGTCTGCATCAGCTTACTAATTACTTTTTTATTACCACTGCATACTTATGATTTTGAATATATTAGGAGATTTCGTATAGGCTGCATCAAGTCTTTCCTTTTTTAAGTATCACCAGCACGTTTGATTTTGTAGGTACACCGTGGGAGACTGATGGAGGAATGGTGATTTTATTAAAGACACGGAGGCTCCTATTATGCTTCTCTTTCTTTAATTCTCCCTCAGCAGCGAAGAGAGATATATGCAAATGAGAGAAAAAATAACAATAACATTAGCATATGGAACAGTGCTCATAGGTATCCACCCCCTTAGTATATAAGGTGTAGCACTCCATGCTTCTTCCTCTCTTTCTTCGCTGCTCCCTCAGAAGATAAGTACACTCTCATATTTTCTATGGTGTGCTCTGTGGGTTTATTCTTATTTCAGATTTTCATTATATTACTGTTTGCTATTTTATTTAGTGACTGTTTTACTTTAACTGCTGTGGGGATATTTATTTACCCCCTTTACTCCGTTTTATTGCTCTGTTGTAGGCTGTGCCTTTATCTTTAGGGTGACTGGGACACTACTAGTTTGACCCTTAGGGTTAGTTTTTCTTCCCTCCCTCCAGTCCCCTCCGTGGGGGCTCTGCCCCGGTCAAACTCTCTGCCGGTTTTTTCGCCGCCGAGGCTCATCGGAGACACCCGCGGCGCTTCCCGGCACTATTTTGTCCCCGCCGGCCGGACCTACTTCTAGTCCGCGCGGCGATCCCCCTCACCTTGGTTTCGCCGCTCGCGAGCAACACGCATGCGCGGTTACTCGCGGCGGCCATCTTTTTGGTTTCTTTGGTCGCCGGTTAGGGCGGCGGCCATTTCCTATACCCGTTTATGTCTGTGTTGCCTCTCCCACACGCGGGATTTCAACTTTCTGTGGCTCTATCTCTGTGATAAGCTGGATATCCCTCCATCTTCCTATACACTCCACTACTATACCTGGGTTAATCAATCCTGGTATTTTTCTATACCTTCTCTTCTTTCCAAGTTTTTTCTATTTCTTGTTTGATTACTTTTCTCTCTATTATCCTGGCCATGCAGGCTGATGATAAATCCTCTGGCAAATTTGTCACCCCTATGACCATGGCTGACCCTGACCTCCAAGTTGACCCTGGGCTCATGGGTTCTGAAGAATTCCAGTGCCTCCTGGATTCCACCATGTCCAAATCTATCTCCAAGGCCATATCTTCAGCCATGGGAGCTATGTCCTCTACTATTTCGGACTCCATTACACAGGCACTCAAGCAGGTACAACCTCTCTCTACCCCTGCCTTGACCCATACCCCTCCTAAGGGGTCGCCACCAGGGCGCAAAGCGTTAACCAAACGCAGACATTCACAAGACCCCCCCCCCCATGCAGGTTGACCCTGCTCTGACTGACATGCCTCAGGCTGTCCATGATGGCGCGCAACAACCGCGCAATAGAGCTTCTGGGCGAGCTACGGCTACCAGAGACTGGAAAAGGGCTAGAGCCCATGATATACTGTCTGACTCAGACGAGGAGGGGGATGAGGGGTCTGACGCCCCGTACTCTGACCCGTACGAGGACGAGCTCTCAGAGGGTGAAAGCCTCCAGGGAAAGCAGTTCCCCTTGACGGCAACGCGTACCACTGCTCATGCAGGGACGCCCGAGGCAGAAGCAGCCCGTGACCCTAAAGAGGTCACGCTATTCGACCCTGACAACTTAAGACACCCACGCTCTGCCGAGTGGGAACCATCTGAACACATCGCCCGATACCTAGCCCTCAGGGTACGTAAGTCCCTTTCTCAAGAGAGCCGTAATAAATTGAGAGCGGAGTGCCCCCGACCCATAATCCCTGATGCTGTGGCAAAAACCCCAGAAGTGGACCCTCAGATAGCCCAGTTTCTAGCCAAAACAGGCTGGAAGGCCAAGAGGGGACTGGACTACTCCCTCCGTAATTGTCAGGACAAGTTCCTAGACACTCTGGGTCCTGTCACTAAATTATACGAACTGCTGGAAGCAGCTCAGTCGGGTGAGGCTCCAGTAGACTTTGAAGTAGCGTTTGGATGGCTCCAACGCTTGGTCTGCATGATCGGCAATGCCAATACTGCCATGTCAACAGAACGCAGGAAGGCCATCCTGCTGAAAATCGAACCCAAACTGGCTAGTATGGCCTCCTCTGAACCAGGGGCCGCGGCTAAGGGTCTCTTGTTTGGCGAATCCTTCGTCAAAGACCTGGGCTCCTATGTCAAAACATTCACGGCGCTGGATAAAGCCCAATCATCCATGAAGAGGGTATTCCACCAAAAGGTTTTCGGTGGGGCCGGTAGAGGTAGGAGCCGTCTATCCGGCCGCAACCCCCAGGGTTTCTCCAGACCGGGCAGAGGCTCCTCCAACACACAGAGACAGACCCAGGAACGTTCCTACACCCCGTTCTTCCCTTCTCGAGGAAGATCTTGGAATGCCCGTGGCGGCAGAGGAACAACCCCAGGAAAACGCCCTTATGGTGAGTACGATTTTTCCCCATTTTTCCCATATAAATGTGGGGGGCAGACTGGCCTTGTTTTCTCAAACGTGGGCCACTATCACGTCCGACAGTTGGGTACTGCAGACTGTAGAGGGTTACCAACTAGAATTGACGGGTCTTCCCTTTCAGGTTTCCCTCCCGCGTGTGCCACACATGCCTCAGTCTCACTACGACCTCATCTCCACGGAGATAGAAACCTTGTACAACAAAAATGCCATAGAGGAAATCCCTCTAGATACCCCAGGTTTTATAAGCAACCTGTTCTTGGTGCCGAAGAAAGGCGGGGGTGTCCGCCCAGTTATCAACCTGAGACCCCTCAATGCCTTCATACAATATCGGCATTTCAAAATGGAGGGCATACACTGCCTCCGAGACCTCCTTCTCCCAGGAGACTGGATGGTGAAACTCAATCTGCAAGATGCATATCTCACGATCCCGATAGCACCAACACACAGGAATCTCCTACAGTTCCGGTGGGGCACAAAGAAATGGCGCTTCTGTTGCCTCCCTTTCGGGCTCTCCTCCGCTCCCTGGTGCTTTACGAAAGTGCTGAAACCAGTGGTAGCATTTCTCAGATTACACGGGATTCGCCTCATTATCTATCTGGACGATATCCTCATACTGTCTGGGACACGATCCCTTCTGCTGTCACACCTGTCGTGGACCCTTCACCTCCTGCAGAACCTCGGTTTTCTAGTGAACTGGGAGAAATCGGTGCTACAACCTTCTCAACAGATGGAATTCCTAGGATTCCGAGTCGATTCGGTACAACAAATCCTGTGCCTCCCTTCAGACAAGATGTCCAACATCAAGAAGGAGATCAGGAGGATAATGAACCGTTCGGACATTTCTCTAAGACAACTGGCTCGGGTAATCGGCTTACTAGCATCCTCTATACAGGCGATCTTCCCGGGACCGCTACACTATCGGGCGCTACAACGCCTAAAAGCATCCTGCCTAAGGAAGGGTCAGTCGTACGAATCCAACATCACGCTGGACGAAGAATCCAGGGAGGAACTGGACTGGTGGCTGACCCACATGGAAGCATGGAATGGACGGGCAATCTTCGGTTCCACTCCAGATTTGATAATCGAGTCGGATGCAAGCTTACATGGCTGGGGCGCGCTCCGGCTCCATATCCACAGGAGGCAGATGGTCAGTAGACGAATCATTCCTACACATAAACTCACTGGAACTACTGGCGGCCTCATTTGCCATTCGCAGCCTCACACCCAAGGGCGCCTCATGCTCGATCCTCCTCAAGTTAGACAACGTCTCGGCAGTCAGGTACATAAACCATCTTGGAGGTACCAAGTCACGCATCCTAGCGGTTTTAGCTCGAGACTTCTGGCATTACTGTTTACAAAACAATGTGTCGGTGACCGTGGAACACATACCGGGCCTGGACAATTACACCGCGGACTGGAACTCCCGATATCTGAGGGATTTGGGGGACTGGAAGCTTCAACCAAAAGTCTTCGCCAGGATAGCTCGACTATGGGGGCCCTTGAGTGTGGACCTCTTTGCGACCAGACTGAACACTCAACTTCCTCAATTCTTCAGCTGGCGACCGGACCCGGAAGCCTTGGCGACAGACGCTTTCCTTCAGGACTGGACCGGGGGACGAGCATACGCCTTTCCCCCGTTCAACCTGATTGCTCGGACTCTAACATACATTCGACACTTCAGAACCTCGTTGGTCTTGATAACACCGTGCTGGAGATCCCAACCCTGGTTCCCTCACCTTCTGGAAATGGCGATCGACTTCCCACGGTTACTACCGGATCAAATGTCCCTGTTAACCAACCCAGATGGGGAGAATCACGACTTGATAGAACGGGGAATCCTCCGACTCATGGCATGGCTCCTTTCCGGGGACCCTGGGAAATCACGGAAGTTTCGGGAACAACTACCCAACTCTTGGCGAACGCCTGGGCACCGGTAACAAGGCGCGCATATGCTACGGCATGGAGAACTTGGTCCGATTGGTGCCTGGAAAGATCAGTGGATCCCATATCAGCTTCTGTAAAGACGGTACTGGACTTCCTCACTCAATTGTTCGAATCGGGAAAGGCATTCCGTACAGTCAACATCTACAGGTCTGCTATCTCAGCAGGTCATGATACTGTGGACGGGACTCCCCTCGGGCAGAACCCCCTGATATGTCGCTTACTCAAAGGTATACGTTTTTCACGGCCACCAAAACCCAGGTACGGATCCTTTTGGGATGTCAACATAGTGTTCAAATTCCTGGAGGAATGGCCCGACAACGCGGCACTGTCAATCAAACAGCTGTCCGCTAAACTACTCATGATTTTATGTTTATTATCCTGTAAACGCGTGTCGGATGTAAGGGCTTTGGACTGGCTAGCCCGCTCATTCAATCCAGAAGGGGTGTCTTTCGATATTTCAAGAAGAACTAAATCAGCGACTAAACAAGTTTTCTATCCACACCTCCCGCACCAACCGAAGCTGTGCCCAATTCTATGCTTAAAAGAATACGAAACCCGTACTTCTTCCCTAAGACCATCAAACTACGGCCCTTTGTTCATTTCACTAAAGAAACCGCACCTACCAGTATCCACACCTACTCTCGCCCGTTGGGCCAAATGGTTATTGGCCTCGGCCGGGATAGACGTTACAATTTTTTCGGCCCATTCGGTCAGAGGCGCTATGGCTTCTAAAGCATCGACAGTAGGGTGCCGGTTAGAAGACATCCTGAAGGCCGCAGACTGGTCTACGGAATCCACATTCTGGAACTTCTATTTTAAACCAATCCAACATTTCTCGGACAGAGTCATTGCTCAGCTTTGAAAGAGCATAATAGGAGCCTCCGTGTTAATAAAATTCCTAGATTTTACTATAAACATGACGTAAAGTCATGATTTTA
>OW240915.1:60928602-60940903 GCA_933207985.1 Pelobates cultripes
TGTGTGTGTTTGTGCCTGACTCTGTGTGTGTATTTGTGTATGTGTGTGTGTCTGACTGTGTATGTGTGTGTGTGTGTCTGACTGTGTGTGTGTGTGTGTTTGTGCCTGACTCTGTGTGTGTATTTGTGTATGTGTGTGTGTCTGACTGTGTATGTGTGTGTGTGTGTGTCTGACTGTGTATGTGTGTGTGTATGTGTGTCTGACTGTGTATGTGTGTGTCTGACTGTGTGTGTGTGTTTGTGCCTGACTCTGTGTGTGTATTTGTGTATTTGTGTATGTGTGTGTGTGTGTGTGTGTCTGACTGTGTATGTGTGTGTGTCTGACTGTGTGTGTGTGTTTGTCTGTGTGTTTGTGTCTGACTGTGTGTGTTTGTGTGTGTGTGTGTGTCTGTGTATGTGTCTGACTGTGTATGTGTGTGTCTGTGTATGTGTCTGACTGTGTTTGTGTCTGACTGTGTGTGTGTGTGTTTGTGTCTGACTTTGTGTGTGTGTATTTAGAAGGTGGGGCGGGGGGAAGGGTTGGGTGGGGGTGGCGCGGGGGCAGGGGGGCGCCTGAGTTTTGTCCTGCCTAGGGCAGCACAAAACCAGGATACACCACTGAATAAACCAAGGTCAGGAATACAGAAATACACAGAGGATAACAAAGCCGTGTCAGGATACCAGAAATCACAAGTAAAAAACTAAGCCAAGTCAAGATACCAGAAATCACAAATCGAATAAAAAAAGCCAAGTCAGGATACCAGAAATCACAAATCGAATACAAAGCCAAGTCAGGATACCAGAAATCACAAATCGAATACAAAGCCAAGTCAAGATACCAGAAATCACAAATCGAATACAAAGCCAAGGTCAAACACAGGAAATCACATGGGAATCTCTAGGAGCACTAAACGAAGATCTATAAAGAAACCATGAAAGGGCAAAGAATAGGGCCCTTAAATAGGACTTACCTGTGTTCTGACGTAATCATTGCGACTCAAAGCAGATTAAGATCGCAATGATGACGTGGCCACTTTAAGAATAGGCATGACGTCACACCTAAACTCTATTTAAGAACCCACCTCTGTGAGCAGGCAGCGTTCGAAGGTTTGACTGTTGGAGATAGACACCGGAGAATGCAGGGGAGCGATTCATCGGATCCTGAAGGGTAAGTAATCTATTTATAGATGCCATGCCGTGGCAGGAGGAGGGCTGTTTGGCTCGAGAGAGGTGAGAACATGCTACAAAATGTAATTGTAACATGACAATCTAGACTTTAAGGTCCTATCAAAGTTAAATGTTCAATTTATTTAGCCCTTTGTAAAATAATCAGGGCAGTTCATGTTGGCACAGGATATTTAAGGATTAGATTATGATGGTGACACAAAATATCTTTGGCTCTGTAGGGGTTAAGGCTCTGTAGAATGCATGGGAATGATGAAAAAGTTCTAATTACGTTGAAGATCGAATATGCACTACAATGGGAATTTAGGGAGTTGAAAACCAATTGGGAAGTAGTTTTAGAAAATAGATTAAATGCTTTTAATCACAAACCTCTGTTTAGATGAATTAGGGATTATTCTAGCCTCGGTGAGGGAATAATCTAAATTTTATTAAGGACCACTATGAATTGCCTGAGGTGCCCCACCCTCAGGGGACCCCAGCCGGCTCTGGAAGGGGAAAGGGTAAAAGCTTTACCTTTTTCCAGCGCTGGGCGGGGAGCTCTCCTCCTCCTCTCCGCCTCCCGATCCGCCCAGCCCGGCTGGTCGCCGCAGCGGCAAGAGCTGCGCACACTTGTTCAACCGTCGCATGAAAGCATTTGTACTTTTCCTATGGAGCTGGCGTGCTCTCACTGTGAAAATCACGGTGAAAACGCATAGCGCCTCTAGTGGCTGTCAATGGGGCAGCCGCTGGGGAGCACAGGAAAGGCTTAACCCATTCGCCAATTGCTTGGTTTCTGCAGAGCATATAATTATGAAAAATGAGTTAGCCTAGCTGGACCGCAGCACGAACCACTTCCCGTGGCTGAAGTGGTCTGGGTGCCTAGAGTGGTCCTTTAAAGACAGGAGGCGAATATTTGCTTTACCTTCTTTACTGAAACCTCCAGCAGCAAAGAAACAGTTAACAGAACTTTTCAAAACAACCAATCAGAACAAAGCAACAGTAGTATAAAACCCCTAAGCAGGCTCTTCCACTTCCTCTTTCTTTGATGAGGTCGAGCAGGAGGGCAAGGAAACCAACGAATCCACCTTGTAGCAGACACGTCCAGAGAAACAATCGTCAAGCCCAGAGAGAAAAACAGATTACACTGCAAGAAAACAGAAAACATTGTGAAAGTAAACTGTCAAGGCAAGATGTCATATCCATACAATATCACTTTCACATCATAATACCTGATGAATAAACAAAGTCTACAGATCTTATGAAGACCTAGTATGTACCTAAGCTAAAAGGCATTGACGAAACATAATTACAACACAAACATGATGAATAAAACGCACACGGACAACCATCACTGAATATTAGAAATAACCTTTATTATGTAAAACCATGCATTCACAAAACATAACAATATCCCCAATTATTTATAATAGAATAAAACTCAGATCCAGGGAGGGAACGTAAAAAAAGGGGGGGAAATATTCGCCTCCTGTCTTTAATAAAATTTAGATTATTCCCTCACCCAGGCTAGAATAATCCCTAATTTTATGGCAGGACAGGAGGCTTCATATTTGCAATTTTAACGCCCAAATAGTAGAACCAGAAGCAATATGAGATAGAGGACTGAAATAAAGGAGAATGGAAAAACTGATTCCCTAAACCAAGCAGCGGTGTAGAGAAAATGCAGAAGGGACCCAACGGCTTCCAAAGTTGTTGAGGTGACAGCACCCCGAACCAAAAGTGTCCCAGAGGAACTCAAGGTCAGTCAATGAGAGGATCCACCAAATCCAACGGGTGAGCGAAGATGCAGAAATAAACAGCTGTCCATGAGTAGACGGATGAAAGAACCAGATCCTGGATCTACATGGTCGTGTACAATCTGTCAACAGAGCCGTGGCCTATCCGAAGAATAGGGGTACGACACAGAGGACGAATAAAAATGAAATATGTGTGGAGCAGAAGCCGATGTACTGAACGGCAAGAAGGAAGAAGACACGTCGATTCCATGACGTCAGAACGCGATGAAATACAAGATGTACTGGGGGGAAACCGTAAGCGGAAAAAACTGGTGCACCTTGTCATCAGGTCATTCCTCAATGAAATGCAGAACACACGATACCACTAGACTTGAGGAATAGCGAGAGATAGGGCTCCCATACGGTATACTCCTCTTGGTAGACTGCAGACCAAGAGATCCTTAGCAATGCCAGAATCTTGAGAAAACGCACATGAGTCGTCCACTAGCTGACATAGGACGTGAATGGCCCCATACAATCCTACCCTGAGAGGGCAACTCAGCCAGACAATGGGGACAGCCATGATAAGGACCGCCATTGGGACCCAAACACCAGTCATGGTAGGCTACCCCTGTGGATCCCACTTGGGACATTAAGAGACAGGGAGTCGTAGATTGCCTTCCCATGGCAAACTCCAGCAAAAAGGGGAAAGCACGCAGGACTCCTCCGAAGTGGTTTGGCCAGGCAAAATGACACTTCGGTCTGAAGCAAAACCCAAAGTATCCTGTAGGTAAACGGGATGCGTACGCCCCGAAGGAGACCAAGCTTGGAAAACTCGTCCCTCGTCTCGCTGAGGGTCCGGCAGCCAGTTGGAGAACCGCTCCGTATGGCGGTTCGCACCGAATGTAATCATGCCAGTACTCGAGATCCTGGAGGGTGAGGCAACCAATCATTGGGGTCTCTCCATGGTCGGGTGAAGCCGTCCGCCACACGAGTGTCTCGTCCCGCATACATTCTGTCACAAATGACGAATACTTGTCCAGAAGCTATAGATAGCGATCCTATGTGAGGTCCGACTGCAGTCCGTAGTGGGCAACCGGTGAGAAGTCCATCCGGAAGGTAGCGAGCAATACTGTGAATGTTGAACAAACCTGCAGGTAGTTCCATGCAGTTGGCGTAAAGGAGTCCCTCCTCCGGAGTCATCAATTAAGTTTTAGATGAGCTTCATCCGAAGGTCACATGATTTGGTCATACGAGGCCGAAGACCAGAGAAAGTGCCATGTTGGAGCGGCTGATAGTACCGGATCCTGGAGGTATGGCTTCCATGGCGAATAGACACCGGTCAATTAACCGGGTTGGGCCCCTAAGTGTAACCCGCGGGTTGCAGAGCATATACCTGGTATTTTCCTTGAAATCGGACATCTTGGTCCTCGGGAGGCGGAGCACCGCCTGGACCGAATATTCCATGAAAGACCGGAAACTGGGTTGACTGGGAGTGAGTCAGATTCAATATGTCCATGTTGATGGCAAAATCCATGCAGGTTTCTCTCATGTGCATTTGAGGGAGAGAACCAATCGTCAACGCCGAGCAGCTCTCAGAGGGGATGAGTGCCCTCCGTCTCAAAATGTGTCAACAGACGACATATGCACTGGGAGCATGTAGCGTGGGGATGGGGCGGGAGTCCACTCCACCGCACCCTTTGCCCAGCAGGGCAACTGCGGAATGAGTCGGAATGGATGCCTCTTTTGGTCATGCGTATTGCTCACGGAACGGTCCAAGGTTCCGCAACTTTGATCTGGAGTCCGGGCACGGTCCGAGAGACCTCTGGGGTTAGTTAAGGGGGAACCCTATGAATAGAGACGTGTCAGCTCAATTTGTACATGAGGGTAACTCCGGAGAGCAGACCCAGCACTTGGATGCTATATCCATCAGTTTGATGTCCAGCTTGGACAGGGGCCGTTTTGCGGTTCTCAGGGGGTAGAAACCAACTAGGCGATACCTATAAGTCATATCGGTCCATTCCCAGTGGGAATTTAGTCTTCTCCGCTTTCCAAGCGGTAACGCGCCGTTCGTCCCGAGGAAACATCTGTGTCCGTATGTCACTGACATCCACTGGTTAGTCCCAGATAGAGTGCAAACCCCGTGTCGGTGTTTGCGGTGTCCTTTCCGGACTCCGTCATGAAGACTGATCCTCTTGATGAATCCATCCGTTAGCCAACGAGTACCAGGGGTGCTTGGTGTAGCGTCTAGGATGGCCGGTGGAATGTTCCCGTAGGGTACCGATGGTTTCTGGCAGTGAGGTCAGCGGGGCGGCAAGAGGACAGGCCAAGTGACCTTCTGGGTACAGGAGATTTGTCCTTCAGCCGTGATTGCACAACTGCCATAGAGGTAACACTGTCGGAATGATACCTTGTGCGGCCAGCTGGGGGTCACCCAGCGTGCAAGAGGGGGTCACCCAACAAGCACAAGCATACCATGCAGTATAGGCCTGCAGGGGAGGGGGTCACCCTCAGTCTGAACATAATCGGACACTGTAGGTACAGTGGTGCGGCCAGCTGGGGGTCACCCAGCGTGCAAGAGGGGGTCACCCAACAAGCACAAGCATACCATGCAGTATAGGCCTGCAGGGGAGGGGGTCACCCTCAGTCTGAACATAAATCGGACACTGTAGGTACAGTAGTGCCATAGTGGTTAGCCGTATAATAAAGTAACCAGACATTGCCGGTCCAGCAGTGTAGACAGCAGGAGGGGGTCACCCTCATATAACCAGAACCGGGCATTGCCGATCCAGCAGTGCTGTAGGTAAGAGGGGGTCACCCTCAGTGTGGTATCATAGAGGTCTGTACACCCAGCAGTGTAGTCAGCGAGGGGGGGTCACCCTCATTATGGTTATAACGGGACCCTGTAGGTCCAGCAGAGTAGTCCACAGGAGGGGGTCACTCTCAGTATCTGCGTATTGCAGGGCACTGTAAGAACAGAAGCTCAATCAGTGGGAGGGGTACCCTCTTTTATGGGAATACCCGGACGCTGCAGGTCCAGCAGTGCAGACTGCAGGAGGGGTACCCCCTCGGTATGATAATAGCAGGACATTGCTGGAGCATTAATATAGGAAGCAGGAGGGGGTCACCCTCAGCATTAATCTTACAGGACGCCGTAGAGCCAGCAGGGTACTCATAGGTAGCCATGTTGCCAGAGGGAGGGGGTCACCCAGCCCACAATGGTGTCATATGTCCATTATTATGGTCCAGTAGCGGGTAGAGCCCCAGAAATATGGATGGGGGGGGGGGGTTCACCCCCCCAATAATAACAGGTCTGAATGTGGGGCCAGTAGACCCCCTGAGGGGTAGGAGGGTCCATATAGCGAGAAGCTGACTCAAAGACCACTCAGGTATTATATTAGGATACACTTTTGAATTGTATGTGTAGTGGAAAATTTAAGTCCCTTGCAGGAAGGGCAGCAAATCCTAGGCAGGGGAGCTAGGTGCTGAAAAACAGGCCATTTAATTTTTATGAGAAAAAGACTGAACCTTAGAGAAAGACTTGATTAGCATATAACACATGTGGCATAGTCTTGTTAAACAAAGATTTTTATTTGAGCAGTAACATGTCCCTTTAAATCTGAGATTCACATGCAATAGTAAAAAAGTGTGACAAGTCTACTGCTAAGATAGAAAACCTAGTCACATTGCATCAGACATAGTAAGCTGCAGTTGTGAGTGTGCCTGGGACAGATCCTGGTATCCAGGATCTGTTACATATGCAGCATGTGAGACAGGCACAGTAAGTAGAGGGATAGCTGAAAAACTAGGCTATCTCCCCTGATATAGGGAGAGGGGAGGGTGGCCACATGGCCATCAGGCCAGTTCTTGGGTGAGACCTGGCTGTTTGCAACGCACATGTGGCTCTGAAAAATGGCCGCCGCGGCTCCAACAAAATGGCTGCCGTGGCTGCAAAAACAGAGCGCGGCCTACCGCGTGGTGATCGTGCGGCACTGCAAGCAGCCAGGGGCCACGGGGAGCAGGTGGGGAATAAGGGAGAAGGGTATGGGCGACAGAGCCCAGCAGGGGAACCTGGGGAGGGGGAACAGATTACAGGCAGAGCCAAAGCATCATAGCAGGGGCACCCATTCCCCATACAGCAGAGTGAGAAGAACTGCATAAAGTAACCCAGAATAACAATAAATCAATGGGCAGTATACAGAATCTGTCAGATAAATGGCCTAAATACAGCAACAGATGTTAACAAGTGATACAGCAGCTACATAGCATGAAGTGGTATAGGAAATAACACAGAATAAACTGCCTAGATAAACACAGCAATAGACTGCCTAGATAAACACAGCAATAGACTGCCTAGCTAAACCCAGCAATAGACTGCCTAGATAAACACAGCAATAGACTGCCTAGCTAAACCCAGCAATAGACTGCCTAAATAAACCCAGCAATAGACTGCCTAGCTAAACCCAGCAATAGACTGCCTAGATAAACCCAGCAATAGACTGCCTAGCTAAACCCAGCAATAGACTGCCTAAATAAACCCAGCAATAGACTGCCTAGATAAACACAGCAATAGACTGCTTAGATAAACACAGCAATAGACTGCCTAAATAAAACCAGCAATTAAGCTGCTTAAACAAACCTAATAAATAGACTGATTAACCCCTTAAGGACGGAGCCAAATGTACACATTGTGAACAAAACAAAATGTAAACAAAACCTGGCATTTGCGCTACATGTCTGTCCAACCGTAATACACCTCTTTCATATTAAATACACCCACCCTTATTATATATCATTTTATTCAGGGTAAACAGGGCTTTCATTTAATATCAAATATTTAGCTATGAAACATAATTTAATATGAAAAAAATGGGAGAAAATACGAATTTTTTGATTTTTTTAGTTCTAAATTGCATTTTAAAGGTCAGTGTCATAATACTGTTTGATTTTACTGCAATAAAATACACATATTTGTATTTAGTAAAGTCTCACGTGTAAGACAGTACCCCTTATGTACAGGTTTTATGGCGTTTTGGGAAGTTACAGGGTCAAATATAGCACGTTACATTTGAAATTGAAATTCGCCAGATTGGTTACGTTGCCTTTGAGACTATATAGTAGCCCGGGAATGAAATTTACACCCATAATGGCATACCATTTGCAATAGTAGACAACCCAAGGTATTGCAAATGGGGTATGTCCAGTCTTTTTTAGTAACCATTTGGTCACAAACACTGGCCAAAGTTAGCGTTAGTATTTGTTTGTGTGTGGAAAATGCAAAAAACGCCAATTTTGGCCAGTGTTTGTGACTAAGTGGCTACTAAAAAAGACTGTACATACCCCGTTTGCAATACCTTGGGTTGTCTACTATTGCAAATAGTATGCCATCGCCGACAATTTTCATTCTTGGGCTACCATAGGGTCTCAAAGGCAACGTAACCAATCTGGCGAATTTTAATGTGAAAAAACTGTAACGCAAGCCTTATATTTGACGCTGTAACTTTTGAAAACACCATAAAACCTGTACATGAGGGGTACTGTTGTACTCGGGAGACTTCGCTGAACACAAATATTTGTGTTTCAAAACAGTAAAGTATCACAGCAATAATATTGTCCGTGTAATGCTGTTTGTGCGTGAAAAATGCAAAAAACTTCACTTTTACTGGCAATATCATCGTTGTAATACATTTTACTGTTTTGAAACACTAATATTTGTGTTCAGCGAAGTCTCCCGAGTAGAACAGTACCCCCCATGTACAGGTTTTATGGTGTCTCGGAAGGTTATAGGGTTAAATATAGTGCTAGCAAATTAAATTCCCTTTACTTTCGGCATGGGTTGTCAGGCAGGTCCTGCTAATTGTAATTAATTAAGATACCTAATTATGTAAAAATAATACATAAATATATATGTAGAATTAATATATGTATATATATACGTATGTGTATATATATGTATATATCTATATAATTTTAAAAAAATATTTTTATTTATATATAGGTATATATATAGTGATATATACTTATATATTTATGTATATAGATATATATATTATTTCGTTCTACGTGTATTTTGATATATATATATATATTAATTTCACAAAACAGTTAGAACGAAATAACACACATCTATATATTTTTTAATTATTTATTTTTAATTATTTTTTTAATTTTATTTTTTAACGTATTTACAATTTTATTTTTTTTATATTATATATAAATATATATATAACAATAATTATATATATATTTAATCAGTATCAGTCTACGTGTAATTTGATATTAATATATATATATAATTATATATATATTAATAGTAAAATACACCTAGACGGTGTATGTGTGTGTATGTATATGTGTATATATATACTTAGATCATATATAATATATATATGATCTAAGTATATATAATTTTTTTTTTTTACACCATTAACTTATTTTTATTTTATTTTCAGCCAGCAGGGGGACCACCTGTCATTACAGGCAGCCCCCCTGCTGGCAATGCTGCAGCCAGCTATCCCGGCCATGTGATTGTGGGGTCCTCGCTAGGACCCCACTCTCACATGGCCGGGGGGCTTCAACGAGGACGGATGTGCTCCCGGGTAAGTTAACAAAAACCGGAGGGCGTACAATTACGCCCGGCGGCGTTTAGAGCCGCCTATTAGAGGGCGTAATTGTACGTCCTCCGGTTTTAAGGGGTTAAATAGACCGTTTAAATAAACAAGCAGCATGTAGGATAAAACAACAACCAAGAGCAGAGACAACTCTGAGTTGGTGAGTGCTCACCTGGAGGCAGCAGCAAAGAAAGAGGAAGTGGAAGAGCCTGCTTAGGGGTTTTATACTACTGTTGCTTTGTTCTTATTGGTTGTTTTGAAAAGTTCTGTTAACTGTTTCTTTGCTGCTGGAGGTTTCAGTAAAGAAGGTAAAGCAAATATGAAGCCTCCTGTCCTGCCATAAAATTCTGATTGATGGAGTCCCTAATATGCCTTTATTGGAAAGCTACAAATTGTAACAGGTGGGCTGCAAAGGATTAAAAGATGAAAGGGGTTATATGTAGAAACTGAACCTTTTATGTAATTATATTTTATCGGATATTACTTGTTGAACATATAGATCTTCATACATATGGGAATTACAATTTAAGGGCAAAAAGTAAGCAGAGATCTCTATTCACTTTTTTAGATCATTTTTTTTCCCAGTATTTTTTTTGTATGGTTCACTCATTACCCAGTTTTGCCTACATTTTGAAGATCCTCTTGATTAGAGTATGTGTTTTGAGAGTATTCAAACACATTTCGACAATCAATGAGTGACTGTCATATTTTAATACATTTTTGGGTTTTAAAAAATATCCAATGTTCCAGCACACCCGTGATTTAAATGCAATGCTTGGTAACAACCTGATATTTAGAAGGATTGACACATATTCATGTCATCATCAAATGAAAGTATTATTCACAAAGGCATACAGTAGAAGTAAATGAGTCACAAGTGAAAATCTTTATGCCAAAAGATGAGAGATAGATGTAATGTTTCTTGTAGAAGGTTTGGAACAGCCACCAATATACAAATAAAACATCCATATGTCAGGAGTTTGAAGCTATGAATATAACATAGTTATTTAATATACATGGGCGGACAGGGGGAGGGGGTAAATGTTCTCTTTATTTATCCTATACTTCTCATAAGGCCCCGGTTTAATATTTTTGATAATATATTAAATGTTTTAAGATTTATTTTTTCAAAATATTAAAACTTAAAAAAATATCAAAAATATATCATATAAAAATATCTAAGTCTGATTTACCAGTATGTTAAGAATAGTGATGTACCGAACGGTTCGCTGGCGAACGGTTCCTGGCGAACATAGCATGTTCGCGTTCGCCACGGCGGGCGAACATATGCGCGGTTCGACCCGCCCCCTATTCGTCATCATTGAGTAAACTTTGACACTGTACCTCACAGTCAGCAGACACATTCCAGCCAATTAGCAGCACACCCTCCCTAGCAGACCCTCCCACCTCCTGGAAGGCATCCATTTTAGATTCATTCTCAAGCTGCATGCTTAGTAAGAGGAGGGAAAGTGTAGCTGCTGTTCATTAGATAGGGAAAAGCATAGCTAGGTTAGGGTTAGGGTATGCTTTTTTTTTAATTTTTTTTTCTATGTAATGTAATTGCACTTAGTTGTCTGCCACTGCTGCCAGCTTCTGTGTCAGGCTCACAGTGCATACTGTGCCCATTTCCCCAGTCAGTGCCACCACTTACATCTGGTGTCACAATAGCTTGGATTTAAAAACAAAAAACTTTTTTCACTGTTATAGATTGAATAGCAGTCAGTTGTCTGCCACTGCTGCCAGCTTCTGTGTCAGGCTTACAGTGCATACTGTGCCCATTTCCCCAGTCAGTGCCACCACTTACATCTGGTGTCACAATAGCTTCTTGATTTAAAAACAAAAAACTTTTTTCACTGTTATAGATTGAATAGCAGTCATTGTCTGCCACTGCTGCCAGCTTGTGTCGGCCTTACAGTGCATACTGTGCCCATTGCCACCACTTAGATCTGGTGACACAAAGCTTGGATTTAAAAACAAAAAACTTTTTTCACTGTTATAGATTGAATAGCAGTTAGTTATCTTCAAGCAGGTGTGTCAGCCCTAAAGCGTGTACTCTGCCAGTTTACAGTGCCACTCATATCTGGTGTCATAATAGCTTGGATTTAAAAACAAAAAACTTTTTTCACTGTTATAGATTGAATAGCAGTCAGTGTCCTTAAAGCGGGTGTGTTACGCTAACAGTGGATACGGCGACCAGTGCCACCACTTATATCTGGTGTCACAATAGCTTGGATTTAAAAACAAAAAACTTTTTTCACTGTTATAGATTGAATAGCAGTCAGTGTCCTTAAAGCGGGTGTGTTACATTAACAGTGGATACGGTGACCATTGCCACCACTTAGATCTGGTGACACAAAGCTTGTATTTAAAAACAAAAAACACTTTTTTCACTGTTATAGATTGAATAGCAGTCAGTGTCCTTAAAGCGGTGTGTTACGCTAACAGTGGATACGGTGACCAGTGCCACCACTTATATCTGGTGTCACAATAGCTTGGATTTAAAAACAAAAAACTTTTTTCACTGTTATAGATTGAATAGCAGTCAGTGTCCTTAAAGCGGTGTGTTATGCTAACAGTGGATACGGTGACCAGTGCCACCACTTATATCTGGTGTCACAATAGCTTGGATTTAAAAACAAAAAACTTTTTTCACTGTTATAGATTGAATAGCAGTCAGTGTCCTTAAAGCCGGTGTGTTACGCTAACAGTGGATACGGTGACCAGTGCCACCACTTATATCTGGTGTCACAATAGCTGGGATTTAAAAACAAAAAACTTTTTTCACTGTTATAGATTGAATAGCAGTTAGTTATCT
>OW240915.1:60941003-60986003 GCA_933207985.1 Pelobates cultripes
GAAAAAACAATATATAATTTGTATGGGAACAGTAAATGAGAGAGCGGAAAATTCCAGCCAAACACAAACACCACAAAAGTGTAAAAATATGCCTGGTCGCAAATGTACAACATCGCAAAAACAGTCCAGTCCTTAAGGGGTTAAACAAACCTAACAAATAGACTGATTAAATAGACTGTTTAAATAAACAAGCAGCATGTAGGATAAACAAAACAACCAAGAGCAGAGACAACTCTGAGTTGGTGAGTGCTCACCTGGAGGCAGCAGCAAAGAAAGAGGAAGTGGAAGAGCCTGCTTAGGGGTTTTATACTACTGTTGCTTTGTTCTGATTGGTTGTTTTGAAAAATTCTGTTAACTGTTTCTTTGCTGCTGGAGGTTTCAGTAAAGAAGGTAAAGCAAATATGAAGCCTCCTGTCCTGCCATAAAATTAGAGCATAATAATGCTAAAATGTTAAGATATATTGTATTGAGTAATCCACAGAGGAAAAAACAAGTAAATGTAATACCTTGAAATCATATGGTAGTTAGATAGGTAGGGCAATGGAGACAGTATAGCATAGTATGAAAGGAGGGCACAGAATGTCCGTTATTCAGTAGCTTAAAAGTTGCTTATTAAATGCATGGGAGTAGTGGAGATAGAATATACACAGTGGTGAAGGTAGTAGAATAGAGAAAGAATCTCCTAATGATACACACTATTCTAAACTCCTATAATCTCCCCCCTTAACACCTTCATGGGTGTTCTATCATTGAAAAACTTGCTAGACACTGTCCCCTTAGACTGCAGCCACTACACTGATGTAACTCCTAGAGAGAAAAACATTTAAACTAACGAAAAAAGAAGAAAAATAAAAAAGTGTGAACGAAAGATTCCCTCGTGCATCGTGGGGTGCTCAGTGAGCGAGGGAAATCAAGAAAGAGAAACCCGACGCGCGTTTCGGAGTACGAGACTCCTTCGTCAGGGGCTGAAAATTGCCGCCCGAACTCCCCCCGGTATTTAAATATAAACTGGCCAATCAGAAGTGTTGGAATAATTTTCGTCAGTGATGACGTGTCGCTTTGCGACCACGTGGGCTTGCTGTGGGCGGAATGTAAAACCGCAGCTTCGAGATGATTGGCGGCTAATCGTCTCCCTCTTCGCTCAAGTCAGAAACGATCTGGAATAAGTTTAAAATATTATAAATGAGCTACAATTATCAGGAGAGTTTAATAATATCTCTCACTGTGAATACTGGATAACTATATACATAAATCTGCTCATAGTTTGTAATTTATTTTCCGATCACTATAAGTATATATAGAGTGATGTCTCTAATTAAAGATATATACACTCCAATCGTTATATTGTCTCAATCACTAGAAAAAGATATTTTCTATTATTTCTTATCACTAAATAGAAGTATGTCCAAGTTGAAAAAGTAGAGATATAAATATAGTAATACTTTTTCTTATCTTTTATATCAAAGTGAGAAAGACAAATAAAGAGAGAAGAAAAATAATAAATTTGTTATTATATGTTCTGGAAAATATTATTTTAGAAACTTTCTAAATAAAGGGAGAGTATGAAAAGCCTTCATTGAGTCCCCTGGGGGACAATGTTTTTAGGCGGTATATCCAATAACATTCACGTCTTCTCAGACGTTGATCCCAATTGCCTTTTCTTTGATCCGGTTTGATTAGTTCAATGCCCAAAAATTTGAGGACATTGGGGTCCCCATTATGGGCTGTTTTGATATGTCTGGAGACAGGAGTTTCAATATTTCAATATTCCTAGCTTTTTTGACTGAATTAATATGTTCGAGAATTCTTTTCTTAAGGGGTCTAAAGGTCTTACCTACATACATGAGATGACATTGACATGTAATCAGGTAAATCACCCCTTTAGAATTACAGTTAAAAAATGACGTAGGTTAAAAATTTTCTGTATGAGTGCTATTGCTGAAGTTTTTTGAGCTTGTGCTTATATGACTGCAAGCTTTACATCTTCCACATCTATATGTGCCTTTGATTTTGTTTGACAGCCAATGTGTTGGTGGTCTATTGGGTTGAAAATGGCTGTGCAATAGCATATCTTTTAAGTTGTTACCTCTTCTAGCTGTTATGGAGGCATATGGTGGGAGAACATCTTTCAGCTGTGCATCTTGTTTTAGAAGAGGCCAGAAGCGGTTCATAATTGTCTTGACCTGATCCCAGCCTGCATCGAAAGAAGCAATGCATCTAAGTTGTTTCTGTTCTACTTTCTTTGGGCTTGAAGGAAGAGCCGTGTTTTCTCTAAGAAGGCTTTCCTGTTCTGTTAGGAGAGCCCTGTGATATGCAAAAAATTATTCCAACACTTCTGATTGGCCAGTTTATATTTAAATACCGGGGGGAGTTCGGGCGTCAATTTTCAGCCCCTGACGAACGAGTCTCGTACTCCGAAACGCGCGTCGGGTTTCTCTTTCTTGATTTCCCTCACTCACTGAGCACCCCACGATGCAAGAGGGAATCTTTCGTTCACACTTTTTTATTTTTCTTCTTTTTTCGTTAGTTTAAATGTTTTTCTCTCTAGGAGTTACATCAGTGTAGTGGCTGCAGTCTAAGGGGACAGTGTCTAGCAAGTTTTTCAACGATAGAACACCCATGAAGGTGTTAAGGGGGGAGATTATAGGAGTTTAGAATAGTGTGTATCATTAGGAGATTCTTTCTCTATTCTACTACCTTCACCACTGTGTATATTCTATCTCCACTACTCCCATGCATTTAATAAGCAACTTTTAAGCTACTGAATAACAGACATTCTTTGCCCTCCTTTCATACTATGCTATACTGTCTACATTGCCCTACATATCTAACTACCATATGATTTCAAGGTATTACATTTACTTGTTTTTTCCTCTGTGGATTACTCAATACAATATATCTTAACATTTTAGCATTATTATGCTCTAATTGTGATTTAGATAATGAGGTGTATCCACATAGGATTTCAGGGTTATAAGCAATTGTTAGACACTGATACATTGTATCCTCTCTACAGTATGTTTAATAAAATTGTAGTTTGTTACTGCTTATGTTAGGATACATGTACATTCAGTGTCTTCTACATTTATATCGGCTTTCCCTGCAGTAATCTTTCCATTGTGGACATTTCTATAGGTATATTTTTATATTAATTGGTGTTCTTTTTCAATTACCAGGTAGATTGGGAGCCCCCCCTTCCTCTCTTTTTTAAAAGGGGGAGCTACCCAATTAATATTTCTCTTTGTAATCATTTGGGAGGTAGTCTGTAAGTGTTCTGCCAAGCTTCGGAGGGCATCTGTAATGTAGATTACCGTAGAGCACTGAAAGAGGTAAAGATAAATCACCATTCCTCCATCAGTCTCCCACGGTGTACCCACAGCGATGGGAACGACTCATAGAATCCAGGCGTGCCCTTGGGGCGCGTCATTGCGGAGGCGTGTCTCTCCTCCTTTAAAAGACCGGGCGGGCACCCGGCACGGTAACTCTCTTGACAAAGACGCCTGAGTGCGTCGAAACGCGCGTCGAGTTAGACGTTCTGTTTCTTTTTACCAGGCTGGGCTTGATGCAGCCTTCGTCTCTCTTTTATATGCAGTCATTATTTTAGGAAGGATTAGTTTAGAATCAGGACTAATGTAATTCACTAGCAATAGATTATGAAACAGGGATATTTTCTCCGAGATAGCTCAGGTGCTCTCAGTACGAATCCGGATAGACTGATGGGATTTGGGGATTTTTTGCTCCTGGTAACTGTGCTAATATATTTCTTCTAATTTTGAAACTTGGATGAGCATTTATTTAACTCTCTTGGGAAACAACTATTATTATTATTCTATTATCATCTATCCTAGGGAACTATTTAACCTTTTGCTCTCTGAGTTTCATATTATATTGAAGACTTTGATAGATTTAAATCAATTATCATTATTCCATTTTCATCTATCCTAGGGAACTATTTAACCCCTTGTTCTCTGAGTTCCATATTACACTGAAGACCCTGATAGATTTAAACTAATTAAGTTAGTATTAAGCTCTTAGTTTGTACTGTCTTCTCTGGCAGTATATCTGGGGGACCTAGGGCTTTAGACTCTAACATTTTGGATCTATGGTATGCCCCAATATTGTGAAAATGTATATATTGTTACTATCTATTGGGCATAGTCTAGACACTTTTTGGAGTATTACTATATATACCCTATTTAAGTAATTTTCAAGTATGACTTAGGTTCCCAAGTCCTGTGTGTGTTTTACCTCACATTTAAAGTCCTGATAGAATGTTTCTTAAATGAAAACTTCTTTGATTATCATAGTTTGTCTGCATCAGCTTACTAATTACTTTTTTATTACCACTGCATACTTATGATTTTGAATATATTAGGAGATTTCGTATAGGCTGCATCAAGTCTTTCCTTTTTTAAGTATCACCAGCACGTTTGATTTTGTAGGTACACCGTGGGAGACTGATGGAGGAATGGTGATTTATCTTTACCTCTTTCAGTCCTCTACGGTAATCTATTTTCTCATCTAATCAATTTAAGGTTTATGACCATTATTACCCACTAAGTCCTTTCTGTTATTGACTTTTGGGTCAATTTCAGGTTTTTTGTATATCTTGCATCTCTAATGTAATTGACAAATTATTGCTGGTTATAGTAGATATAATTGATCCAGTTAACATTCGGTGTTAGCGGTGATGAGTGGGATCAAGGATTCAAATCCTGCCGCCACCTCATCTCTGGCCTTGAACTCATTTGGTACCCCCCCCTTGGTACTCCAATAGCATCGATATATATGTGTGGGTCGAAACTACCATGAATGGGGGTTTCTCTTTTTACTCTAAGATAAGTGTGTGGTGAATCGTGTGGGCCTTGGTGGCATAGGCGTGCGCACGGGATGTGTCGGGTGTGCCTGGGCACACCCTAATCCCCGCGGCATGCCTATGTATTGAGACCGGCAGGGGAGATCTCAGGATCTCCCCTGTCGGATCATGCAGAGACGGCGCTATCCGAGCGCCGGCTCTGCTCTAAGCCTCCCTCCCCATTGCAGGGAGGCAGGAGAGGAGATCTGAGATCTTGCGAGATCTGAGCGTTTCCCCAGGGGCTAGAGTTCACTCTCCATTGTACCACCAGGGAAAGCACAGGTGAGAAGGGAGGGGGGATATTAAGTAATGTATCCCCACCTCCACACACATACAGCACACACACACATACAGCACACGCACACAGCACCTTCACACATACAGCACCCTCACACACATACACCACACAAACACAGCACCCACACACATACAGCACCCACACACATACAGCACCCCCACACACACAGCACCCCCACACACACAGCACCCACACACACACAGCACCCTCGCACACACAGCACCCACACACATACAGCACCCTCAAACACATAGCACCCTTACAAACACACACACAGCACACTAACAGGACCCTTACAAACACCCTCACACACACACAGCACACAAACTGCACCCTCACACACACATCACACTAACAGAACCTTCACACACAGCACCCTTACACATACAACACCCTCATGCAGCACACACACACACACACACACACACACACAGCAGTGTATGTATGTGTGTGTATATATGTGTGTTTGTGCTTTAGGGTGCACACCCTAATGCAATAGGCTGCACACGCCTATGCTTGGTGGTTATCAGAAATTATATATATGGGCATGATAACTTTGGTCAGAGCACATTCTCCCCACCACAGGCCAGTCATTTTTGATCTGAGCTGCATGTCACCATATAGCCAATAAATGTCACCCACGGACTTAACTTGATTTACTAATAGGGCAGTGGGAGGTTCTCGATAAGTGGTACAGCAGCCAGAAGGGAATGTAGCTACAAATTTACCTGAGGCTCCATGTATTGTAGAAAGTGTAGTTACCTGGGTACACAGTGATTCCATCAGGTGGCCTGGTATTCCCTTGGGTTATTGGGTAAACCTTTTTCCATGATTCACACACTGATGAGTTCACTGCTGTCTGAGCATAGAGGCTCAAGAAACACATCTCAACATCTGGGGGTAGATTTAAAGGCACTGTGCCCAGATGGGGTCTGGCCCCACCACAAACATAACAGTTAGTTTTGTTGTGTGAATTAGCATTATACCTCATCCATTCAAACCATAGATTAGTATCTGAAAACCCGGTCTCCACAGCCATAGTGTCTTCAAATGTGGTATTGGCAATGGCTACCATGTCTTTAAGGGTTTTAATATGTGGTTTTAGAGGGTTAATGGTCATGTGTGTGGAGTCTACCCAGTCAGGTGATGTAAGTATGTCTTGTAAATACAAGGTCCCTAACTTGTTATATGAGCCACCCCCTTTCCAATACATCCCCATTACGTACTCCCCAGCATCTCCTGGGCTGGGATGTTCTATGTTTAAGGTTAGCTTCATTGGGGTAGACCCTGTTGGCTTGCACAAGGTCATTCTGTATAACAGGGGTTTCCCATATCTGTCAACTCTATCTAAGGCACTTTGTGGTCTGTAGCCCCATGGTCGGCCCGTATTCCAACCCGCCGCTTTCCAGGTACTACAGTGTTGTCCCCAACGGTCACCTGTCACACAAATATATGGGTTCTTTTTGTTTGGTATTTCTTTGTATATTGCTGAGTGTTGTGATTGTGGAAAAGTACAAGAGACAATATCACAGTAATCAAAGGTAAAAGTAGCTACGTGTGTGTTTGAAGAATTATACCAAAATGTGTAAACAAGATTGTCTTTGGTAATAGCAACTTGTTGGGCCTTTGATAGGCCTAGCAGCAGAAATAGGCACAGGAAGCTCATGATTTGGTGGAATCCATTTCCTCTGGATCAGGAACTTTCTTGCAGTGCTAGGCGTGTATCCAGGTATTCTTGCCAGCCAACTTTACAGAGGTAGATGTAGTCAATAGGACTTGGAATGGACCATCGAACCTTGGCTCAAGAGTGTGTTTTCTTAGGAACTTCTTGACCATGACCCAGTCACCAGGAAGTAACTTATGTGTGCCTGTATTTGTCTCGGGATCTGGAATAGAAGAAAACACCTGTGCATGGATTTTGGTCAAGGCATGAGAGAGTGCAGTTATATAATCAACCATTGCATCTGACTGAATTTGAAGTTGCTGAGGAAAGTAACAGACTAACCTAGGTGCTGTTCCAAATAAGATTTCGTAGGGGGATAAGCTAAACCTCCCTCGTGGGGTGTACCTTACACTAACCAATGCTATGGGAAGACTCTCCAGGCAGGGTAGGTTAGTTTCTTGGGACGTTTTAAGCATTCTGGCTTTCAGAGTGCCATTCATGCGTTCTACCTTACTACTACTCTGTGGGTGATAGGGTGTGTGGAATGCAAGGGTCACCCCCAGTGCTGCCCAGATCTCCTTGGTTAGCAACACGGTGAAGGATGTACCCTGGTCACTTTCAATTACTTCAGGAACTCCGTATCTGCAGATGATTTTGGTAAGTAGACACTTTGCCGTGGTCTTTGCAGTGAGATTAGCGACCGTAAAAGCTTCTGGCCATCCTGAAAACATATCCACTATGACCAGTGCGTATCCAAACGGCCACTCTTTGGCATTTGGATATGATCAATTTGGATCCTCTGGAAAGGGTACTGTGGTTTGGCCAAATGGTTTGGTGCAGCTTTGATTATTTTCCCTGGATTACATCTGGCGCAGATAGTGCAGGATCTGCAGTAATTTCGTGTCAAGGTGGTGATTCCGGGTGCTTTAAAATATTTATCAATCAAAGAGTTCATGAGGTGCTTAGATAAGTGAGCTGGTCCATGGGCCCACTGAACGACAGAATTTGAGATTGATTGTGTATATTTCATTCTGAAGGGTTGCTCCTTTGTCTTTCCAGCTTTGTTTTTCTTAAGGGGTGGCGGCGGCCTATTGTTCTCTTAGGAGCTTGAGATCGGTGGGTAGGGTTTGCATAGTGTAAATAGGAGTCTTTTCGACGGACACTCTTCTGTCCACTTCCCGACACTGGCGTGCCGCATCCTTAGCGGCCCGGTCGGCTAAATCGTTGTCATGTGCTTCTTCTGAATTTAGTCTCCCGTGGGCCTTTACCTTCAGTATAGCCACCTCTTCAGGAAGTAGTAAGGCATCCATCAATTCTTTGATAGCTGCGCCATGTTTCACAGGAGTACCTGTTGCTGTAAGGAACCCCCTCGTTTTCCAGATTAAGCCAAAGTCGTGTGCCAAGCCCAGGGCATACCTTGAGTCTGTGTAAATATTAACACGCTTCCCTTCAGACATCTTGCATGCCACCATAAGGGCTATTAGTTTGGCTTCTTGTGCTGACTTAGATGATGGGAGTGAAGATGCTTGGAGTATTTGGTCCTCTGTGGTGACTGCATATATCCAGTATGAAATTGTCCCTGCACATCTGTGAATCTAGAACCATCCACAAACAGAGTGTAGTCAGGGTCAGGTAGAGCAGCCTTGTGCACTGTTGGGAGATGGGTTGTTTCCATTTTCATCTGTTCAAAGCAATCATGAGGGGCGTCCTGGTCCTGTTCTGTGGGAGGAATGTCTTCACATATCTCTGTGTGATATTGAGGGTAACCGACAGTTTTGCAATTTATGGTCCTTTTAGTGACCCCCGTCACTGTGAGTTGTTCTTGAGTTGCAGTACTCCATGTCTTGGCCATTGGGCCGAGTTCTTTCCATGAGAGATCTTGAGACTTGGTGAAAAATATATGAGGAACAGCAACCTCCCAATGGTGATATAAGTGTGATACCTCCATAGGCAGGTAGACTAAGATAACAATGTTTCCTTGGGAGTCACAGAACAGGTCTGTCAGTTTGATGTGTATTTCCTCCAGGCTGAATAATTCTTCTTCATAGCATGGGTCAGGACTTGGGGTGTCCCTGAACCACAGGGTGCAATGTAATTGGCTCTCGGGCTGTTCATCATGTGGAACTGTGGGCTTTTCTACTTGAAGTTCCAAGTGAACATCAGGATTTATGTCCAGGCTGTACCAGTATTGCGGCACTTCCCCCTTGGGAAGTGGTAGAAGAGTGGCCGGATTCAAGGAGTAACATCTTTGTAAAGAAACGTTATCAGGCAGGAGGAGGGAGGTTTGAAGGCGGAGATGTCTCTGAGATGCTTGGGCTGGACTTTATTCAGGATTGCAGCGATATCATGGGGAGCAAGAACTGTCAGTTTATGTCCGAGAACAAAGTAATTAGTTTTGTCCAGTAGGGCACTTGCAGCAAAAACAGCACGCAAACAGGAAGGACCACCCCTGGCCACAGGGTCTAGCATGCAGGAAAAGTACCCAATAGGGCGCTGACGGGAACCGTGGGATTGAGTAAGGACCCCTGAAGCATGGCCCATCTTTTCTGAAACGAAAAGTTTGAACGGTAGCTGGTAGTTAAGTAGGCCCAAAGCAGGGGCAGAGAAGATGACTCTTTGAAGAGCATGGTGACAGGTGCGGGCTGTAGAGGACAATGAAAAAGGTTCAGTCTTTAAAGCATCGTAGAGAGGTTGCATGAGTTGAGAAGCCTCAGGGATCCAACACCTGCAGTATGTGATGAGGCCCAAGAAGGCATGAAGAGCCAGATGGTTAGACGGAAGGGAGAGATTTGTAATGGCAAGTACCCTGTTCCTCATTAGGTGACGGGTGCAATGGAAAGGCAATGTCCCAAGAAGACCACAGAGGGCCGGCACCACTGGAGTTTCTTCTTGGAGGCTTTACAACCTTCATCAGTGAGGAAACAAAGGAGATCTTCAGAATTCTGTTCTGCAGTTGGAAAATCATCCGCACAGAGAAGTAAATCATCTACATACTGGAGCAGGACCATGTCTGGGTGGGACTTCTGCCAGGGTTCTAGTACAGCTGACAGCTTTGGTGAATTGGGTTGGGGAATTTTGTGCTCCTTGAGGCATGACAGTCCAAGTATACTGTTGATGATCGTGTGTGAAAGCAAACAGATATTGATAAGAGGGATCCAAGGGCACGCTGAAAAAGGCATTTGCAAGATCAACCACCATGAAGAAATTAGCTGCTGGAGGAACCAGTGACAACAGTGTATGTGGTTTAAGGACAACAGCAGTATCGCGATTTGTGACTTCATTAACAGCACGGAGGTCTTGGACCATACGGTATTGGTCTGGTTGACCTTTTTCAGTTTTCTTCTTTACTGGAAATAGAGGGGTGTTACACTGTGATACACACTTGACTAGTGCATCTTTTGCAAACAGGCTATCAACTTGTTTGGAGATGGCGAGAGCTTGTGCAGGTTTCAATGGGTACTGTGGTCTTCGTGGTGGATTAGCTCCCTTAATTAGTGTAACTACCACAGACAGGTGGGACTCGTAGGCGTCCAATGTCATCTGAGCCCGTGGACCAAAGTTTAGTTGGAACCCTATCCAGGGCACTGGGGGCGTCTGGGACCCTTACTTCCTCGTGGGGGATGTCATATGTAGTAGTAGGGGCAGAGAGCAAAGGACGGAAGTATCTTTGCGAGAAAGGGGGGTTAGTAATTGAACCTGGCCATCAGCAGTAAAGGAGATAGAAGCTTGAAGACGAGACAGAACATCTGCTCCTAAGAGGTTAATGGGACAGGTGGATGAGACAACAAACCGAGAGAGAATGTCAGAACCAACCCGCAAGAGCTTAGTTAATGGGTTGTTTCTGGAGGTACCATTGATACCTACACAAGAAACATCTGTATCGGATAGATAAGATGGGTCAGGCAGGTCTTGTTCTCTGAGAACACTGCAGGCTGCACCTGAGTCAACTAAAAAGGTATTATGATGACCCTCAACTGGTAGGACAACTGTAGCTAGGGGTCCCCCCTTGTCCCCTGTAGACACTGCCATGACAGGGGTGTTAGACACAGGTTTGCCGGTTACCTATTGTACAAGGTCTAGATGAGATTGATCAGGGCCAGTGTAATGACGTGCTGGTGTGGTGGAGTGGCTGGACTGATGAGTTTGACGTATAGAGCTTCTTCTCAACCTCTGCAATATCGGTCTACAAGATATTGATCTCTCCTGGTGCTCCTCCTACCTCTCCCAGCGCTCTTTCAGTGTTTCTTTCTCTGGCTCTGCTTCTTCTCCCCAACTCCTCTCTGTTGGTGTCCCTCAAGGTTCAGTCCTTGGTCCCCTACTGTTCTCCATCTATACTGCCTCCCTTGGTAAACTCATTAGCTCCTTTGGTTTCCAATATCATTTCTATGCAGATGACACGCAAATCTACCTGTCCTCTCCTGATCTCTCCCCGTCCCTCTTGACTAGTGTCTCTGACTGCCTCTGCTGTTTCTAACTGTATGGCTGCCCACTTCCTTAAACTAAACTTGACCAAAACTGAAATTCTGGTCTTTCCTCCCTCAAGTGTTGTTACTCCTGTGTCTGTCTCCCTCCAAGTCAACGGTGCTACCATCAGCTCCACCACGCAGGCTCGCTGCCTAGGTGTTCTCTTTGACTCCGACCTCTCCTTCAAGCCTCATGTTCAATCTATCGCCAAATCCTGTCATTTCCATCTCAAAAACATTGTGCGCATCCGTCCCTACTTAATGCCAGATGTGACTAAGGTGTTGGTCCAGTCCACTGTCCTTTCTCGCCTTGACTACTGTAATACGCTTCTCATTAGTCTTACGTGCTCCCAACTAGCGCCATTACAGTCCATAATGAATGCGGCTAGACTTATCTTCCTGTCTGCCCGCACCTCCCATGCCTCACCCTTCTGTCAGTCCCTACATTGGCTTCCTATAAAATATAGAGCTCAATATAAAATTCTGGTTCTTGCTTTCAAATCGGTACATAATGCTGCTTCCACCTATCTATCCTCCCTTATACACAAGTATGTCCCGTCTAGGCCCTTATGATATGCTGAAGACTTATGTCTATCTTCTGTCCGTACTCCCACCTCTGATGCTCGCCTTCAAGATTTCTCGAGGGCTGCACCGTTCCTGTGGAACTCGCTTCCCTCCTCCGTTAGATGCTCACCCAGTCTCCACTCCTTCAAAAAATTGTTAAAAACCCACTTCTTCATAAAAGCGTATCAATTAAACTGTTAATAGCTCCTGACTTATTCCTCTTCTGCAACTGTCACTAGTCTAATACTATCCTTACCTTTTTGTGTCATTTTACCCCACTCCCTCTAGCATGTAAGCTCATTGAGCAGGACCCTCAACCACTCTGTTCCTGTGTGTCCAACTTGTCTGGTTACAACTACATGTCTGTTCGTCCACCCATTGTAAAGCGCTGTGGAATTTGACGGCGCTCTATAAATATAATAATAATAATAATAATAATAATAATAATAGGGCGATAATGACTCGGTGCTGGGTGATCATCTTGTTGGAAATCATCTGTGTCGTAACTATCAGGGGAAGGGTGAGCATAGCTGCGTGGTGGGAGGTGAGTATTAGATTGAGAGGGTTGGTAGACAGCTTGGGCGTATTCCTGAGAAGGGTAATACAATGTATGTGCCTGAGGATATACCTGTGGAGGGTAACTTGGTTGGAGACCACCAGACGTGGTCGCAGGGGCATTGGGGTACATAGGGGGTCTAGTGGTCGGCTGTCTAGGCACCCAGTGGTGTGGGCAATCTCTCCGGAAATGGCCTGGTTGGTTACAATTAAAGCATGCCCTGGTCTGAGGCCTAGGTGTCATGTGCTGCCCCTGTGCAGCTGGCAGGGTGGATAGCGTGGGATAACCTGGGGGCACCTGGGCGGGTCTGGTGGCAGGTCTATAAACGGAAAACATGAGAGGATTACTTTTCCTTTGGGGTGGCTGTAGAGCAGATTCTAGGCCCTTGGCAACTAGTAAGAGAGTGTCCTAAGGAATAATTCTGTATTCAGGACGAGAAAGCACTAAGCCTTTCCTGATGGCTTCCTTAAGGCCAGCAACAAAGGCAGCGGATAACATCTGGGTATGTGCTTTGTTATTTACACTGAATCCGAGATCGGAGAAAGTTTGAGTCAACCGTGAATGATATTTTTCCACAGATTCGAGTTTGTCTTGTATAATGTCATTTATACAAGTGGCTTGGTCAGCTAGTTTATCTTGGGCCCAGGCCCGAAGCTGTTCACAGAATGTAATACCCAACTGGTAATCCATATCGGTAGTGAGGAGAGCGTCATTAAAACTCCTTTCCATAATGGGCCAATAGGCATCCCCGGCCTTGATCTCACACAGACTATATAGATCACGCCAGGCTGCTGAATATGTCTTACGAATCTGCGCAACCCTCCGGAAGAAGGTCATGGGCTGCTTCTCAGGGTCGGGGAGAGAGGTTACTAGGGTTGCAGCTTGGGATGGGTTGAACATAACATACATTGGGGGAGCTCCTTCCACTAGTGATAAAACAGGGATGTGGTTGGCTGGGGTTGCCTGTCTCTGGGAAACCCTATTATTCGAAGGACGGAATGGGCTAAGCCCTTGCACATTGTCATCCTCGAGGGGAACCGGGAATGGGAGACCATGAGAGCTGGCAAAATCTGGTGAATTAGGGGCTTGAGTGGCTGGAGCATCGGAGCCAGGAGAACCGACAGCGATGGCCTGGGGAGTAACTAACTGGGAGGTAGCGGGATGGAAGCCTGACACGGCAGGAGAAGCACCTACAGCATGAGGCTGTCCCTACACTGTAGATTCATTCGGCCCAACGATCATGATTGGGTAACTGGGAGTTGCCATGGGAGAGGTGGGGACAGGAGCCGGACTGGATGAGGGTGCGGGCTGAGTAGGCTGAGAGAGATGAGTGGAGAGGGCGGAGATGAGTGACGAAAGATCGAGGGAGGGAGAGAAAACAGGACTAGAGGCGGGAAGAGGAGGGGAATCTGGGACGGGGACAGAATGGTTGGTGTGGAGAGGAGAGGTAGGAGCAGGAGTAGAGGGAATAGTAAGGGAAGCAGAGAGGGCGGAAATGAGTGACAAAAGATCGAAGGAGGGAGGGGTAATGGGATTAGAGGCAGGAAGAAGAGGGGAATCTGGAATGGGGACAGAAGGGGTGGTGGGAGAGGAGAGGAAGGAGCAGGAGTAGAGGAAATAGCAAGGGAAGAGGGGGATATGGATGCGACAGGGGGAACAACGGGTGAAGGCAAGAGGGGAACAGGAGCAGAAGGAACGACAGGGAGAGGAACTAGAGGGGTGTCAGGGGAGGCAACACATAAAGGTGGGAGGGGAGCAGAAATAGGAGGAATGACAGGGGAAGATGGGAGAGGGGTGATGTCGGAAGAAGTGATGGAGGGAGGTAGTAGAGGGACGGCATCAGTAGCGACAAGGGAAGGTGGAAGAAGGGCAGGATCAATGGGAAGTGTGGAGGTAGACAGGAGAGGGCCAGGGTAGTAATAGGCTCCATCCACCCCGAGAACGGGATACAGAGGGGTGGGGAAAGAAGGGCCTATGACAATTGGAGGTGGCGACTAGGCAATGACTGGGGAGGCGGGGCGAGATTCATTCACGGTATTCTGGGCACCATCATAGGGCGGTGGCCGGGGAACATCAAGAGACGAATCATCATTACAAACATTTCTGTGATATACATAAATCGTTTGTCCTTCAAAATCTATTGCTTCCTCTGATCAACCCTCCCGCTTGAGTCCTCTTGCTACTCGATACCAAGCCTCCACGGCTTTCGTCAATAAGCAATTTCCTCCAAAACTCTGGCTGTAATCTACCACTGGGTGACATTTGAAAACCACAAATCTTTGCTTTCGTCTTTATTTTTAACATAGCCTCTTCTCCTGCTCTCTCCTTAACAATATCACAAGCTAAATAGCCTTTGGAAGGTCTGGCATGTTCTTGTCCCATTTTTACCAAACAAGGCTTTCCCTGTAAGAGGGACAGAGAGAGAGAGAGGAAAAAGAAGGAATGTCTACAGTGCTCGACTGCCACGAGGAATTGATCCCCGTGCGTAGACTAGTCGCAGGATCTGCCCACCTGAGATGGTGGCCACGGATCTGAGCGGGCGAGCGTGGGTGACTAACACAGCTCTGGGCAACAAGTGCAGGAGAGATAGAGGATAAGGGAAAAGGTGAACGTGAGAAGACATTTACAGGAGTCACAGATGTAGAGATGCGCACAAAATCCAGAATCAAGGACAAGCCACACGGCACACACACACACGACTAGGGTACCCACACTATGACTACAACTGAATAGAAAACATAATATAACAAAGAACAGTAAATCTACGAACATAATAGCAACTAAACAGTAAATGAACCGTGTTCTACTCTGAACAGTACAGCAAAATTCCCAGCCTTTCTCTAGGCGGATGCGTTCCCTGCCAGCTAGGCAGTCAAGCTATAATAAATCCCCAACCTTTCTCTAGGCGGTTCCCAGCCCTTCTCCGGGCGGACAATATTACCAGCCTTTCTCTAGGCGGTTCCCAGCCCTTCACCGGGCGGACAATATTCCCAGCCTTTCTCTAGGCGGTTCTCAGCCCTTTACCGGGCGGATGCGTTCCCTGCAAGCTAGGCAGTCAAGCTATAATGATAATAAAGCATAAACCACACACCAGTTGTCTCACACACATACATACACTCAGGAGGCAGATAGACAATCAACAGGTTCATTTTAAAAGGCACCGGGTAAGAGATTACCTGTCTTGTAGCCTTCTGGAAGCCGGAAGTGGACACGGAGACAGACCGACACAAAACAGGAGAATACAGGCAAACCGCTGTATTTAGGAGTTGATCAGGCTCTGGTTGTCCCACTTTCCGGAGGTCCGCTCCGGTCCCGTTTTCCGGCCGTCCGAACTGGCGAGATCCGGTGCCCCACGTTGGACGCCAAATGATGTGGAATCAATTAATAAATTGATCTTGCGTATCTGCCCCCGGCCAAATTTAAGAAGTAATGCGTGCACGCTCCTAAATAATTCACACCAGACACAGGTTTCGGGTTAATGAAAAACTTGAGGAATGTTTATTCTGAGGGGACGGCATGTCCCTTATAAAGCAAAATTACATCATATGCATTGTCAGAGATAACATGGATTAATACATCAATAATTGGTTAGGTGTTAAGTGGTTCATTTAGTGTCCTTCCTACCGTGTGTAATGTCACTGGTATCTTGGAGGTCTCCCCCAGATTCCAGCGCCATCTTGTTAATGAGGGTGTTAGTCGATGTCAAAGGGAAACTCCCTAGCGGCCATTTTAGGTAAATCACATACAAAGTTGAATAATGTACATTGTAGTTATGCTGAGTAAAAAGGCATTTTACTAACATGGATTGGGTTAATATATTTGTCCACAACATATATATTTGACAATTCTGCTTTTATATAATATCTTAATAGTACAAAGGAGTGAGGAAAAAGTACATCACTATTCATAATTTCAATACATGTTTGTTTTTGAAATTTTTCATTTTTTCAGTGCAGTGAGATATATTCAAGCTTGACATGCCCCAACAGCAATTGTCAAACATATCAAAATACATACCGTATATACTCGTGTATAAGTCGATCTCATGTATAAGTCGAGTGCAGTTTTGTGACCAACAATTGGGAAATATGCTATGCCTCGTGGATAAGTCGAGGGTAAATCTTGGGGCTATGAAATTCTGTGATTTTTATAATTATATACACACACACTCATACAAACACACACTCTGCATTATATATACACACACTCATACAAACACTCTGCATTATATACACACACACACTCATACAAACACACACTCTGCATTATATACACACACTCATACAAACACACACTCTGCATTATATACACACACTCATACAAACACACACTCTGCATTATATACACACACTCTGTGTATATAATGCAGAGTGTGTGTTTGTGTAGTGTGTGTGAACTGGGTGGGGGAGGGCATTTTTATTATTTAAATTTTTTTTATTTTAATATTATTATTTTTTTTTTTTTGTCCCCCCTCCCTGCTTGTTAACTGGTCAGGGAGGGGGGCTATCTTAATCCCTGGTGGTCCAGTGGCATGGGCTGTGAAGTGGGGGGGCCAGCAGGAAGCATTTACTTACCTTTCCTGCAGCTCCTGTCAGCTCCCTTCTCCTCCGTTCCGGTCAGCTCCACTGTAAGTCTTGCGGTCTGGTTGCCGCGCGGATCGTTGCCATGGCTCTGACGGCCGCGGCTCTCTAAGTTGCCATAATACAGACAGTGACTCGAGTATAAGTCGAGTGGGGGTTTTTAAGCACAAAAAATGTGCTGAAAAACTAGACTTATACTCGAGTATATACTGTAGATACTGATCATAACAGTTAGAGGGCATGTGAAAACATTGCACATATTTTTATGTAAGTAGCAATAGATACAAGCTAAGCAGCCAATTCAAAGGTATAAAAGGAGCCTGAGCGTGTAAATTATGTAGGTAACCATATAGAACTTTAACATGGTGATTGTAAGAAAATATAACATGGTCAAACAAGTGTGAGTCAGTACAGGAACAAAAGGTTAGAAGACATTTCAATCATGGGCGTCCGCAGGGGGGGGGCAAGGAGGGGCACTTGCCCCCCCCTGGATTTTTCAGCTTGTTCTGATATTTTTCGTGTGAGATTTAAAATGAACTGCAATACCGGCGCCGGCCAGTAGGTGGCGCTGTGTATAGAGAGAGACAGGGATAGGAAACTGCATCTTATCCCTGCTTCTCTCTTCTGATTGAAACCGCAGGGGAGCAACACATGCAGCCAGAGAGAGCCTACAGATCAGGTAAATGAGAGATGAGGGGAGGGTTTGAGATAGCCTATAGATTTTTTTGGGAGGGCAGCAGCCTATAGATTAGGGAGTGAGGGGGGCAGCCTATAGATTAGGGGAGTGAGGCTGGGGGTGGCAGCCTATAGATTAGGAGAGTGGGGGGGCATCCTATAGATTAGGGGAGTGAGGGGGGGGCAGCAGCCTATAGATTAGGGGAGTGAGCATAGGCATGCACAGCCTACTGCATTAGGGTGTGCACCCTAAAGCACAAACACACGCCATGTGTATGTGTGTGTGTGTGTATATATATATATATATATATATATATATATATACATACACACACACACACACAGCTGTGTGTGTCTGTGAGGGTGCTGTTTGTGAGGGAACTGGTAGTGTGCTGTGTGTGTGTGTGTGTGTGTGTGTGTGTGAGAGGGTGTTTGTGTGTGCGTGTTTGTTCTGGTCCTGTTAGTGTGCTGTTTGGGTGTTGTGTGTTTGTCAGGGTGCTGTTTGTGTGTGAGTGTGCTGTTTGTGTGTGGGTTTTGTATGTTTGTAAGGATGCTGTTAGTGTGCTGGGTGTGTGTGGGTGTTGTATGTGTGTGGGTGCTGTGTGTGTGAGGGTGATGTATGTGTGGGCTGTGTGTAGGTGCTGTGTGTTGGTCCTGGGTGTGTGTGTGTGTGTGTGTGCTGTATGTTTGGGTGGAGGTGGGGGCAGATTAGTTAATATCCCAGTCCTGCTGCCTTCCCTGGTGGTTCAGTGGAGTGTGAACTCTAGCCCGGGTTCTCTGCTGCCTCCCTCCATGCTACTGTGGACCGGTGAGGTAGAACTTTGATCTCCCCACCGGCCCATGGAGGCTTAGACCAGAGCCGCCGCTCGGATAGCGTCGGCTCTGCATGAGCCGACTGGGGAGATCTAGAGATCTCCCCTGCTGGTCTCAATCCATTGGCGTGCCGCGGGGATTAGGGTGTGCCCAGGCACACCCGACACACCCCGTGCGCACGCCTATGGAAATGAGGGATGGGGGAGACAGCCTACATGAAGAGTCAGCAAGGAGCAGGAAGGTAAAGTAAGAAAAGGAGAAGGAACAGAAATGAGCAGGAAGTGACATCAAGGAGCAGAAAGGGGCAGCAAGGAGCTGGAAGGGACAGCAAGGAGCACAAAAAGTAAAGTAGGAGAAGGAGCACAAAGGAACAGAAATTAACAGGAAGGGTCAGCAAGGAGCTGGAAGGTAAAGCAGCACAAAGGTAAAGTAGAAGGAGCAGAAAGGGTCAGAAATGAGCTGGAAGGGGCAGAAGGAGCACAAAGGTAAAATAGGAGAATGAGTAGGAAGGGCCTGCAAAGAGCAGGAAGGAGCACAAAGGTAAAGGAGCAGAAAGAATCAGAAGGAGCCCAAAGTAAAGTAAAGTAAAGTAGAAAAGGGAGCAGAAAGGGTCTGCAAGGAGCAGAAAGGGATCAGAATGAGAAAGGAGCAGAAGGGCGCTAAATAAGCAGAAAGTAGCAGAAAGGTAAAAGAGCAGAAAGGGCCAAGGATAGAAAACAGTGTCAGAAGAAAAAAAAAGACTGTCAAATGAAGGAGAGGAAAATGAGATTGGAGCAGGAAGGACAAATGAAGTGAACCTCCACTTTATTCTGGACACCACATCATAAGGCTTTGGTACCTGGGCCAGGCAGGGAAACGCTGAACCTTCTCATCTCCAAAGGTAAAAAAATATCAGTATTAATGTGTTCACTTTTATTTACTGAGTGTCAGGAAGCACAGAGTGCCGTTGGGTAGGGGTGTTGCTGATTGGCTAGAGCGGTCAGCTGGCACTCTAAGCCAATCAGTAGCTCCCCATTCATAAAAAAGTAAAAATATTTTATGAACCGGGAACTAGCGATTGGCTTAGAGCGTCAACTGTCCACTCTAGCCAATCAGCGGCACCCATGCCTGACGTCAATCTGCACTTCCTGACACTCTGTTTCAGAAGCCAAATACCACTGAGCGACCTGGAGCTGGAGGAAGCCTTTGGGGTTAAACCATTTGAGAGCGATTTAACCCCTTAAAGGAAAGCGAGCACCCAGGGGCTTCCTGGCATCATAGCATTTTCATTTAGGTGAAGTTGTTATGGTGACCAGAATGGTCCTTTAATTTGCTTAAAGGAACACTATAGTGTCAGGAATACAAACATATATTCCTGACACCATAGTTGTGAAAACGCTATTCACCCTGGCTTTATGTGATAATGGCTATGCCCCTTCCCTTTCATGACACTGTCAAAAAGGTTCCAAGCATGGATGTCATTACAATTATGCCCCCCCCCTGGAAAAATTCCTGCGGACGCCCATGATTTCAATGTATTGTAGCTGACATCACTAGGAATCGCGCTTAAGGAAAGGAAACCACCAGATAGCTTAGTAACTGGGTACTAATTGTTAGTGATATTAGATGTATTAAGAGGCATAGAAGCACAGGCTTAAAAACAAAAGGAGAATCACATACGGTAGCTCGATAGCAGTGCTGTGAGGGAGAATAAACAATGGGCTATTGTTATGAGATATTTAGTGTCCCCTCGTAAATAGTCGACTCAGCCTATGCCCATAGCTGTCAGGCAAAGTCCAGACCGATTTATAGGGAAGCATGAGTCTTCAAGCATGTCTCTCTGGCTCCTTGCGTCGGCGGGGACTGGCGTCCAGTGTTTGCAGGCCGTCCTCTCCTTGCGGGCTTGAGCACTGTAGGTCCGGGTCTGTTAGGTGCACAGATGTTGTTGCTGGTGCAGATGGCTTGCAGATCTCCACTTGATCAGTAGCTGGAGCGCGGCTCTCTGCCACCGCCTATGTTGGAGCGCAGTCTCCCGCCGCTGCCGCCTATGTTGGAGCGTGGTCTCCCTCCGCTATGGGTGTCATCATTGGTGTCTCATACAGATCTTTACCCCCTTGTGATGGGGTCGATTGTGCAGCTTGGTCCACCGCCATGTTGAGGCCTGTCCAGTATTTAAGACCTGTGGAGCTTTCCTCTGGGTTGGAGGCAGCTGCTTCGGTAGATGGCTTGTGCCAAAAATTGGCGAATAGTGCGTCCAGCTTTTGTAAGACTCCATGCTTTGAGTCAGTAGGGTTGGGGAGACACGTGGCGTCCACCATGATATGTGTTGCACTGGGTCGTAGGCAGTTTAGTGTTGCTTCGCCCTGCGCTCCATCTAGTCCAGGTTTGCCTCCCTGGGATGGACCGACGGTCCGGGGGGGGGGGAGGAGGGGAGTAACGGGGTTTTTGTTCGACGTGAGTCAACATCATGCGACGCCGGACTGGGAGATCGGCCGCCTCTCCTGCCCGACACACGCTAGGCCTCATGTAGCAAAGCATGTGGCCAGCAGGCTCCAGGTGAGTCACAGACCGCAGTGTTGGTTACCCAGTCCAATCGTGGGTCAGGTGAGTCGAGTGTTGTCGCGAAGTTCAGGTTTGCTAGGGCTAAAAGTGCCATCAAGCGCCCTATTTCTTGAGGAGCTCTGCTAAAGCACGTCTTTCCTCCATGCGAGACAGGGCCCGCCCCCATATATATATATATATTTTTTTAAATAATCTTTTTTAAATAAAATGTATGTGAAAAAAGAAAAACTCATCCCATTTCCTACCTTTAGTATATGACTGGATCCTTCAGCCATATACAGTGGAACCTCAGAACTCGAACGGTCCCTAATCCAAACAATTCAGTAGTCGATCATAACATTTTGGAAAAAAATGTCTTGGTATCCAAACAAATCATGCGGTATTAACCTCTTTGGTATGACGCATTGGTTGGTATGACGCTAGCGCTAGACAAAAGCAACAAGCTCCATTTTGTCAGCAAACAGCTTAACAGTGTCAGCTGACAGGTAAAGTGAAGTTCCATTTTCCTTTACTTTACATTAAAGTAAAATTTGTGTTAAAATGCTGTAATTTGGGGGGTCTGGAACAGATTGATCTAATTTACGTAAATTCTCATGGGAAATTTTGATATGATTTTCGAATAAATCGGAGCTCAAACAGCCTTCTCGAACAGATTAATTCGAGTTCGAGGTTCCACTCTACATGCAGGTCGGGTCAGACAGAGTTTGAAAATCATGGGATCTTGAGACACCTACAGTACAGCCATTTTGCTTATCTATTGCTAATGTCATTTTTTGATTGAACATATCTGCTAATGGCCTCAGCCTATAAATTCTGTCCAAATATGAATAAAATGAATATTGCTAATGCAGAAGTGAAACTTACATATTATATCTTAGTTTGCTTGGTTATTAACAGATGTAGTGTTCTATTGTTATCATTTTTACTGCAAACACTGATTTTCTACTACTTTAAAGGAGTCTTGGAAATGAAGTGATTACACATCAAGCTTTTAAGGAAATCTTCAAAAGAAAACTCTGAGGACATTCCTGTGATGCAACACCTTCTTTCAGCCTTAGATTTACAATTTTTGAGTAAGTCTTTTGTATCTGGTGTCCTTTAAACAGTCCACATCCTAAACGTGTCACGAAATCTAGTAATGAAAATATCTTATCTTGTGATGCCAAGTGAATATATCTGTGCCAAACTTCCCCGAGGTCTTTCTAGACTATCATGCGTGTGCAATGATTATTTGGTCTTTACCGTCACAAGACTGACATATACAAATTTTTGCTATAAAGATTCTATGCTGCTCATTCATTCAAGACCAGTACTCATGCTCTCACGTGCTCTATAATCATTATTTGCCCATAAGTCAGGAATGAAGCCTCAACCTTAAATTTCTAACATCTCATTAATAATTCTATATTTCAAAATATCTTCCAGATACTCCAACCTTTCTGAAGGCCAGAAGTAGCCATGCAAGCCAATATGGCACAGACACTGCTTTATCACTCAAACTATTCATAAGTGAATAAGACAAACACAGAACTGCTACCACAAGACAGTTTCTACTGACATTCAGTCTCCCAATACAGTTTCATCACTGGAGACAAATATGGAAGGTGGGTCTCGGAAATGTTTAGTAGGACAAGGGAACCTGAGTCTTGAAGGTGGACCACAAAACACCTCAGAAACAATCTGAGATGGAAAACCCAAGTTCAAGTATTAAAATAACAGGTTAAATGGCTGTCAGTCACTACATTAGAGAAGCCCAGAGACAGACCCTGTAATCAAAGAATAAGGGGGTATCTGGGTGGACCAGATGGATATGCAGGCTTTTACCGACTAGAGAATGGTTTGGCATTAGCCTCCAGTAGACAGGACCCATTTCTAATTTTGAAAAGCACCAGCAAGAAGCTTCATTAACTGGACATTGCCAGAATAAAAACATCTAAACACCATACATTAGTATTTGAGAACTGCTTATGTATATTTGTATGCATGTGAATATTTCTACCTGTAATGTACTGTGCTTGAATCTGTGAGTATAGTGAGTGTATGCAGGGGGAAAGAGACACACAAAAGGGGCTAGGGGAGGAAAGAGACACATAGAGGGGCTTGGGACATGGAAAAAAGACACACACAAAGGAAGCAAAGGTAAGAGATACACAAGGAGGGAAAACGGAAGATAAGATACACTAAAGGGGGGTGTAAGACACAAAAGGGAAATAAGATACCCTAAAGTAGGTTACACATTCAAAAGAAGGGGATAAGAAACACAAAAGGAGGTAAACAATTCAAATGAGGGATTAAGAGACACACAGGTAAAGATATTCTTTGTGTGTGGGGTGGGCAAAATGCATCTTTACTTGTGTAGCCAAAACTCCTTGCATTGGCCTTGTCTGTTCTAGGCTGCCTAATGTAAATTCTGTGAATATTTTACGACTGTCTTCATTGCGCACTGCATGCTGCTGACAGACTTATCTGCTTAGTTCTTGTCTCCCGTCCTCCCACACTGAAAGCAGTCCTGGTCATGGTGGCAGGGTTCTGGATGTATAGTGTTTCAGCTTGAAACACTGTACAACCAGTGTTATTGGCAATTGTGTGCCAGGGGCTTCTTGCACCCCAGGCACATGTGACTTAGGCAGCCTGGTACTCTGTTCGAAGGGCTGGCACCACCATACGGTGGCAAAGGTGGCCATCTTAGGGTGCACTGGGGGGCACAATGTCCAGAAGACCAGCAGGAGGAGAGCACCCAGCACTCCACCTCTTGAGAGTCACTCCATGTAGTGTGGCTGATCGGTTCGCAGGAGAGAATCTTCTGTATCGTCTACTCAGTCTGACAGGAAGCTGTTCACTGTAAGCACTGAATAGCTTCTTGTTAGACTGGGTAGGGGACAAAAATCCTCTACTGCGTTCTGTGCAGCCACACTACAAAGAGGTAAGCAGGCACACCAGGAGGGGAGAGGTGAGAAGAGACCACAAAGGGACCGGGTGGAATGGAAGAGACACACAAAAAGGGCTAAGGAAAAAGAGATACACATATGAGACTGAGGGAAAAGAGATATACGGAGGGACTGGAGAGAGAAAGAGTTGCTGGGCAAGGTGAAATAGAGACAAAGAGAGGAGATAGGAAATGGAAAAAAAGAGAAGCACAGAGGGCAAAGATAAAGTGCTGGGGAAAGAGGCACACAGAGGGGTTGGGAATAGAGGAAAGAAGCACACAGAGGGGCTGGAGAAAAGAGACACACAAAGAGACTGGGGGAAAGATGCATATGGGGGGACAGGAAAGGTTAAAGTATCTTAACATGTATAACTTGGAGGAAAGACGAGACAGGGGGGATATGATAGAAACATTTAAATATATAAAGGGAATCAACACAGTAAAGGAGGAGACTATATTTAAAAGAAGAAAAACTACCACAACAAGAGGACATAGTCTTAAATTAGAGGGGCAAAGGTTCAAAAATAATATCAGGAAGTATTACTTTACTGAGAGTGTATTAGATGCATGGAATAGCCTTCTAGCTGAAGTGATAGAGGTTAACACAGGGAAGGAGTTTAAGCATGTGTGGGATAGATATAAGGCTGAGGACTAATGAGAGTATTTAGAAAATTGGGCAGACTAAATGGTTCTTATCTGCCGTGACATTCTATGTTTCTACGACGACACATGGGGCAGGGAGGAAGTAAGAGACACACAAAGGGGGGATTGTAAAATACACACAAGGGGGAAAATGGGGTATAAGATACACTAAAGGGTGCTGTAAAACACAAAAGGAAAATAAGATGCACTAAGGTTGGTAAAACATTTAAAAAAGGAGATAAGGAACACAAAAGGAGGTAAGAAATTCAACACCGAAAGCAGTCCTGTCTTGTCCCTATCCCCTCCGCTAATATATTTTTGATGGTTTTAGACGTGCAATTCGTTTTGTTCCGAATGTACATTCGGACGAATTTCGTGCCATTCGGATGCTTATGAATTTCCGAAGTACTGAACCAAACCGAATTGCCGAAGTTCCTAAGTGCTTCAGATTTCTGAGAAGTGGCAAAACAAGTGGTTAGGGTTTAGGTTTAGGTTTAGGGTTTAGGTCTGAATTGCTGACGTTCCGAATTGCTGAACCAAACCAAATGCCATTGGTCAGAATTGTTGAAACAGAAACATTTTTTTACTTACCCAAATTTCCGGACCAAACCAAATTTTTTGCCCATGCAAATCTCTAATGGTTTCTTTTGGGGGAGGGGGGGCGGGAGGGTTAAGGAATACTGCCATTGGGTCATTATTCTAATTAAAACAACAATGCTATAATACAGTTGCAAGAAAAAGTATGTAAACCCTTTGTAATGATATGGATTTCTGCACAAATTGTCCATAAAATGTGATCTGATCATCATCTATGTCACAACAATAGACAATCACAGTCTGCTTAACCCCTTAACGACATTACGGCGTTCTATGCCGTCCCACATTTAAAGGGCTTTAAAGCCGTTGCGGCGGCATAGAACGCCGTAATGGCTTAAGTCCCCAGGAGCCACCAACTACTCACCTCCGCCGCGATCCTCTTCTGGAGGGCTGCCTGACAGCCCAGGCAGCCCTCCCCCAGCAAATGAGGCCCCCGGGGCCATGTGATCGCCCTCAAAGAGCGATCACATGGCCCCCTATAGCTGGCTGTGGATCTGCCAGCAGGGGGACTGTCTGAAATATCAGACAGTTCCCCTGTTGGTGGGAAATGAAAAATAAATTAAACATGTTTAACCCCTTAGTGACCGAGGACGGTTCAGGACCGTCATCGGCATTTTTGCCTTGAGGACCGATGACGGTCCTGAACCGTCCTAACGGTCTTAGTTACTTACCTGATCGCCGTCGTTCCCCCGGCGGCGATCAGCGTGGCTCCGGTTGTGGGGAGACTGCCTGCAGCCCAGACAGTCTCCCCACACTGGATTAGGACCCCTGTGGCCATGTGATCGCTTAACAGAGCGATCACATGGTCACAATAGGTGTCCATGTGTCTGCCTGCAGGGGGACTGTCTGTGCTGACAGGCAGTCTCCCTGCTAGTGTAAAATCATAAAAAATAAATAAAGTTAGTGTTAATTAAAAATAAAAATAAATTATATTTGTGTATATATCATATATAGACATATATTATATCTATATAATATATGTCTATATATCATATATATATATATAAAATGCCATACTAAGTGTATTTTTATATTAATATGTACTTATATTAATATAAAAATACACTTATAATTAAATTACACACGTATATATATATTATATATAATAACTATATATATTGTATATATATATTATTATAAAATATAAATAATAAGTAATTTAAATTAAATAAAAAATTTTTAAAATAATAATAAAAAATAAAAAAATTATATATCTATATGAAATTTTATTCTAACTGTATTTTAAAATTAATATATATATATTTATATCAAAATACACTTAGAATGAATTTGTATATATATCTATGTATATAAAAATAAATAAAAATAATAGAAATATACATACGTCCATATACAAAATTACATAAATAATTATATAAATATACACGTAGACTTCAAATATATAAATATGCATATATATTTAAATTCTACGTGCGTATTTATGTAATAGTTTTACATAATTCAGTAATTTTATTGATTGCAATTTAAGGGACCTGCCTGCCAACCCAGGCCGCAATTCCAGAGAATTGAATTTGCTAGCACTGTATTTTACCCTGTAACGTTCTACGACACCCTAAAACCTGTACATGGGGGGTACTGTTTTACTCGGGAGACTTAGCTGAACACAAATATTAGTGATTCAAAACAGTAAAACATATCACAGCGATGATATTGTCAGTGAAAGTGACTTTTTTTGCATTTTTCACACACAAACAGCACTTTTACTGATGATATAATTGTTGTGATACGTTTTCCAGTTTTTAACCCCTTAAGACCGGAGGGCGTACTATTACGTCCTCTAATAGGCGGCTCTAAACGCCGCCGGGCGTAATAATACGCCCTCCGGTCTTTCTGTACTTACCCGGTCGCCGGCGGTCCCACGCCGGCGATCGCGGTGGGGGGGACTCCCAGGGAGCCCCCCGCGGCACGACCTTCCTCCAGGAAGCCCCCCGGCCGTGTGAGAGTGGGGTCCTAGCGAGGACCCCACAATCACATGGCCGGGGATAGCTGGCTTCTGTATTGCCAGCAGGGGGGCTGCCTGTAATGACAGGTGGTCCCCCTGCTGGCTGAAAATAAAAATGAAATAAATAAATAGTGTAAAAAATAAATAATATATACTTAGATCATATATATATATTATATATATATGATCAAAGTATATATATACACATATACATACACACATGTACACCGTCTAGGTGTATTTTACTATTAATATATATATAATTATATATATATATTAATATTAAATTACACGTACACTGATACTGATTAAATATATATATAATTATTGTTATATATATATTTATATATATTATAAAAAAAATTAAAATGTAAATACGTTAAAAATAAAATTACAAAAATAATTAAAAATAAATAATTAAAAAATATATAGATGTGTGTTATTTCGTTCTAACTGTATTGTGAAATTAATATATATATATATATATCAAAATACACATAGAACGAAATAATATATATATTTATACACATAAATATATATGTATATATCACTATATATATACCTATATATAAATAAAAATATTTTTAAAAAATTATATAGATATATACATATATATACACATACGTATATATATATACATATATTGATTCTACATATATATTTATGTAATATTTTTACATAATTAGGTATCTTAATTAATTACAATTAGCGGGACCTGCCTGACAGCCCATGCCGAAAGTAAAGGGAATTTAATTTGCTAGCACTATATTTAACCCTATAACTTTCCAAGACACCATAAAACCTATACATGGGGGGTACTGTTCTACTCAGGAGACTTCGCTGAACACAAATATTAGTGTTTCAAAACAGTAAAATGTATTACAACGATGATATCGCCAGTAAAAGTGACGTTTTTTGCATTTTTCACGCGCAAACAGCATTAAACGGACAATATTATTGCTATGATACTTTTTACTGTTTTGAAACACAAATATTTGTGTTCAGTGAAGTCTCCCGAGTACAACAGTACCCCTCATGTACAGGTTTTATGGTGTTTTCAAAAGTTACAGCGTCAAATATAAGGCTTGTGTTTAATTTTTTTCACATTAAAATTAGCCAGATTGGTTATGTTGCCTTTGAGACCCTATGGTAGCCCAAGAATGAAAATTACCCCTATGATGGCATACCATTTGCAATAGTAGACAACCCAAGGTATTGCAAACGGGGTATGTCCAGTCTTTTTTAGTAGCCACTTAGTCACAAACACTGGCCAAAATTGGCGGTTTTTGCATTTTCACACAAACAAATACTAACGCTAGCTTTGGCCAGTGTTTGTGACCAAATGGCTACTAAAAAAGACTGGACATACCCCATTTGCAATACCTTGGGTTGTCTACTATTGCAAATGGTATGCCATTATGGGTGTAAATTTCATTCCCGGGCTACTATACAGTCTCAAAGGCAGCGTAACCAATCTGGCAAATTTCAATTTCAAATGTAACGTGCTATATTTGACCCTGTAACTTCCCAAAACGCCATAAAACCTGTACATAGGGGTACTGTTTTACACGTGAGACTTTGCTGAATACAAATATGTGTATTTTATTGCAGTAAAAGCAAACAGTATTATGACACTGACCGTTTAAATGTCATGTAGAACTAAAAAAATCCAATAAAATCGTATTTTCTCCCATTTTTTTCATATTAAATTATGTTTCATAGCTAAATATTTGATATTAAATGAAAGCCCTGTTTCCCTGAATAAAATGATATATAATAAGGGTGGGTGCATTTACTATGAAAGAGGTGTATTACGGTTGGACAGACATGTAGCGCAAATGCCAGGTTTTGTTTACATTTTGTTTTGTTCACAACGTGTACATTTGGCTCCGTCCTTAAGGGGTTAATATATATATATATATATATATATATATATATATATATATATATTTTGGTAACAAAATACACTTAGAATGACATTCTACATATATCTATCTATATATAAAATACAAATAACCGCAAATATATATAGATAAATACATATAATTACATAAAAGATTACATTAGTATACAAGTAGAATTTAAATACCTATAAATGCATATATATTTAAATTCTACGTGTATATTTAAGTAAGCTTTATATATATATTTGACCCTGTAACGCCCCAAGACACCATAAAACCTATACATAGGGGGTACTGTTTTACTCGGGAGACTATGCTGAAATCAAATATTAGTGTTTCAAAATGATAAATTGTATTACAATGATGATATTTTAAGTAAAAGTGACGTTTTTTGCATTTTTTACAAACGAACGGCACTTTTATGGACTATATTATTGTTGTAATATGTTTTCCTGTTTTAAAACACTAATATTTGTGTTTAGTGAAGTCTCCCGAGAATAACAGTACCCTCCATGTACACGTTTTATGGTGTTTTGGAAAGTTAGAGAGTCACATATAAGGCTTGCATTTCATTTTTTTGACATTGAAATTTGACAGATTGGTTATGTTGCCTTTGAGAGCGTATGGTAGCCCAGGAATGAGAATTACCCCCATGATGGCATACCATTTGCAAAAGTAGACAACCCAAGGTATTGCAAGTGGGGTATGTCCAGTCTTTCTTAGTAGCCACTTAGTCACAAACACTGGCCAAATATTAGTTTTTTGCTTTTTTCACACAAAAACAAATATGAACGCTAACTTTGGCCAGTGTTTGTGACTAAGTGGCTACTAAAAAAGACTAAACATACCCCACTTTCAATACCTTGGGTTGTCTACTTTTTCAAATGGTATGCCATTATGGGGGTAATTCTCATTCCTGGGCTACCACACCGTCTCAAAGGTAACATTACTAATCTGGCAAATTTCAATTTGAAAATGGAACGTTCTATATTTGACCCTGTAACTTTCCAAAACACCATAAAACCTGTTAATGGGGGGTACTGTTGTACTCGTGAGACATCACTGATTACAAATATGTGCATTTTTTTGCAGTAAAACCTAACAGTATTATGACATTAACAGCTAAAATGTCAGACGGAAATACACATTTTACAAAAAAATCTTATTTTCTCACTTTTTAAAATTTTTATTCATAATAAATTATATTCCATATATGAATAGTTAATGATAAATTAAAGCCCTGTTTCTCCTGAACAAAATGATATATATTAAGTGTGGGTGCATATAATATGAAAGAGGTAAATTACGGTTGGACAGACATATAGCGCAAATTCCAGTTTTTGTTTACGTTTTGTTTTGATCAGAACATGCACTATTGACTCTGTCCTGAAGGGGTTAAACTAATAACACACAAAGAATGAAATGCTGACATGTTTTTATTGAACACACCATGTAAACATCCACAGTGCAGGTGGAAAAAGTATGTGAACCCTTGGATTTAATAACTGGTTGAACTTCCTTTGGCAGCAATAACTTCAACCAAACGTTTTCTGTAGTTGCAGATCAGACATGCACAATGGTCAGGAGTAATTCTTGACCATTCCTCTTTACAGAACTGTTTCAGTTCAGCAATATTCTTGGGATGTCTGGTGTGAATTGCTTTCTTGAGGTCATGCCACAGCATCTCAATCGGGTTGAGGTCAGGACTCTGACTGGGCCACTTCAGAAGGCGTATTTTCTTCTGTTTAAGCCATTCTGTTGTTGATTTACTTCTATGCTTTGGGTCATTGTCCTGTTGCAACACCCATCTTCTGTTGAGCTTCAGCTGGTAGACAGATGGCCTTAAGTTCTCCTGCAAAATGTCTTGATAAACTTGGGAATTAATTTTTCCTTTGATGATAGCAATCCGTCCAGGCCCTGACGCAGCAAAGCAGACCCAAACCATGATGCCCCCACCACCATACTTCACAGTTGGGATGAGGTTTTGATGTTTGTGTGCTGTGCCTTTTTTCGCCACACATAGTGTTGTGTGTTTCTTCCAAACAACTCAACTTTGGTTTCATTTGTCCACAGAATATTTTGCCAGTACTGCTGTGGAACATCCAGGTGCTCTTGTGCAATGTTTTGTTTGGACAGCAGTGGCTTCCTCTGTGGTATCCTCCCATGAAATCCATTCTTGTTTAGTGTTTTACGTATTGTAGATTCACTAACAGGGATGTTAGCATTTGCCAGTGACTTTTGTAAGTCTTTAGCTGACACTCTAGGATTCTTCTTCACCTCATTGAGCAGTCTGCGCTGTGCTCTTACAGTCATCTTTACAGGACGGCCACTCCTAGTGAGAGTAGCAGCAGTGCTGAACTTTCTCCATTTATAGACAATTTGTCTTACTGTGCACTGATGAACAGCAAGGCTTTTGGAGATACTTTTATAACCCTTTCCAGCTTTATGCAAGTCAACAATTCTTAATTGTAGGTCTTCTGAGAGCTCTTTTGTGCGAGGCATCATTCACATCAGGCAATGCTTCTTGTGAAAAGCAAACCCAGAACTGGTGTGTGTTTTTTATAGGGCAGGGCAGCTGTAACCAACACCTCCAATCTCATCTCATTGATTGGACTCCAGTTGGCTGACATCTCACTCCAATTAGCTCTTGGAGATGTCATTAGTCTAGGGGTTCACATACTTTTTCCGCCTGCACTGTGAATGTTTACATGGTGTGTTCAATAAAAACATGGCAACATTTCATTCTTTGTGTGTTATTAGTTTAAGCAGACTGTGATTGTCTATTGTTGTGACTTAGATGAGTATCAGATCACATTTTATGACCAATTTGTGCAGAAATCCATATAATTCCAAAGGGTTCACATACTTTTTCTTGCAACTGTAATAATAGATGTTATGGTAAAGGGAGGGGATTAAGGTTTGAGAGGGTTTAGTTTTCATTTAGCATTAAAAGGATTAAAAACGTGTGAGGGGTTATAGTTGTGGTATAAGGCGTGTTTCGAATTATTGTATTTGGGTTTAAAGTGGGGTTAAATTTAGCATTGAGGTAAAAGTTTAGTGTTTAAGAAGGATTAAACCGAGGATTAAGATAAAGTTGTTTTTTCAGGAATAGGCTCTGATTGCTTAAATGAAAGGGTTTGTTAAGGTTTTGGAAGGGGTTAAATTTACAGTAAGGAAAAATAGGTACTTATGGCAAGTGGAATTTGAAGGGTTAATAAGTACTCCCAGTCCTATGTCTTCTTTAGTCCATGGTCCTTTGATTGATAACAGATATGCAGGAGCTGTTATACAGTTTGCATCACTCAATACTGTCCCTACTCCTCCTGCAAGGCATTTTCTGTGTGAGAGTGTGTTAGTGGGAAGATGGGAAATAATCCCTTCCACTTCCTGTCCAGCCTCACACACAGACACTGGATGAGGTCAAAAAGCATTGAGTTTTACACCCTCTATAACCGGTCCATGCAGCTCTGTTATCAAGCATAGGAGGCTGACTGGACTACAGTATACTGGCCATGGCTCATGATACTTCTCTCTCCACCATCAGTCCACTTGAGTGCCAGAAGGGTACATTATAAGTGCTTAAAACAGGCGCCCCCTACAGGACAGACACATGAAGGCTGGTGCCCACTCTGCCTAATGAGAAATCCAGCCCTGCTTCACTCCCAAGCAGAGCCACATGAATTTCGATCAGCAATGTAACTAGGACATAATGGACATAGGCAAGGAGAGAGGCAGGAGAGGACCTGGGGAGCTCTAGCCAGCAGCTCCGCCGGGTTCCTCTCGCGAGGTCGGAACGTTGTTGCGGCAATGCTCAGATCTCGCAAGAGTGAACTCTAACCCCGCAGGCTAGAATTCCCTCACCACTGGACAACCAGGGATGGCAGCAGCACAGTCCCCCCCCCTTACAAAAGGTAAGAAGGTAGGGGAGCTATTAACTAAAAGGCCACTCCACCCCCACACAATACACACAAACAGCATCCTTACACAGCACACACACTAACAGCACCCTCACACACTAACAGCACCCTCACACACGGCATTCTTACATACACCGCACCCTCACACACAGAGCCCCCTTACACAGCAGTGTGTGTGTGTGTGTGTATGTATATATGTGTATATATATATATATATATATATATATATATATATATATATATATATATATATATATATATATATATATATATATATATATATATTACACAGCGTGTGTGTTTGTGCTTTAGGGTGCACACCGTTATGCAGTAGGCTGCGCACGCCTATGGTAATGGAACAAATAAACCACATCATAGGATGCACTGATCAGCACTATGGGCAGTACATATGCTTTGTGTGGCTGAACTCCTTTTTTGATCAGACCACCTCACCAGTAAGTGTCCCTGGGCACGTAACATTATATATATCTGCCAGCCTTAAATCTTCATAGATTGTAAGCTTGTTTGAGCAGGGCCTTCTTCACCTCTAAATATCCCCTTTCTATATTTGTAAAGCACTGTGGACTATGTTGGTGCTATAAAAAGTATTTTAAAAATTCCCCGGCACTGGCACAGAACGTTTAAGAGTTTTAGAACTGCAATAATAAGCAACTGTGTGCATGGATAATTTAACAGGAGACATCCTTGCAACATAGCATATTGAAAGAGCATACTTATGTCCCTTTGTCCCTGCATGTCCCTTTAAGTGGAAAACGCTTTGCAAATCACAAATAATGATTATATAGTTCCTCCAAACCCAGTTTTACAAGATAGTCAGCATTCACAGTAGTTTTATGTTTACACACTTGTGACAAAGTCCTAAAATAGACATGTCAAACTTTGAACTTTATGGCATTACGGGAACACTCCAAGCACCATAACAACTGCAGTATGCTCTAGGAATTACGGTTTCAGGGTTGTTCTGGTATCTTCCATGAAAGTAATCAGATCATTTGAAAAGTGTCTGACAACTTATTGTCTGCTCGGCCCTGGTTACTCTTTCTGTCCTATATACATTGGGCGGGTGCCATGGAACTCCTGGTACCATAACAAATACAGCACACTATAGCAGTTATGGTACTTGGGGTGTTCTTTTAAAGGAACACTATAACATTAGAAATCCAAAATTTATTATTATTATTTTGCCCCCACGCACATGAACATTTTAAAGATTTTTTATTCTCTTACCTTAATTCCAACTCTAAGATCCCTGAGGGCTGCATAGCTCTCTTCTTCCCGTGATGCCAGGCCAATGAAGCAACATAATGGGCATGCGCAGCAAGCACTATGCACCTATTAGAGATTCCCTATAGGAAAGCATAGACTCAATACTTTCTATGGAGATTTTAAGGATACTGGACGTAACGTGTGAGGACGTCCAATGTCGTTTCATGGAGTTACCTCCGTGAAAACAATAGGTGCGCCTCTAGTGACTGTTTTCTGAAACTGCAATGTTTTCACTAGCACGGTTAAGAGGACAGGGACTTTGGAACCAGACCACTTCAGTGTGAGATAGTGTCCCTTTAAGTTTCTTATTGATAAAAAAGTGCAGCTCTTTCAACTCAGCTGATCATGATATGAAAGTGGGTGTTTAGCAGAAAAGGAGCCACTTCCTCATCACAGCAGGAAAACAGTACATTCAGCCAACAGGTATGTTTCAGATTTGTGTTTACTATTAATATAACTATATAGAAAGTTAGAATTATAGTAACTATTGGATATTAGAGTTCTTTAGTAGAGACTAAAAAGTAGGAGATAAGATTGCTAGCACACAGTTTCTCTGATGGGACTAGACAAATATTGTTTATATGTTAGCAGGGATACCGGGAAATAGGGTGATGTGACAGTCGTTAAAAAGATAAGCAGTAATAGCAGAAATCTTATTGGCGAAGCCTTCTTAGGACAATGACTAGGTAACAAAGACAAAAACCAAAATACAACATTTCATTCAAGACTGGTGCCGGGAGACTGTGTGGGAAGCTAGGAACCGTACTGTTGCCCAGATCCGAAATGGTAACCCCCTGCACCTATTTGAAAATGTATAACCCTATATTTGCAAAAATAGTCAATAAAGCTGACCTACTGGCATAATCCAGCAGTAATGAGCCTCTACTAGATTGGCCCAAGCTTACACTTTTATTTATAGAAAGACACATAGGTGTAGAGACCTTGCATGGATTCTCTCTTTGACGAGCTTCAATATTTTTAAGAACACACTTAAAGGCCCACTGAAAGCACCCAGACCACTTCACCTCTGTAGTTTTATGCCTGCAATGCCATGTTATAGAAACCATAATGTTTATATTGCAGGGTTAACACAGCTCTATTTGTCTTCCTTGTTGAGAAACTCTGTTCTCAAATGCTGCTCATAGAGAGCATACATGATGCTAACTTCCTAACTGTATAGTGTTCCTTTAATACTTTTAAATACATAGTAAGTGTGTTTGCAAGTAAATTATAAATAAGAAAAACGTAGATAGTATGCAGTTAACAGGTCATATCGTCTTATACATAATCCAGGATTATACCGACAAGTGTCCTGGGTAAAGCACATGAAGAACAAAAAAAGTGCAGTGTGTGCGCTGTTCCTTAATCCGTATACTGTAGAATTTATTCTCTAACAAACACACGTGACAAACACATCCCTTACACACATACACTTGTGAGTGAACTCATGGGTGGGCCTTGTAGAAATAAGGCATACTCACGGACCACGATCTGTGTAAAGGGTCCCCAACAATTGGAGCTGCTTCCTGTTCATTGATTTTTGTGAGGACTCCGTCTAGAGAGCCTGTTTTAACAGCAGACCAGTGGAACCAGTCTGCAGCCTGAGCCCATCGTCATCCTCTTGTCCTTATCTGGTGGTATGTAGGCAATCCAATATGAGTGGCACTAATCTCCAATTTACCTCACATTAAAGGGACTCTATTGTCACTAGAACCACTACAGCTTAATGTAGTGGTTCTGGTGTCTATAGCCTGTCTGACATTTTTTAATGTAAACACACTGCCTTTTCAGAGAAAAGACACGGTGTGCAGCACTGGCGTTGGCTCATATGGCAGAGCATATGGGTGGGGTATTGTGATGTCACATGGTGGGCAGAGCATTTAGGGGGGTCACATATCCTTGCACCGGCCCTGTATACAGTGACACAACATCAAGGCTTGCTAGTGGAGAATAATGTAGAACCTCAATATATTTTCCAATGGCAGAAGTATGGCTTTAGTGTCCTGCAAATAAGAAGGTAATGCTTTGACAAGTGGGTGTAGAATCTTCTCTAAGAATTTGCTAGGACTTTCTGTTAAACTTTTGTTACCTTTGTGGTGTTCTTGTGGACCTTAGGCAGACAATAACATGTGGCAGTGGTTGGATTGTGCTGTGGTGACAACTATGAGTTCTTGGGAGCTTATAATACTGTTGTGTATGTCATTAAGTAGACTCTCTCTCAAATACAAACTGACCTATAACCCATAAAATGACAGACTAATAACACACTGATTTGTGCACTGATACATATCTCCTTACGTAATCTCTCTATCGGTTTCAACACTCTCCTGGCATGCTTATGACTACACTCTCTGTAATGTTTACTTCTCCAAGACCTTTGCGTCTATCAAGGCCACTCAGGTGCCAAGAATGTATCGTTGACCCCTGCAATACTGCCAGGGTTATTCATTAAAATCTTAAATTGTTGTGAATTTACCAGGAAAAATACAGACATCCCACCCCTATGACACAGGTTAATTGCTTTACATACCTCTTTGCTGACAGTCCAGTGAGCTATTACTATTGTTATGTCTCACTGACATAACTGCAGCTACTGGGCTCTTATGAGTGGATGTGTGAGGTTAGTACATTATGACATCATAATGCTCGAATAGAAGAACAGATGACTACAGATGTGTCGTTATGAGCATCTAAACAAATATGTATTTTTTGTCAAACTTTATTGAGATGTGATAATACAGGGTATGCTATACAAAATACAATTATCAAAGACTGTCACAGTACCAAAGTATAGAAGATTAATTCTTCTCTATTTTTTGAGTGTAGTCAATAAGTACTCAGATGACAATATATAGTACAAACAGAAATCTGAACTAGCAAGCAAACCGCTGAAAACCTTAAAAGACGTACAAGCACAAGACTTCTCTACTAATTGAGCCTTACAGTAAATATAACAGCATGTAGGATTGCTTGTGTGGAGGCTGAGGATAGTGCTCCATAACCCTGAGGGGGAAGGATTTGAAAGAGTAAGCATCCTTCTGGCAGAAGCATCATATGAAATAATTAGAAGCATAGGATGGGAATATTTTTCATAATGAGTAAAGCATAATTAAGTGACAGTGATCCAACTACTAGAGCGGGGATAGGCAACCTTCGGCACTCTAGATTTTTGGTGGACTACATCCCCCATAATGCTCTTACACCCATAATGCTGGCAAAACATCAGGCGTGCATCATGTTTGGGGTAGAAATAAAAATATGTGTACAATAAAATTGCTAGCGTTGCCAAAAAATTCTAAGAGCACAAGATAGATGCAGAGGTCTAGCACCACAAGATAAAGGGTATGAAACTATTACTAATCGTAGGATAATAGTACGTATATTAATATTTGGCGGTTAAATAATGAGGGTATAAAATACCATTAAAAACAGACAGAAATGTTGAGATATGTAAAAATGTTAAGGCAATTAAAAAATGCCCACTGGTACAGATGGTAAGAATGACAAATTAAAATGGCATTATACCACAGGTGTTAAAAAATATAGAAAGATAAAAATAAGAAGCTTTACTTCAGTGCAAGGAAGGGGGTTGGCAGAGGGAGCTATAGTGCCAGAAATACAGCTTTGTATACAAGGAGTTGGCTCAGGGGAGCCAATAGAAGCTGCTTGTAGGAGCTTACAGCACAAGGGTGGCAGTGACTGGCACCCAGCAAGATTCAGGTATGTTGTCAAAGCATTTTTTTTTGGATAATCAAGTTTATTTGTAAATAGGTAGAACGCATTTCGGGCTCGCAGGCCCCAGTCATCATAAGAACATGAAGTTACAGTGGATGAGCAGTTGATATCTACATTGAGGTTTCAATGAGGGAGAGGATCAATTACAGTGCAAATGTTCGCTCATGTCCAGTGCCCATAATTAGGTGTGTTGTTGTGTCAATTAAGTTATTGAAGTGTGTGAATGTAGTAGACTCTTATAGTTGGGTTAGGCCCGTGAGAGATAGGACAATGTGAGTGTAGTGGAATCCGTATAGTGTCTGAGGTGGTATGTGTGCCTGTGTGTAGGTAAGTATATCGCATTTCGGGCTTGCAGGCCCCATTTGTCATAAGAACATGAAGTTACAGTGAATAAGCAGTTGATATCTACATCGAGCTTTCAATGAGGGAGAGAGTCAATCACAGTTCCCATGTTCGCTCATATCCAATGCCCATAGTTAGGTATGTTGTTGTCTCTATTAAGTCGTTGAAATATGTGAATGTAGTAGACTCGTACAGTCGAGCTAGGCCCATAAGAGACGGGACAACGTGAGTGAAGTGGAATTGTCAAAGCATTCTTGAATAGTTTGACTTACTCTGGGAGCAGGTCATGGCACTCCTGGCACCAAAACCACTACAGAGGGCTGTAGATGTTCTAGTGCTTGAAGCATTCCTTTAGATTGAATAGGTCAATATCTAGGAACCAAAAATTAGAGATAAATTATGCACAAACAGACCCCTCTAAATTAAGAAGAGGCGTACAGCTGTATTTGGATGGTTATTCAAATCTCTCACTTTTTTCCACTCAAGTGAATTGTAGTAAATTAAATGGTTTCTCCAAGTACCATAAACACTTCAGCGATTTGACGTGGTCATGGTGCTTTGAGTCTGAATGTGCAACCTTTGGTTCACTATGAAACCCTAGGCATTCAGACTTTAAACCCTTTGCTGTGTAACTACCTCCAGCTGCAGCATTGATGCATTATTATTCAGCCCAGAACAATTTCTATGCAGAGTTGCACTCACTGGCTTACATTTGCAAACTTTGCAGAAGCTGTATTTTGTCACAGCCCATTGGCAGACACTGGGTAGGCAGCAGTGACCCAGGTAAGAGGGCAGACTGTTGCACAGTGGTTTTCCCCATTACTGGCAAGGTACGCCTGACATAACCACTAAAGCAGGCTGCAGTGGCTATGGTGCTTAGAGTAACCCTTTAACTTGTAAATGGCAAGTATTCGGCAAATAGCAGATCTGGAAAAATGATCCAACTCAACTGGAATAACTGCTCGGTCCGCCTGCCTTTTAAGGGCTGAATTTGCTAAAATTAGTTTTGTAAACCAGTAAGGTCTGGGCTTTATTCACCAAGTAATGAATTGGAGACCAAACTGCAGCAACGAAGACAGAATGGCAAAAAAAACTCAAATTCAGCTCTTTGTCCAACTTTATCACAGCTTAATATTAACGCTGGAAATTGAATTCATCACAATTCAGTGAGTGAAGAAACCCACTCAAAGCGGACAGCAGCTGGTTATTGACCAATCTGGGATTTTGTGGGTAACAAAGTGAATGGCAAATTTCACACAGCTCGTAACACAGTGAAGGGGAAAAAAATAAAATATATATATATATATTCTCCAACTCGGCTACCCCCAGGGAATATCCCCCCGCTCGGTAAATGGTTGGGACTCCCTATGCTGAGCAGCCGGGTGATGACGCTCTGTGGCCCGCGGGCCAGGTTCCCGGCAGGACGCGGTGTAAATACCCCGTGGCTATAGACAGTCAGTGACGTCATCACCGCTCAGCTGATCAGCCGCCTCGCTCTCCCCCCCCCCCCGCCGCCGGAAGTGACGCAGGCAGAACTCCGCTGGAAAGAAAACAATCGCTGCGGTTGGCACGCGGAAGAGTTCACTGCGTCCTGCCCGGCCGCCCGTCACCTCCTCCACCTCCTCCTACCGGGGAGACACCGCGGGGCCCCCGACCGGTACCGACCCCGCCACCACCGCCGCCTCCTCCAGTGCCGCCTGAGTCCGGCTGGGTAACGGTGAGTACTCGGGTTACTGTGGTGAGCGGCTCTCACAGCGCGGAGACAGGCCGTGCTTACCGGTGTACCGCGCTCCCGGTGACAACGCTGCCCGGCGGCCGTGAAGGTCATCGCAGGCCTCGCTGGCGTCTTTTAAAGAGTTTGTGGGCGGGGCTAACGCTGCGTCACGCGGGGTCCGCGGCTGGCACAGGGTTAATGAGGGGCGGGGCTAGGCGCGTGTCACCGCCTGTCAAGTGGAGTGGGCGGGGCTACACACAGCTTACCTGCTGCCAGGGGGAATGGGCGGGGCTACACACAGCTTACCTGCTGCCAGGGGGAATGGGCGGGGCTACACACAGCTTACCTGCTGCCAGGGGGAATGGGCGGGGCTACACTGCTGCCAGGGGGAATGGGCGGGGCTACACACAGCTTTCCTGCTGCCAGGGGAATGGGCGGGGCTACACACTGCTTACCTGCTGCCAGGTGGAATGGGCGGTGCTACACACTGCTTACCTGCTGCCAGGGGGAATGGGCGGGGTTACACACTGCTTACCTGCTGCCAGGGGGAATGGGTGGGGTTACACACTGCTTACCTGCTGCCAGGGTGAATGGGCGGGGCTACACACAGCTTTCCTGCCACCAGGGAGAATGGGCGGGGCTACACACAGCTTACCTGCTGCCAGGAGAATGGGCGGGGCTGCACAGCTTACCTGCTGCCAGCTTACCTGCTGCCAGGGGCCAGGGGGAATGGGCGGGGTTACACACTGCTTACCTGCTGCCAGGGAGAATGGGCGGGGCTACAAACAGCTTACCTGCTGCCAGGGAGAATGGGCAGGGTTACACAGCTTTCCTGCTGCCAGGTGGAATGGGCGGGGCTACACACAGCTTACCTGCTGCCATGGGGAATGGGCGGGGCTACACACATCTTACCTGCTGCCAGGTGGAATGGGCAGGGCTACACACAGCTTACCTGCTACCAGGGGCAATGGGCGGGGTTACACACTGCTTACCTGCTGCCAGTGGGAATGGGCGGAGCTACACACAGCTTACCTGCTGCCAGGGGGAATGGGCGGGGCTACACACAGCTTACCTGCTGCCAGGTGGAATGGACGGGGTTTGTTATTCTAATAGCTGTTGTTATTGAAGTGTCAGATTGTCTTGTTTCAGTAACCTTCACTAGCAGCTGATTTTAAAGGCTTTTAATTCAGCAATTCTACTAAACGTTAATTATGGGATGGTACAGACAAAATTATCATTGCTGTTTTAGTAATGCAAGTATATAATTTAAATACCCCTCATATTGAAGTGGTTTTGGTGTGTGTATATATTGTGTCTGCAGCCCAACATCTCAGTTCTATTATAAGAGACACTATAGTTACCAGAATAACTTTAGTTTACTAACGTACATTTTGGTGTATAGATCATGCCCCTGCAGTCTCACTTTTCATTTATCTGCCATTTAGGAATTAAACCACTTTGTTTATGTAACCCTAGTCCCTGCATGTGACTTACACAGCCTTCTTACACACTTCCTGAATATAAACCTATCTAGGTTCCTTTATTGCACAGTCTGTTTAATATTTCTTATCTCCTGCTGCTCTGTAATAACCTCCATGACCCTGCAGGGGCCTCCTATGTGTGATTTACAGTTCAATATATAGAGCAGGAGTTAAAGTCTAAAGCATTTTAACATCTGATTGAAAATGAAACAATTTTTTTTTCATGCAGACCGTGTGAGTCACAGGCAGGGGAAGTGTGGCTAGGGCTGCATAATCAGAAACAAAAGTGATTTGAAACAACACTGTCAACCTCCGACATACATTTTGACTGTGTTGGAAGTTCACTGAAATTCCAACCCGATCAAAACATATACAGAGACAAAGTAAGGATTATTTTTCCTCTGCCTGCAGGGAATTGGCTGTGTCTATGGAGGGTTCTGTGGTCTCGCTTAATCCTCCATAGATCTCAATGCTATACTCTCGTTTATGCGCCAGGAGCTGAAAGAGAGCAAACTGAAGAAGATGGCGGCACCCGTGAGGGATAGGTTCGGATATGTAAATCTCCCCTTACTTGCCCGGCCACCGGACGTTGAGAGTGCCGCTTTAACTCCTAAATGGCTGAGTATTGAGCAGGGAGACTGTTGGGACATGATCTATACCAGGGGTTGGCAACCTTCGGCACACTCCAGATGTTTTGGACTTCATCAAAAAAGGTCTTAGTCATAATGCTAGCAAATCGCCAGGTGAGATGTAGTCAATACATTTCAACAATTCTAATGCTAAACCTCCCCTTCCCCAAGCAAAGTTTAATGGACTGGGGGTGACACTTCTCTTAAGAGCATGCATGCTAACACTGAGCTTTCATTTTGCTTTAGTGATGGGTAGCTAATTGAATGTATCTTTTTTTTTTTTCTCTGTGTACTGTCATGGCATCTTTGTATTTTAGTCAACAACCCCTACAGTGACTTGCTCTCTTGTGTAGTGATTCCTATGGAGGGACACTGGAGAGAGATATACTTACTTGGACCTTTCTCTCTTCATCATCCAGTCTAGGTTTTTAATTATCACCAGGTAGATGAAGACATTAACAGCTGTTTCACTGGTGTACATGCATGAGAGAACAAAATGGGGGTTATTGAAGTTCTTTCTTCATAGATGTTCTCTCTTACATGGGATGAGATGCTTTTGGAATCTTTTGCGCATTAAAGGACCACTTTAGTGCCAGGAAAACAAACTCATTTTCCTGGCACTATAGTATTAATAGGTCCCCCCACCCACATGGCCCCCCTCCTGCCAGGCTGAAGGGAGAGGAAGGGGTTAAATCACTTACCTTTCTCCAGCGCTGGGGACTCTCCTCCTCCATTGGACATCATCGGTTGAATTCTCAATGCTTTCCTATGGACACTGGTGTGTTCTCACTGTGAAAATCACAGTGAGAAGCGTGGAAGCACCTCTAGCGGCTGTCAGTGAGACAGCCACTAGAGGCTGGATTAACCTTATTGTAAACATAGCAGTTTCTCTGAAACTACTATGTTTACAACAGGCAGGGTTAACACTAGATGGACCTGGCACCCAGACCACTTCATTAAGCTGAAGTGGTTTAGGTGCCTATAGTGGTCCTTTAACATGAAACATAATGTGATACAAAATATTCATTGGATGCAGGTTGGTTAACAGTGGAGGAATCCTGTCACAGAGAAAACAGCTGTTTTCTAGCCCTATCAGTAATGTGAGTTTTATCAGCATTCAACTACACATGGTTGCAGTGATAAGCACTTCAGTGTACAGTGTGGCACACTCTTACAGTCAGCTCATTGGGCTGGATAAAACGACAGCTGCTTAGCAGGAGATTACACATTTGGGGAAACTAGATAGCAAACGAATCAATGTGCATGTAATGTCAAGTGCTAGTCAGCCAATATTAAATATGTGCAACATTATCTTGGAAATACAGATGTTGATCTTACTGTATATCCTGCTTACTGTTGGGGGTTTTTCTTTCTGTTTTTGTTTCCTTATGTCCCTTATGATGTGTCCCTCGTTACTTACCTTGTTTATATTTAGTAACTATTATTCCCTGTGCTGGATCTGAATATCCAGGAGTTGCCATTTTGTTCTCTCCTGTCCATTATGTCTGCAATTTTCCATTCAGTCCGATTCGTTTGACTGATGGATTGTGGGTAAATTGCTTAGCAAATGAAGTGAAAGTTTGCTTAAACACTGCCCATTGCCAAAGTTCACATTTCCCTTAAAGGGAAACTATATAGTTCTGGCACTATAGCTCCCTATAGTGCCCCCGCCTCACTCCGCTTCCGCTCATCCCCGCCGTCGTCAGCTGGCGGGCGGGACGTAAGGCGCATACATGGCGATCCCCGTGATCACACTAGGATTTCCCCCATAGGAAAGCATTATATAATACTTTCCTATAGGGTTTTGGGTGACACTGGATGTTCTCATGCATAGCGTGAGGACGTCCAGTGTCAGACAACCAAAAGTCACGTAAAGTCTTGTAGACAGCCACTAGAGGTGGAATTAAACCTAGCAGGTAATTATTGCAGTTTATTAAAAACTGCAATAATTACAACTGCAGGGTTAAGGGACCTGGGACACCGCAACCAGACCACTTCAATGAGCTGAAAAGGTCTGGGTACCTATAGTATTTAAGAAAAGGTAGACCCTAAATTTTGTAACGTAAAACTAAGGTGAGCTAACAAGAAAAAAACTATTAGAAATATATGGCCAAAAAAGGATTTATGTAAAAATAAAACCCTCTGGAGCGGTGGGGGTTATCTTTCTCCCCACATTTCAAGTACCTGTACTGGCACAAGTCAAAACCGCAGTGGACCACCTCAAGATGGTGGACACGCAGTTCCTTTATGTGCATGAGCCTCTGATCACCCAAAAGACTGCAGATGATGGAATCCTGACACATCTGAATGTGATATTTGAGTGCTTTTGGGCAAAATTGGAGGCTCGACTTCTTACAGTACCAGCTCAACCTCAGGGAGAGAAGAGGAGAGAAGCGGTACAGGAGGTGAGGCGTTCCTCCCCGGGCGCAACAAGAGTTTCCCAGCTTATGCCTACCTGGGCTGAAAGCCAGACGGGATACACTCCCACCGCCTCGACCACACACGCGGCAGCTCCAGCGTTGCTGGTGGCGACAGTCCACCAGGAACGTTTGCTGTTTCCCGAAAGGGACGAACTTGGACTCACTAACGTGCCCCCGAGTTTGTGGATCAGTGATGCAGGCCCTCATAATGGCCTGCGGCCGTGGGTGTGCTCCTCTTACCTCTCGTCTCACAGCACCATTCACCTACCTCTTCCTGCCTCTGACCTGGGGCATCGGCTGACTGGGGACTTTATATTACGGGCCCACTGTTAGAAACTACCCAATAGCCAGCTTGAGTGTCTCCAGTATGATAGTCTTACTGCACCGATGGGCTCACAATCACAACAGATTGCATTGTTCCAGTTTGTATTTTCT
>OW240915.1:60991003-61075185 GCA_933207985.1 Pelobates cultripes
GGCTTTGGCAGAAAATATAGTAACAAAAACTCGCTAAACGCACAGTGCATGCATAATAAAATAATGCAATCCGTTATAAGTATCATTCATTGCTTTGTGGTTTAATTAGAGGTACAGTTCCCTAAAAATGTTTTTTTTTTTTTTAATTCTTTATTTTTGCAGTGCATAAAGAGATGTACATGCCAGTAAATTATAGATTGCGAGGGAATAAGCAATAGTTGCAATACATAGCATTAAAACAGTATTTCAGAAAATACATTGCACTTTTATGCGATACGAACAATCAAACTTTGGTTTTAGTTTAATGTCTAGTTTTGTTGTAAGGATAGTAGTGGCTTACATGTTGCATATTTTCTTATAATGAAAATAATACCCCGCGCTCCTGTGTAGCGTGACTGAAAGTAAATGGACCAGTAAGGTGAAGGGTTGTGATAACTAATACCCTGTTGACTTGCGATTTTGTCTCTTACTGAAAAGGTCTAGTTCGAGATCCCTCAGCGTGGATTAGTGGTGGGTGCCCTCACCTACTGTCTGGGTTACCATGACAGGGTGTGTGGGGTTAATAAAACATGCTGCTTTGCCAACTAGTACCGATCCCTAACTAAAGGGGGCCACAGGGGGGAGATTAAGCAGCTCAGACTAGAGCCATTGGTACGAGAAGTGAGGCCCTATAAACGTGTCCCTTGTGTCTACGGGTTTCAATTGAACTTTCCCATATGTACTAATGTAAAAGGAAGGGTATAACATCACATGCATATACCATCAACAAAAGCAAAGGTGCAAGGTGACATTGTCGCTGCTAGAAAACTCGGGTAACTGCCTCCTTTCTCCTTTCTCTTTGTGGGATGAATGGGATAGTCCTGCTAGGATCTCGCGTGTAAGGATGATGATGTTGTAGGGGTCGAAGCCCCCTGTGCTATGCCCAGTGAGTTGAGGAAAGATTGAGCCTCAGCTCCCGAGGTGATTTTCAACACTGCATTGTCCCGAGTAACTGCTAGGGTCCTAGGTAGAAGGCATCTGTATTCCACCTTCACTTCGCGGAGTTGGGTGGTAATGTGTGACAGCGATTTCCTCCACTGGAGTGTACTGCTGGTAATGTCCTGAAAAAAGGTAAGCTGGGAGTTTTCAAATGTGTATGGGATTTTGTCTCTTACTGCTGCAAGTATGCAGCGTTTGTCTATCAGAGAGTGGCATCTCACGATGATGTCCCATACGGCTGTTGGGGGTGCCTGCTTTGCTTTGTTAATTCGGAGTTGTCCATCAAATTCCAGCTTTTTGGCTTGTGTGTGTGTGTGGCAGGAGCCCAGCAGTGAGTCTTCTCAAGTATTGTGACCATTCGGTTGAACCGTGTCTACTGCAATCCTCCATGGTATCCAGTTTATTTTGGACAGCTGTATTAGCAGACTGCAATTGGCGGAGGGTCTAACCCATGCTGTTCACCTCTTGGCGTAAGTCCATAATATCTTCTTCCGTGGCTGGTACTCTTGTGGTCACGGCTTGTATCTCCGTGCGGGCCAAGTTTATGTCGGAGTCAAACCGTTTTCATCTCCTGCAGCAATTGCCGTATGTTGCATTTCGTGGCTGGGGCCAGGTTGTAGTTGGAGCCGGTTTCTAGGCCAGTCTCGTCTGACATTTTTTGGCCTCGAGGCCTCTGCTGTTAGGGTGGTTGGTGTAGGCCCGACTCATGCAGCGGGTTTTCCTGCCCTTTTGGGCTAATAAGAAGGGTATCTGCAGGTGGCCCTTTGCGTATGGTTGACCCAGAACATACTTGAAAACGAGAGAAATCTTAATGTATCTTTCTTGGTAAAATATTTTATAAATAAATAAATAATTTGGTTACTATTTTCGCCATATTGGATGGCTTTAGATTTGACGTTAATGCGGGAGGAGCTCTGCGAGATAGTGTCCATGCGGCTCGTCGGTTAAGCTCCGCCCCATCTAGTTCTCTAAATTTTAAACGACACCTAATCTTGTAGAATGTCTTTTTCCTGAGTGCTGTATTGGCTTTCATATCAATATTATTTTTAAGGGAAATTAGTTTTGTTGTTAGTTTTATATATTTAGTAGAGAAAAGGTTCATTAGTTAAAATACTTTACAAATGGGATGGATACATGCAGAATCATTTGTTGTATTGTGGACCAAACATACCATCATACATATAGCCACTCTGTTGAATTACAGCTAACATAATTTTCCTTGAGTCATGTGTGCATTTCTATATCCTGATCTGCTTCCTGTCTGGAAGACCTAAAACTGCAATCTGCCTACTATTGTAGTGTACTATTGTAGTGTATCTGCTATTTTTGTATAGGGCTTTATTTTGAGTTTATACTTTTGAATTATTGTATTAATTGTTAATCACATTTGTACATCAGCATTTTCTTAATGCAAAAAACAAACGCATGTGGTCAAGCATGGGGAATAATAAAATCACTAGATGCCATATGTTTTATTCTGAATTTTTGGATATTTCTACTAATAGAAAACGTAAATGTGCAAACTCTTTCCCATTTGGCCATTAAACATTTGAATGGGTTATAACATTGACTCTTGTAAAAAAAAAGAAAATGTTTAAAGCAGAAATGTTATAAGATACATAAGTTCCACATTCATTTCCTATCTTCTCATCATGTTTCTTCCTTTACTATGTAACACTAAATCACAGAAACGTGACTTTGTTATCCTGTCATGGATTACCACTTGTCACTCCTCCTGGTGTTATTCTTCTGGTTTAATAAAATACAGAGGTTTTGGAGATGACCTCATCTATTATTCCATGGCCATTACTTTAGCAGTCTCAATTTCACATACACACCATGCGTTATGAGATTCTAAGTGTTCTAAATGTGTGTATGAGGGTATTTCAACCTCAATTTGACACAGCTACCATGATATATAAAATGTGTGGTGTATATCCAGTAATTCTAAAATTACAAACTGCAACATATACTAACAGGAAATGTTTGATGGTAAAACAAAATTTACTTGGAAAAACTTAATTACTTGGCAATCTCTTTTGATCATCTGAGAGATCTTTCTTTTTATCTGTATTTGTACAGGAAGAAATATTTATGGGTCTTTAAAAATCTCTCCACAGGATAGTATTGACCCCCTCTGGAAGATAATTAAAATAAAGATAATAACATTAAAAAAGTCACTCTTTTCTGCCCAGATCTGTAGTGCAGCACATTGGCCTGGCAGAGATCCTTTTACAAAACAGCAAGAAATACCATGAGGACACACAACATTGCCCTTGTCTACATCATATGACATTTCTGAAGTCTGGGTGACTTGAGCTTGCCTTAATAGCTGCATGCACATGTTTACATGCATTGACTTAGCAGACAATATGTAAATAAAACTGGATCCTTACAAAAAACTGAAGTGGGACTGAACAAGGTCCTCTTAATACATTTACTTTTATTCATTGCAGGGAATTTATAGCCATACACATGTAGTGGTCCCCAATAAACTAAGGAAGGAAACCAAATATATTTCAGCAGTGTAAAGGCAACAGACAACCATAGAAATTTATATTATTAATAACATGAAAAGCCTGGGGTTTTACTGCTTCTTCCACAAAAATATCTTTAATACAGATAAAACGCCAAAGGTTTCTCAGCCTTGGACCCAAGCCCACTGTGTACTCCAACAATTTTAGAGAATGCCCAGTCCTCTGATCTGGAGTGTTAAAGGGAATCTTTAGGCACCCAGACCACTTCAGCTCATTGAAGTGGTCTGGGTACACTGTTTCTATTGCACTTAGTGCTGCAATGTTAAATATTGCAGTTCCAGAGAAACTCCCAGACAGAGACGCTTCCTGCATCCAAATGGACCTTTAGTCCAGTATCTGATGCCAGATGCATGTGCATTAGCGCCTGCTCTTTGTGGGACAAAGGAGGAGGCAGAGCCGCAACCAAGCACCAAGGGACATTGGCGCTGGAGTAAGGTAAGTAAGTAAAGGGCTTATAACCCTTTATTTACCGCAGTGGGAGGGGGAGGCAGAGGAAGCTATAGTGCCAGGAATGCAGCTTTGTATAGCTTTGTATATCCCTTTCATTTTTATGTCTGGGCGCAAGACAGACACTTCAGATATTGCAATATTTATTACATTACATTACAGATAAACGTCATGCAACTCCTATTATTATTTAGACTGCAATTAGTTTATGCAGATTATGCATTCATATCTCTTATTAAAACCTTTTGTGCAACTGGGCAGTTTCTTTAACAAACTAACTTTTACAAGATATATACTGCCTGAGAAACACATTTATTCTCTCATTTACTACCATTTAATTTCATGGTACGATAACGTTTTTTGTGCTTTTTTTTTTTTTTTTTATATAGCTTTTTACCTGTCCCCATAACATAATCCAAAAAGTGTAATTAAAATCTAACTTGTTACAGAGTTTGAATGCATATTTATAATGTTAGTTTAATTCTATGTATTGGGGCTGATAGATACTATAGCCATTGCTGTCGTCCAAGAGTAGTGAGGGATGGAGCTCATTACATTATTAAAATCTTTTGTGACATTCACTTATTCTTTTATACACTCTTTTTTTAACCTCAGAAACCTGTAAAAGTATAACATGTTTCTTTTTATAAAGTTAAATGTCTTGCCTTTTGGTTTCAGTTATTCAACTTGGTGGCTACATACTACCTCGAAGTTAGTATCTACATAATAAATTGTTTTACTGCCTTGAGGTTTTTCAATTTTTCTGCAATAGCAACTTTTATTTAGAATGATATACATTTTGACATTTACAATGCTGCTAGAGCTGTAGTTATTGTGTGTAGGTATTTAGTATAAACACTGCAATACCTACTATATTAGGAGGCAGTGACTTACTCCCCCATTAACACCTCAAAGTGGTAATGCATGTGATAGTTAGTGTAGTTTCTAATACAGTTTTGTGATGTCTTTTTAACCCCTTAAGGACGGAGCCAAATGTACACGTTGTGAACGAAACAAAATGTAAACAAAACCCGGCATTTGCGCTACATGTCTGTCCAACCGTAATTCACCTCTTTCATATTAAATGCACCCACCCTTATTATATATCATTTTATTCAGGGAAATCAGGGCTTTCATTTAATATCAAATATTTAGCTATGAAACATAATTTAATATGAAAAAAATGTGAGAAAATAAATTTTCTTTTGATTTTTTTTTTTTTTAGTTCTACATGACATTTTAACTGTCAATGTCATAATACTGTTTGCTTTTACTGCAATAAAATACACATATTTGTATTCAGCAAAGTCTTACGTGTAAAACAGTACCCCCTATGTACAGGTTTTATGGTGTTTTGGGAAGTTACAGGGTCAAATATTGCACGTTACATTTGAAATTGAAATTCGCCAGATTGGTTATGTTGCCTTTGGGACTTTATAGTAGCCAGGAATGAAATTTACACCCATATTGGCATACCATTTGCAATAGTAGACAACCCAAGGTATTGCAAATGGGGTATGTCCAGTCTTTTTTAGTAGCCATTTGGTCACAAACACTAGCCAAAGTTAGCGTTAGTATTTGTTTGTGTGTGAAAAATGCAAAAAACGCCAATTTTGGCCAGTGTTTGTGACTAAGTGGCTACTAAAAAAGACTGGACATACCCATTTGCAATACCTTGGGTTGTCTACTATTGCAAATGGTATGCCATCATAGGGGTAATTTTCATTCTTGGGCTACCATAGGGTCTCAAAGGCAACTTAACCAATCTGGTGAATTTTAATGTGAAAAAAATGAAACACAAGCCTTAAATTTGATGCTGTAACTTTTGAAAGCACCATAAAACATGTACATGAGGGGTACTGTTGTACTCGGGAGACTTCGCTGAACACAAATATTTGTGTTTCAAAACAGTAAAAAGTATCGCAGCAATAATATCGTCCGTGTAAGTGCTGTTTGTGCGTGAAAAATGCAAAAACTTCACTTTTACTGGCGTTATCATCGTTGTAATACATTTTACTGTTTTGAAACACTAATAATTGTGTTCAGCGAAGTCTCCCGAGTAGAACAGTACCCCCCATGTACAGGTTTTATGGTGTCTTGGAAAGTTATAGGGTTAAATATAGTGCTAGCAAATTAAATTCCCTTTACTTTCGGCATGGGTTGTCAGGCAGGTCCCTCTAATTGTCTACGTGTAATTTGATATTAAAATATATATATATATATATATTAGTAAAATACACCTATACAGTGTATGTGTATATTTATACTTAGATTATATATATATATATATATATATATATATATATATGATCTAAGTATATTATTTTATTTTTTTTTACACTTATTTTAACATTTATTTATTTTATTTTCAGCCAGCAGGGGGACCACCTGTCATTACATTGGCAATGCAGGAGGCAGCCTACCCGGCCATGTGATTGTGAGGTCCTCGCAAGGACCTCACTCTCACATGGCCGGGAGGCACCGGAGGAGGAGGATCTGCTGCGGGGGGGGCTCCCTGAGAGTTCCCCCAACCGCAATCGCCGGCGTGGGACCGCCGGCGACCGGGTAAGTAAGGAAGGACCGGAGGGCGTACTATTACGCCCGGCGGCGTTTAGAGCCGCCTAAAATAGGACGTAATAGTACGCCCTCCGGTCTTAAGGGGTTAAAGCATTGTTAATGATTTCCTGATATGCCATAAAACACACGTTACTGACAAGCAAAACATCAAAGGGACACTATAGTCACCAGAACATAGTGTCCCTTTAGGGTGAGTATAATAGCTCCCTTCTGGCATTTTCATGTAAACACTGCCTTTTCACAGAAAAGTCGGTGTTTACATTGCCCCTAAGGACACCTCCAAGTGGCCACTCCTTAGATGGCCACTGGAGGGGCTTCCTGGCTCAGGGCTGCACAGTAAGCAGCCCTCCCGTTCAGTGTCCCCACGCTCTGCATGGAGACCCTGAATTTTCCTCTTAGAGATGCATTGATTCAATGCATCTCTATGAAGAGGTCCTGATTGGCCAATACGGCATATGGCCCTGCCCCCACGTCCTGATTTAAGGCAAGCCAATTCTACGGGAAAGCATTGGATTGGCAAAAAATAGTCCATTTCGATGATGTCACAAAGGGGGCAGACCCGTGCGGCACAGGAAATAAGGTGAGTTTTATACTTTTATAGGAGGGCTAAGGGGTGGCAAGCCACCTAAATGGTGAGTTTAGCACTATAGGGTCAGGAATACATGTTTGTGTTCCTGACCCTATAGTTATCCTTTAATCAACTTATCTTGTTATCTTGTTTTTTATGATTTGGCAGACATTGCTGTTTAGGCCTAAATGTTCTAGTTTTTGTAAAAGGAAATGTGTTTATCAGGATGTAACTACATTTTTCATAATTGCAGGAAGAACTCAGAAATATCATTGTTTTATTGTAATATGGTTGCATTAAAACTTGGTGTATCCCAATACATACTTTGTTTTACGTGTTTAGTGGCACAGTCTAAGTCAATTGCTTCAGTAACTTCCACGGATAGGCTAAGAAAATAAGACTTTAAAGGGACACTGCAGGCACCATATGGATTGAAGTGGTTATGGTGTCTGCGGTCAATGGGCACCAGATTCCTTACCACTGCTAAACACTTTAGGCCCCCCAGGGATAAGATGGGGTGTTATTCAATTTCAATACGCCCCTTACTTTGTATCACAAAAAAATACATTGTCATGATAATGTAAATGTTATATAATGTATTTATAGGTATTCTGTATTTATAATGCACTTTTAGTCTTATAAATCTGTGCCACACTATGCATTTTTGTAGACTCCCTAAACCCTAACCCTGGTATTGCGTGCTCAGTACACTGTCAGTTTTCACTGACCTCTGTGTTGACTCTAGTGATCGCACAACTGATAATCCACCTCAATAGGTGATGTGGTGCAGGAGGGAGATAAGTACACACATGGTCAGTGACAAACCTGGCAAAGACCGTGGAGCTTGATTACATCTTCACCTTTTGTCAACCTGCTGGTTATACATAAGGAAAAGTTGTTTTAAAAAAAGGGTCATTTTGGAAAAAAGGGAGATTTAGGATATACCTAACTAAAAAAATCTTTTTTGGAAGTGACAGAGCCACTTTAGTCCTTTTTGGTAACTATTGGACTACAGTCCATACAGTGAGTGTCATCAGCAAGCAAGGGTATTGCTATGTTTCAGAAACACACTTTGGCTCAAAGGAAAATGTGACTACCAAAACGCTATCAGAGAGGTGGTGGAGATATGTCTTGTCTCTTAATCTCTACCCACAGCAAGATGACAACACTCTTCAGGATCTCAGTGAAAGCATAGTTGGAAACAAGCACATGCTGCACAGGCAGGTACTTGATGTGATCCTGCCTTACAAAACTGTTAGAGGTGTTTACAGCAAAGTTCTGGTCCCCAGCACACTCTCCGAATAGTCATTCGGATGGCACCAACCTTCCTCATAAATAGTCTGGTGCAGCACTATACTAGTGATCTTTAGTTTTATAACAGGTAGCTGCTTTGAAAAGCGTCTGCCTGATATAAAATTACAAATAATAAAAAAAAAACACTAATATCCTCCTTCCCAATTCGGCCAATTGTAGAGATCTTCATGGGGCTAAAGAGGGAGCTCCATATATAACTTCAGTCCCTCCAAGGTCAACAAGGTTTTCATGCACTCTATCTTGGAGAGTTAGTCTGCTGACTTAGGGCTAGGTCTTTATTTAACTAATTTCTACAAGCTTGCTTTATGCTTGTACATACTATGAGGTAGTAGTATGTCTTTTTTGCACATGTGATACATTTCCATATGCCTTATTCGGCATGTTTAGCGTTTGCTTCAATAAAAAGATAAGAAAAAAACACTGTCAAAAGAAAAAAGCTAAACTCTTATATTAAAGAAACAACCATGCTTCAGAGTCGACTCAGCTTCTAGATCAACTTTAGAAATTTATTTTTACTTTTATGGCCCCATATAATCTGCATTGTTTAGCAACTTGGGCAACCTTTATTTTATACTCATCTGTGGCTAAAATACTGACCATAATTCGGGATTATTCTAGCTTTAGTGACTGAATAATCTAAATTTTATGGCAAGACAGGAGGCTTCATATTTGCTTTAACCTTCTTTACTGAACCTCCCAGCAGCAAAGAAATAGTTAAACATATAGAGAAAAGATCAACCAATCAGGACACATATTAGAACATAACAGTCTGTCAGGCTCCTCCCAAATCCTCTTTCTGATGCAGCCGATCATAAGTGTAGTCAACCGTGTAAACTTGAGTAATCCATCAACCATGTAAACCAGAACGCAGCCGATACTAGAGACCAAAGGAACGTAGTCTTCGTGGCTCATGTAGAGAAACTTCACACTAAAAGACAGAGAAAGATCGTGAAAGTATGGTCACTTGGACTGGGTGTCCGCAAGATATCTACATTTACAGATCTACCCCCTGGATATTACGAGTATAACTATTGCAAAATTTAAAATAATCAGAACCAGGCAGATTGATAAGCACCGTCAGATAAAGTCAGATAAATATAAAGTCTCACAAGAAACCTAGAAAACATTTTAAGAGTACATGTGATCTGAAAAAAAATCTGGGTGGGAGATCAATAGGGTGGGAAAATATTCGCCTCCTGTCTTTAATAAAATTTAGATTATTCAGTCACTAAAGCTAGAATAATCCCGAATTTTATGGCAAGACAGGAGGCTTCATATTTGCTGTTTTAAAGCGTGGAAACCAAAGAAAAAGAAGCATGGGACGATTGTCGAAAATAGAAGGTACGGAAGGTAGATTCTCTAGACCAATCAGTGCATTTTAGGATGTCTGCAAGGGATCCCCCAGCTATAAAGGCGGAAGAGGCAGGAGCACCTCTGACAGAATGAGCGCCAAAAGATGAATCTATGCCCGCTGAATCTAGAAGCCATTTAATCCAGCGGGCAATCGTGGGACAAGACACTGGCTTGTGTGGTCGCACATATGAGATAAACAGGGGGCCCGTAGGGGGACGTAGAGGTGATGTAGAGGCGACGTAGTGTTGGACACAACGAGCAACGTAAAGCGATGGTCTGTCGGAAAAATAAGGGTAAGTAATCGTTAAGGAATTAGTTTTAGTGCGGCGAGAAATGTTGAAACATATACCTTGGGGCGTGAATTCAATAGCGTGAAAGTCAAATGCTTGAATATCAGAGACTCTCCTAAAAGAAACCAAGCAGAGGAGCAAAGCTAATTTGGCCGACAGTTGTCGTAAAGAGAGTGCTTCATTGGGTGGCCAAGTCTCTAGGAAGGACAAAACAAGAGCAACATCCCAAAAATTAGAATATTTTGGGACAGGAGGTCGAGCAAGACAAATGCCACGCAACAGTCTACAGATGGAGGGGTGTTTACCTATTGCTGTATTATCAATGGGGCCATGAGCTGCCGAAATTGCTGAACGAAACACATTAATGGATCTGTAGGATTTACCTTGATCAAAAAGAGAGGACAAAAAGTTCATGACGTTAATCAAAGAAGCTGAAACGGGATCAATACACCTTTCCAAGCACCAGCGATGCCAAACTCGCCAGGCTGAGAGGTAAGAGCGTCTAGTCCCGGGGGCCCATGAGTCCCATAAGAGTGCTCTAGCAGACTCCGAAAGTCCTGCGGCATTCCAGGATCCCCTGAAACAGTCCAGGCCACTAGCTGGAGATGACCCTGCAACGCAAGAGGGTGAAAATTGCCTGCGGGATCTTTGAGAAGATCGTGCGTGGCAGGTAGCAGTAGTGGATAATTCACCAACATCTCCAAGAGATTGGGGAACCATGGCTGGGTACGCCACAAAGGGGTCAGCAGTGTTATTGTGGTCCCCTGAGTCCTGAGATGATGGAGAGTGCGAAGGATCATGGAGAACGGAGGGAAGGCATAAGCACCGGTCATTGGCCAAGATTGAAGGAAGGCGTCTACTGCCAGAGAGGTCGGATCCGGCAACCAACTGAAAAAAGTGTCCGTCTGTCGGTTCAGACGAGACGCAAATAGGTTGATATTGAATGGACCCCGAAGAAGATGGAGACAGTAAAAAACGTGTGGGTCCAATTGCCAGTCGCTGGAGTCTCTCCAGTGTCGAGAGAACCAATCTGCGACTAAGTTGTCTGAACCCGGTAGATACTCCGCTCGCAGGGAGATGTTCCTGGTATAGTTCTTTTGTGAGGTCTGAGAGCATTTTGGAACAGGATCCCCCTAAACGATTCACGTATTGAACAGCTGAGATGTTGTCCATTCTCAGTACTAGGGAACAATTGTAGGAGTCCTTTGCGAAACTGCGAATCGCAAAGGACCCGGCAATCAACTCGAGGCAATTGATGTGCAATGCTCGTTCTGATGGGGACCAAGAGCCTCCGGTAGAGAGATTTACGCATGATGCACCCCAGCCCAGCAGACTGGCATCTGATTCTAGGATGTAATCTGGCTGTGATCCAAAGATCGCTCTCCCATTCCATGCCTCCATATGGTGTAGCCACCAGTTCAATTCGAGTCGGACTTCGTCTGTCAAGGAGATCTGTTGATCGTAAGATGCAGAGTGACGTAACGAGCGAGTCTTCAGACATTGCATTGCTCGGTAATGTAAAGGAGCTGGGAAGATCGCCTGAATTGAGGCGGAGAGTAGTCTGATTATGCGAGCTAAGTCGCGAAGGCGGATAGTCGAAGAGGCTAGAATTTTTCTGATGTCTTTTTTGATGTTCTTGATCTTTACTGAAGGGAGTTGTAGGACAGCCAAAACGGAATCTATTTAGAATCCTAGGAATTGAACCACCTGAGATGGGGTGAGGATGGATTTTTGGACATTGATCACGAACCCCAAGTTTTGTAACAGAGCTGTGGTCATGTCTGTATGGAGGCGTAGAGTGCCTGGGTCCCGAGCCATAAGGAGGATATCGTCCAGATATATGATGGAGCGAATCCCTTGGGAGCGTAGCAAGGCCATGACCGGTTTCATCAGCTTGGTGAAACACCAGGGTGCGGAACAGAGTCCGAAGGGAAGGCATGTGAACTGCCATAAGTCTTGATGCCATCTGAACTGTAGGAAACAGCGATGGGCCGGTGTTATAGGAACCGTGAGGTAAGCATCTGTCAAGTCTAAACGGGAGAACCAGTCTCCCTCGCAGAGTAGGTCTTGAAGGAGGTGGATACCCTCCATTTTGAAATGTTGGTAAACAATAAAAGTGTTTAGGTCTTTCAGGTTGATAACTGGTCGAAAGTCCCCTGACTGTTTTCGGACCAGAAATATGTTGCTTATGAATCTGTGAGGGGATCGAGAACGTTCTATAGCGCCCTTGGCGACAAGGTCGTTTAGCACGGCCTCCAAAGTCGCATTGTCCTCTTGAGACATGTGTAGAGGTGGAGGGGGGAACTCTTGTAGAGGGTCGTTTGCAAAATCTATATGGAAACCAGATACAGTTTGAAGGATCCATGGATCCTGAGTTAATAGAGACCACTGTTGGAAAAAAAGGGTTAGCCGACCTGCAATAGGAACTTGAGAATAAGAGGGAAGCATATCCACGTCCTCTGATGGAACGTCTAGAGGGAAAGAACTGCTTGTGGTAGAAACGGGTATTGCCCGAATTCCATGAGTCTGCTGGTTGAGGCCTGTAGCCTGTGAAGGCAGCTCTGCCAGTCGTTCGGCCCCTATAGCGACCAGCTCTCCCGGAAAAACGCTGGGGTCTGAACACCCTGCGAAGGTTCCATTGTGCCTTGTTAAGGGAGGTAAACACGGATACGTGTTTATTCAGGTCTCGTATGAACCTGTCCCCGAATAATAGTCCGTTAACCTCTGGACCAAGTTCTTTGGTGCCTAGTTCTGCCAATTTGGCATCAATTTTATGTAACACGGCTTTACGCCGTTCAACGGAAATAGCTACATTGGCGTTGCCTAACAGGCATAACGCTCTTTGTGCCCATTCACGCACCATGTGTGCGTCAAAATTGCCTCCTGCTAGCGTCTCATCATCAATTATAAAAATCGGGATAAGCGGGCCTGCTATATCCATCAGCTTGTCCTGGGTGTCTTTTAAGCCAACTTCGATTCCTTTGCGGGGATCTTTACCCGTCTTAGTTAGAAAAGTGACCAGGAGTGGGTCAAGTTCAGGGGTGACAGCCCCCTTATCAGGGATCATAGGCCGTGGACATTCTGCTCTTAATTTGGCCCTAATCTCCTTTTCTAAGGGTTTACAAAGCCATAATATGCAATATTTTGCAATGTGATCAGGGGGTGTCCATTCCGCTGAACGAGGGTGTCTGATGCAGCGTGGGTCAAATAGAGGACAACCATTGGTATCAAGTAGGATATCGTCCTTAGTATTGTCTAAATTAGTAGTGGACATAGGGTCAGTGTCCTGAAAGGACTGGGTTTGCGGTAGGAGGAAAGTCTCTGTAACAAATTCAGAAGGGGAAGGGTCACCTGGGAGATCCTCCTCTGGATACGCATTGTATTCGTCTATCACTCGTAGGTGATAGCCAGAGGCTGAATCCTTTAAGAGGTCGGATTCTGAGGTCAAAGTGGGTTTGGCATGAGACAATTTAGCTGTCTTTGCTGGGGCTTTGCCAGCAGAAGCACTGTTACCCTTCCACGGGCGTTTACATGGGGCTTCGTCATGGTCAGAGACCCTGGAATCATCAGAGTCTGACAATTGCGAGATGGTGGCAGTAGTGGCTGTCTGGTCATGAAATGCTGCCAAGGCTTTGGGGATAGAGTCTGCAATTGCAGCTTGAAGCCAGGCTTTTAATTCTGCTGATATTGCAGGTTCTGGTTGGTCCGACATGGTGACCAGTAAAATAGTAGTGGGTTCACCACAGAATCAGTATACCAAAAGGTATATTAAACAACTTTTATTTTATTTTATTTTTTTAAATTTTTTTTTTTTTTTTTATATTATATATATTAACAAACTTTACACAAAACAAGTAAAAGCAGGGGCTGTCTTATTGGGGTTCACCCAGATAATATGCAGTCACCTTGAAGGGGACTAAGTGGGGTTCATCCACAATTATGGCAGTTAAACTGTCAATATAATAATGACAGGGGTAACCTGTGCAAATCAATAAAATATATAAGGGGTTCACCCTGAGAGATAAGGCACGAGGGCGTCACCCTCAATAAAGAGGCACAAGGGGATCACCCTTAAATCAAAAAGGCAAGAGGGGGTCACCCTCTAATAGGCATAGAGCTGTATAGTATAGTTTGAGAGCAATCTGCAAATAAAAACACAAATAGGCTAATATAAGCAAGTGTTCTGTGTAATATTCAGATGTAATAACAAAATGTACCAGCAGGGGGCAATGAAACTTACCGTCTAACAGAGCTGTAATCCAGTAGCAGAGAGCTGTTCACCGAAAAAGCGCGCGAACGGAAACTAACCGCCGAACAGAAGATGGCCGCCGGCATAGAAGGAGGAAGGCGGGAAACTGCGTGTCAATCAAATGACGCGAAAAAACGGGCGGTACGGAAATAGATCGCGGGCGTGATTAAAACGGACCGCAGCCACAGCAGTGGCGCGGTCTGAAGATAATTTCACCAAGGAAAAGGTTATTAAGGTTTTACTACAAAAAAACCCAGTCAGTCATAAATAAAAAGCACAGGGAAGGGACTGAACAGTGGGCTGACCTGTGAAAAGGTTTATGTGGTAAAGTGCACAGATAAAATAAACACACCATTACCTCATGGAAATAAAAGAGACAGGGAAAGTTAATTAAAGGAGTCAAAAAATATATGGAAAAAAACAATATAAGGTAGGTCAATAATATATATATTAGAGAGCTATAATTGGAATAGACTCACCTGGGAGGCAAGCAGCAAAGAAAGAGGATTTGGGAGGAGCCTGACAGACTGTTATGTTCTAATATGTGTCCTGATTGGTTGATTTTTTCTCTATATGTTTAACTATTTCTTTGCTGCTGGGAGGTTCAGTAAAGAAGGTTAAAGCAAATATGAAGCCTCCTGTCTTGCCATAAAATTTACATTCCAGATAAAATAGCAAAGCAGTCAAAATCAATCTTTGATTTCAGATTAATCCACGAGTTGTTTTCCTTCTCCTGTCTCATCCTGCATCTTCTCAAATGCTGTTTGATTATTTTTGATCTTCTTGAAAATAAGTATTTAACAACTTGATAACATTTGCTATTCACATTCACACGTTTTTAACCTTATTATATTTTTTGTATTGTTTACTACATGTATTTGTATGTTTGTTTCAGGTTGGATGGAGCACTGCCCGAGATTACTACACATTTCTCTGGTCTCCTATGCCAGAAAAGTATGTGGCAGAATCCACATGTGATTGCGTGCTGACTTTTCAAGGTGAGCCTGCCATTGGTGGTAATTTTTTTTTCCTAGGTGAGACATACGTGTGGCGGTACAGAGATCGTGATGTTGTACTGCGTGTTTATATATTATCCAATTATGGACAAAAATTAAATAAAGTGGTTGTCAACCAATCACTTATTCTCATAAATCAGTTGTAAAACAATATTTCAGACATACATTTTCATCTCACCAGCTTATGGTAATTTGTTAAACTGATTACCTTGCAGCATTCTCTATTATCAGTCAAACCCATTTCTTACTATTTCCACACTCCCCTGTTCTACTTCTCCTTTATATGTCTTCATTCTGGACCACTGCTGTTTAAATGCAATCTCCCCACATCCCATTTTTGTGACATCTCTCTTTGCTTCACATTTACATACCATCTCTCCACATCCTCTTTTCATGCCCTTTTTAATTGTTAATTTACCATTTTCATGCAATTATCTTGGCTTCCTTTTGTTTAATTTATAACAGCATCTATAGTACCATTTTGCTCCCATTTCTCACTTCGTGCATTATTCATACCTCCAGACATTAGGTTGGAGGAATTAAAATCCTCTATGTGATGCAATTCACTGTGGGACAGAATTACATATAAAGAGGAGCGCAGGAGGTGGAATTAAACATGTGATTGGAGTAAGCACTGTTTCATTGTTATGCTGCACTGTGGCACACTACTCACTAATGGATTTGACATTGGATATTTTCTTATCTATTGACCCACTATGGTACATCTATTCCGTCCTTAGCACAATTCACTAAATTAGTGGCTGTCACCTGTAATCTCCATAAGGAAACTAATGGACTTATCAGAAGATTAATTTTTTTTTATTTTTTTTTTATTTTTTATGAATGCTCTTATTTGATGTTACCCTGGTTTGGGGGGAAAACAGGCTGCATTCTCTCTGCCGTTTCTATATTGTGATTATATGCCAGACCACTAGTGAATATGCACATTGAGATGTGGTGTTTGTGAAATCCAGCAGGCCAAGTGTTCTTACTTATAAACCTGATACTCTGTTAACAGAAAAACTGCAGTTTCTTTTTGAAATGGCAGCTAATTAAGTGTCCTACCCCACTAAATTGTGGAGAATGTTTGTGAAGTAAGAACTACCAAAGTGCTTTGAGAATAAAAATGTGTTAAAGAGCTTTCGTGCTTCCAGAATAAATATTTGTGTTAATGCTATAGAAAGTAGCTGGTTCCTTGGAAGATTGTTAATACTATTTCATGTAACTGTCATCTCCCAAACTCTACTAGTGCATAGAAATGTTTCAAGTCTTGAAGATAACTACTTTATTTATAAAACACCAACAGATTATATATCACAATATAGTGGATATGTTGCCTACAAATGGATTAATTTTGTTTAAAAAAAAAATAAGTCAGAGAGAGGAGCACTATTTTAGTTTTGTTTCATACATTGCACATTACATTCAGCCTATCATAGACACTTCTATGAAATGTACATAATTGAATAAAAAAAATAATAATAATTGAAAATCGCCTATAACTCGCGTTAAAGGGACACTATAGTCACCCAGACCACTACACCTCAATGAAGTGGTCTGGGTGCCAGGTCCCCCAGGTTTTAACCCTTCAGATGTATACATAACAGTTTCAGAGAAACCACTATAATCACCAAACCACTTCATCTCATTGTGACACTGTAACAATTTAAAACATGGCTGTTTGGAAATAATGTGATTGTGGGGTTTAACACACCCAGTGGCTGTCTACCTGAAAGACACTAGTGAGTGCTTCTGCAGTGTGAATCAAGCCTGACTCTGTTCTTGAACATTTGATTGCATGTGCATTAAGTCCACAATGCTCCTCAATGAGAAGCATTTCATTGGACAAAGTAGTTATTACTTAATTAATTTGTTTATTGGTATCATTGTGACCCCCGGGTTCCCCATTTATGCTTTGCAGTAAATAGCCCTCTTCTTACCTCTTTTCCCACCACCGAGACTAAGTGTTTGCAGCCGTCTGCTCTGCCTCTCATTCGTCTTCAAGTCCTTTTAGATTTCTTATGCAATCATATGAAGTGCTCTGCTACTGCAATCAAATGCTTCTCACAAAGTAGCATTGAATTAAATTCAGTAAAGTTGATTGAATCAATGAGAATACATTTTATGAGAGATAGTCAGACATACTTGAGAAAGGGAGGTTCTCCCAAAAGCTTGTCCTTACAAAATTTTTTAAGTCCAATAAAAAAAGTGTGTGTGTGTGTGTATATGTGTGTGTGTATGTATGTATGTATGTATGTATGTGTATATATATATATATATATATATATATATATATGATCCTGATGAAAGTTCTGTATTAAGAACTGAAACGTCGATTTTGTGTGGCAGTTGCTGAATAAAAGCTAAGTTTTTTTCACCATTTACTTTTTGAAGTCCTTAGAGTGCTGTTACCTACCATTTTTATTTTTATGTTATTTGTTTTATTAGCACCAGGCATTAATCTATCTCTACAGGAGTGCAAGTATTTGAATATTTTATATATATATATATATATATATATATATATATATACACTAGACTATATGATAATAAATCATACCATGCTTTAAAAAAAATATTCACTCCAATTCAACTAACCCTCTAAATTATATTCTTTAGGATACTACCTTCCCAATGATGATGGTGAATTTTATCAGTTCTGCTATGTGACACAAAATGGAGAAATTCGTGGAGCAAGCACACCTTTCCAGTTTCGGACAACTTCTCCAGTAGATGAACTTTTAACCATGGAAGATGAAGGCCATTCAGACATGCTGGTAGTGACTACCAAAGCAGGACTCCTTGAGGTACGGACATGTTATAGTACATGCATTTTTGTGATGTGCCACCAGAAATGGATGTTGCTTTCTACACGAAGCCTGCCCATAAATCATGCTCACTTTGTTCTAAAATGTACAGTGTGTGTCAGTTGCTTGCTTACTTCTATATATTTTTTCTTTACCACACAGCAAGTAAAATAACCTTATATATTTTGCGAGCTGTTAGGATAGTAGACCATAGATAAAACAAGCAACACTGCAAAATGAATCTGTCATCCTTGCCATATATGATTCCCTTTAATTTTGTCATTAATATTGATAAAGCCTTTGTCACATAAAGTAACAATGCACAAATATACAACTAGTGAAAATATATAAGAAACATATTGCCATTTTTGGAAATTCTGCTTCTCTATCAAAAATGCCATTAAAATATAAATATAATGCCCCCTGCACTAAGTATATTTATATGGCTAAAACGTATGCAGTTTTCAGAGCAATGCTATTGCATGCTGCACATAAGGCCTTACATGTGTACATTCAGTAGCTGTTAAACAACCACTGTACTTAAGAACTTTGTAGATTACAGTACAAAGGGGGACAAGGCAAACTTTAATAGTTCTGCTGCTTGCTATAAACTCTTTCCTTTGCTGGGCAAAAGCCTGAAAAAGGGTTTGGTGGGGGTGGGGTTGTAAGTGAGGCGTTGTTCTCTAGATTTCAATTTGCTTTGCAATGAAAAACAGAATCTTGCTCATGTAGACATTTAAAAATGTCTACATGAGCAGGAAAGTGGTATTTGAGGAATACAAATGAAGAAACTCCAAAATGACGTAATTAAACTTAGTGGAAAAAAAGTTTATAGTTTACAATACTAAAGGTAGCCTTTAAAAATATAAAAAAGTAAATATAATTTCTCCCATGCTGTGACATATACCATTTATTCATAAATAAATTTAAAATATATCCTAGCACAGGAGTTTAACAATGAAGATTAAGATGACTCAATTTTAATAATGGTAATTTAACATTTATAGCAGTAATTAAAGCGCATAGGTTTAGATTCAGAGGCGTAACTAGAAACCACGGGGCCCCGGCTTCAAAATTGCCCTGCCCCCCCCCTGTATGTCTACCCGCCACCTTCCCCCATATGTTTCCCCACACACATGCAAACAGACACATAGACACACATACATACATACAAACCCAAAGACACGAACATAGAGACAGACCGAAAGACAGACATACACATACAGAGACATACACATACAGACGCATACACACATACAGACACATACAGACAGACACACAGACCGACATACATACATGCACACACATACCTTTTCCTGGGGTCCAGTGGCTCAGCCTGATGGAAGTCAGAGTCCCCACTCTGACTCCCTCCTCTCGTTCCTCCCGCGCGGCTCCCAGTGGTTGCTGGAAGAAAGTGACTGGGGCAGTCACTTCCTCCCAGCCCCTGACCTCATCAGAGGGCGCCCAGTCGCGCTGATTAAGCGCGGGCCCCTTAAAAGTGGCCGTCCAGGGCCGCATTACTTAGCCGGCGGGACCAGCGGTTGCAGGGGTCTGCAGGGCAACCGGGCCCCCTGGAGTGGCGTGCCCGGTCGCAGCTGTGACCCCTGCAAACGAGGTAGTTCTGCCACTGTTTAGATTATATGGGAACTATTTATATGCTGAAAATGTTAAAAGTTGTTCTTGATTAAACCGTAGTGTATTTTTACAGCAAATCACAAATTTGTTTTTCCAAGAACTCTTGACTCCATTGTTAAAATGTAGCTTCAAGTCAGGTGTATCACATAAAGTTGCATACAATTTTCTCAAAGCGTTTATTTAACAAGCAATATCATCTATTTCAGTTAAAAATCGAAAAAACAATGAAAGAAAAAGAGGAGCTGGCAAAGATAACCGCTGTATTGGAAAAGGAAACTGTCCAATTGAGACAACAAGTAGAATTGCTGGAAACTGAGCTGACTCGCAAAAGAGAGCAGTATGACCAACTGTCTTTGGAGAAAGAGGTAAGTACCGCTGAATTCTCTAAAAGCCCACTAAAGACTGGTGGTGTTCCCTTTTCAATGTTTTATAGCGTTACTGTATTCAAAAACAAACAAAATGCAAACAAATGGAAAAAAATAGACAATTATCTTCTGTGAATGTCCATTGATTGCAGAAAACTCCCAGCTGGTCATGTTATCCTGATGTTTTGAATGGGCGAATTGTGATATCCCATACATCCTTGCAAAACAATGATTAATGGAATGTGTAGTTTAACCGTCTTGTTTAGTTCGCTATAAGCATTAATGGATAGAGTTTTGAGTGTCCATTTAAATCTGTTATTTGGGGTAAAAAGGTTTTTTAGAACCACCTAAGAGAAACTTTAATGGTGACAATGTGGCATGCACATAACCTGTTTTTGATAGGACTATGTAAAGCATAGATAACTATGAAGTAGTGTGTTAGAGGCCAATAGGTAGGTCTCCCATGTTCTCTTCCTGCTGCTCTGTTCATGGAGTTTCACCTACAGCTATGCTGGCTGTGTAGAATTTAAATATAGAGGAATGTAGAGATCCAAACTGCAAAACCATCTAAAAGCATAAACTTGAGCTCTTTCTTGAAAGTATTTTAAACAAAACAATATTACACAAGGAAACATATAGTTGGCAGAGTTCCCCCTTGGCTGCATTTTAATGGATTTATATGTTTTCATGTGGTTCTTCTCATTCAGTTTTGCAAACACGTTTCACCATTCATGTTCTTCATCAGTGTTTGCAATGAGTCATCTGAAAGAATCCTTTTAAATGCACGACATGGTGATTTATATGAAGGGGAAGGAAAAAGTGTAGAAGTACAGGACTGAGGGCATAGAGAAAGGAAAATTAGATGACAAAGATGACAGGCAAGAATTCATAGGAAAGGAAATAGAAAAAGGTACACGATCAAAAGATTCTTTATCTCCCCACTGATACTCAAGATCTTAATAAAATGCTTCTCATAGAGACTATGGGATCTTTATGAGACTTTTGCTGTCCCAAGCTCCAATCCAATGGGAGGGACACAATAAAGAGACACAATAAAGTTGTGCTTTGAGTGTCCCTTTAATAAACACCTTATCATATTATAAATTCTATTTTCTTTTTGGAGAAGTTGATGGCAACAATATATTCCACACTGAAACCATAGAAAGTCAAATATGTACAGGAAATTGTAGACTTGAAATCCATTAAACAAATATACTGTAATGGGATATTTTCTGTAGTAAAAGAGTTTAAGGTGGATGGTCACCATAGTTTGTGCTGAAGGCAAAAATGATTGCACATGCTGATCCTGGCTTGAGATGCATATTAAGCATTTGTCCGGTTTGAAAAAAGGCATTGTATGGAGTTAACAAGGGCCTAGAGTTCCAGCCTATTAACCGGGATGTAGGTAGAACCAAAACTTGACCTATGTCTTAGCTCTGTTACATGCACCTGGATTATACTTGGTGCTAATCCGGGAAAAAGGTTCACCAAATATGGATGGTCAGGTGGAAATGTCCTGGAAGACATCTTGCTCATAGAATAGGCAAGTTGATTCTACTCTAGTCTTTGCAGAATTATTTTTAATGGAAAATATAATGGTATATTATAGATTACATTCATCAGTGGTCCCAGTGGGTGGCATAGGCACAAGTCTCCAAGCTCCCAATCCAATAAAGATTGGAAATGGAAGATGGCTGGTTTTACAGTATCTTGTTACATATAGTAATGGTTACGTGCAACAAGTCCTGCAAGGCATCAATTTCGCCCAAGTCTCCTATTTTAATACTGCAGCTGTCTTTTGGTTCCACGGACAGGACCCAGGCACTCAGCTCTGCTTTGGTCCTATCCACCTCCAGTTGACATTTATTGTGATACAATAGTCTCCATCACCCCATTTTAGCTATTGACCTAATTTTCTGATGGAAATGCTTTGGCATGTTGAAATTAACAGGGCTTACACTCTGTAGTCAGAGGTTCTTTCAGACATCTTCATTGTAGTCACACTCACATTCTTGAACTCCAAACTCAGGTTTAGTTGGTTAGTGACAAGCTAGCATAATGTACATGAATTGCATACTTAGAGCGGGTTAATTCTATTAACCTTTTCCCACATGATCTTTTCTGTTTGGAAAATATTAGAAAGCTTTAGGATTTTGGTTCCAAGCTTGGATGAAACAGATGTGTTTAATTGGAGAAAAGATAGCCAGCATAAATATTCATTGTAGTACTGTGTAATTAACCCCCTTCTTGCTGGCCTTTGTTTAGAATTATTTTATATCTGTTGTGACAGGTTGTTTAATTCCATAAAAAGTGGTTACAATATATTCTTCAAGCGTGTCACTCTCCTAATAGGAAACAAAGAATTTATTGGAAGGACAGTATCTTCTATGCAGCTGGTAGTGGTGTTGCCTTTTTTTTGTTATATATTTCATCAATATATGTTTTCAGTTAAAGGGTTACTCCAGCCACCATGACCACTTTGCTTTTAGAATTGGTCATGGTGGTAGGAGTTTGTATGCATAGTGTTTTAGCTTGAAACCCTGTACATACAGAGATATTTGCACCTCTGGTATTAGAAACATGCATTCTATAGCAGCAATATGTTTAACACCTGAATGTGGTACTCAATGTGAGTGGGGATGGAAGAGAGGCAGGGAAAGGAGTCAGTGAATTAAAGGGATAGACACCAGAACAACTTTAGCTTAATGAAGCAGTTTTCGTGTATAGATCATGCCCCTGCAGTCTTGCTGCTCAATTCTATGCCATTTAGTAGCGAAATCACTTTTATTTGTGTTTTTACTTTCAATCAGATCTTACATTTACTTTTAAATGTTTTATTTCCTGCTATTAAATTGTACTTCAATCACACTTAGAAGCTACTTTAGGATCTAGCAGGCCATTAACAGAGCAGGAGATAAGAAATTATAGATTAAAAGGACTGTGCAATAAAGCAACATTAGATCTTTCTTTACAGGAAGTGTGTAGGGAAACAAGTCACATGCAGAGAGGTGTGACTAATAAACAACATGAAAGGAACTCTATAGTGTCAGGAATACAAACATGTACTATTTAGGTACCTAGCTCCCCGCTGATCACATGGAAATGGTGAGTTTATTAACCCTTTCTCCCTTGCCGCACCGATCTCGCTGCTGCTTTCCAATGGAAAGCATTGGGAGGCTATTGTGCATGCATGACAAAACGCCATGCAGAGCGTGGAGACTCTGAACATAGGTCCTGCACACAATGCATAAAAAAAAAAAAAGGAACACCTCAAGTGACTGTCTGAGGCAAAAGTGTTGATCTTTGCCAATCCAATGCTTACCTATGGGAAAAAGGTCAGTAAATCACCTTTCGAACCTGAGGTAAGCGGGGCCGACCACCTAAATGTTGGTTTTAGAACTAAAATGTCAGGAATACACGTTTGTGTTCCTGACACTATAATGCCCCTGGAACATTTTGCACTAATTTTCATTTATGTGTCACAAATACTGGGTGGCCCAAAAGTAGGTGTATAGTTTATTTGCATATGACTTCCATCAACATTGCAACATTCCACTATTCTTTCCAACTGCCAGACTGATATTTAAATAACTGAAATTTAGTGCCTCTTTGTTGTGTGTATGTGTACCCATATAATCTGTTGTGATTAATTTCATTGATTCAACTATATACCTACTTTTGGGCCATCCTGTATATTTTGCCTAGGATTAAGTTGCACTGTATTACTAGTACTAACAGTACTACTACAAATTGTTAGTAATACATAAATATGGATTTGAGAACTGCTACTTTGACTGTTTTAAGCTTCTTTGTTTAAAAGAAACAAAGAAGTCTCCGTTTTATGCCATAGTTCGCGTTTCCAAATGCACAGATGGTGTACGTGCATTTGGTGAAGCACCATCAAATTGTATGTTTTAAAAAATATATGTATAGATATGTATTTTTTCTTTGTTACAATTGGGTAACCAGCAATAAAACAGTAGCTTGACAGTATAAATGATAGCTGGACTGACGTCAGACGTGATCAAATAGAAGACTGAAATCAAGTAGCAATGTTTCATCCTGTAGCTTTATGTTTAACAACTTAGAAAGGTAAATTTGCTCTGGCAGGGTGAGACACTGTAATTGCTCTAAGCCTGTATTGGTTTTAATTGACAAAAAGGTCACTCACTGGCCATAAACAGGCAAATCCTGTTAACAATTGCAAAGAATGTTTTCAGATTGGCAATTTAGTGTCTAGTGTTAGTGTGTTTACCTGGAATTACCCTGTTCTAACACATGCAGATCTAATAATATTGTACAGAGATTCTTGATATATATATATATATATGTATGTTTCTTGTCACCGATCCTTTGGGTTAATAGCCCATGCTTTGGTTTAAAAAAGCTGTGTTTAAAACCGTGTCCATGGTGCTAAGGGTATCTACAGAAATGCTGTATGAAGTCTGAAACACAAAGCCAGACTGTGTGTATTTGCATGTCAAGCTTGGAACTCTGTGGAAATAGGATTTCTCAAGTTTCTATGCCCAAACAGGATCCCTCAAAGTATAACTTGAGATATGCAGATGATTCATAACAGTATTTTTTGTGTGTGTTTATTATATATATCATTTTTTTGTTTTAAAGGACCACTCTAGGCACCCAGACCACTTCAGCTTAATGAAGTGGTCTGGGTGCCAGGTCCAGCTAGGGTTAACCCATTTTTTTTTATAAACATAGCATGTTTATGAATGGGTTAAGCCTTCCCCCAAAGCCTCTAGTGGCTGTCTCATTGACAGCCGCTAGAGGCGCTTGCGTGCTTCTCACTGTGAAAATCACAGTGAGAGCACGCAAGCGTCCATAGGAAAGCATTGATAATGCTTTCCTATGCGACCGGCTGAATGCTCCCTCAGCTCTTGCCGCGCGTGCGCATTCAGCCGACGGGGAGGAGAGGAGGAGGAGAGCTCCCCGCCCAGTGCTGGAAAAAGGTAAGTTTTTTTTTTTTCCCCCTTCCAGAGCCGGGCGGGAGGGGGACCCTGAGGTTGGGGGCACCCTCAGGGCACTATAGTGCCAGGAAAACGAGTATGTTTTCCTGGCACTATAGTGGTCCTTTAAAGATCACTCCAAGCACCATAACCACTAAAGCCTGCTGTAGAGGTGATGGTGCCCTGGTGCCATTTCGCTGGGAGTCCAAAGTACATTTGGTCTCCTGCTGTAGAAGCCAGATGTTTCCGAACATTAAAGCACAGCCAATCAAGGGCTGTGCTTATGAGCCAATAAAGATTTTCCTATGGCGAAGACTGGGAGCATATATAGGGTGGGCATCTGGTGGTACCCAGGTAAATTGTCAAACCATACTAAAATGGTTACATCCTAGGATAATTTACTAAGGACATTTCGATACTAGATTGTCAATGATGTCTTCAGGGCTGTGCCATAAAATAAATCAGTTTTTTTTGGTGCGTGTGACAGTCCGTGCTATATCATCTGTCACTAAAGGGTTGATGTTTTTGTAGTTGTGGTGTGTGAAAATGGATGGGGAATGTTGGTTTTGACATCTGTCACTTTCTAGATTCTTGCAGATTTTTGTATTAACAGAAGTATCAGAGTTCAGGTAGCCTTGTAACCAGTTTTCTAGTTACCTACATTAGGACACTAGCAGCCAGCAATCATTCAGATCACACACTGTTATTCTCTCCAGTAGTATATTGAGATCAGGGTGTTTTATCACAGTAGCATATAGCGATCACTTAGATCACACTGAAATTCTCTCTAGCCAGCTGCAGCAAGCACACTGCCATTAATGCTGGCAGTATAACCTGAGCTGCAGATGGCTGAAGAGATCAGTTTGAATTCTTCCAATTGAAGTACTAATCTCCAAATACAATAGGAGATCTCTCGAAGGATCTGCCAGCTTGATTTTGTTAGCAGATCTTATATAAATAGCTCTGCAAATAATTAAATCACATTATTTTGACACTGACAGTTCTGTTGTTAGAGCAGACTGTCAGAGTGCAGATATTTTCACCAGATATCTCAAAAAACGCATTATAAGATTGACATGTTTGGCCTTCCATGCCCACTTGATAAACACTTAACCCTTACAAGGTACACACTTAGGGGACAAAAGCTGTACTGACATTGGAAATTGCCTACACAGCATTATATAAACCACAGAAAACGAATATAGCTTGATAGGAGGGAGTTGTATTACAGGCTGAAGGACCAGTCAATGAAAGTCAACATTTTTATTCATGTCCATCACTCCACTAACAAAATTCAATTTCCTATATATCCTGGCTAAGTGATCTTCTTACATCACGATAAGAAATGGTGCACGGAATTCAAAATTATTGGTTGGTGAAGATTTATTTCCTGATCACAGATCAATGGTTTCACTGCATTTTTAGGTGACAAATAGTTGAGCAGTGTTAGTATATACAAACTTGTTATGTGCGTGAAATAAAATACAATATATGTTTGCTATTTCCTTGGGTCTCAAATGGACAGTTTTATTTTAATTTTTTAAATCCTTATTCTTTGTTGTATTTCATATAAAAAACACACACAAAAACAGATAAGATATGGGAGTGGATCAACACATCCCTCCCATAACAAACAACATCCTCTCAGAGATAACAAACTTCAAAAGACAATTTGCATAGATCTCCTATACAATAGATCTATCCTATTATACTCTTAAATAGCAATACAGAAGCTTGTAACCCCGTCACTCTCACCCAAACACACAATATTGGTTTCTTCAACCTAATCAAATTTCCTGTGGACAGATTGTACTCCACCTTCTTAGTTTAATCATATCTATAAACCTTCGAAAGAGTGTCATCAACTATTAAAGGAACACTATAGTCACCTAAATTACTTCAGCTAAATAAAGCAGTTTTAGTGTATAGATCATTCCCCTGCAATTTCACTGCTCAATTCACTGTCATTTAGGAGTTAAATCACTTTGTTTCTGTTTATGCAGCCCTAGCCACACCTCCCCTGGCTATGATTGACAGAGCCTGCATGAAAAAAACAACTGGTTTCACTTTCAAACAGATGTAATTTATTTAATAATTGTATCTCAGTCTCTAAATTGAACTTTAATCACATACAGGAGGCTCTTGCAGGGTCTAGCAAGCTATTAACATAGCAGGGGATAAGAAAATCTTAATTAAACAGAACTTGCAATAAAGAAAGCCTAAATAGGGCTCTCTTTACAGGAAGTGCTTATGGAAGGCTGTGCAAGTCACATGCAGGGAGGTGTGACTAGGGTTCATAAACAAAGGGATTTAACTCCTAAATGGCAGATGATTGAGCAGTGAGGCTGCAGGGGCATGTTCTATACACCCAAACTGCTTCATTAAGCTAAAGTTGTTCAGGTGACTATAGTGTCCCTTTAAATGCACAAGGTTCACTCCCCCATTACTGCTCATCATATAGATCATCTCCTCCTGCCTCTCCTAACATAGCCTCCATTACTTCTTAGATGCAAATTGGTCCTTCAATTTTTACCAATCTTTGATCTTCTCAATCATAATCAGATATTGTTCCATTAATCAAATGGACAGTTTTAGCACCATAACCATAACCATAGAGCTCATTGTAGTTGGCACGCCCCTGGGATTGTGTCTAACCTTTTTTAGCTGTTTTATTTTCCTGGACTATACAGCCTGACCCTCTGCTTACGTAATGCAGAAATTACACTTATTCTTCCTTACACTATCCTTAACCTTGGGCAGCATAGATAGACTCTAAATGTTGAAGTTGTTTAGCCCAGAATTCACAGCCTATCTTTCTCTGCTATATAAAATTAAAACAGACAGTTATAAGATGTATAAACGGCTAAACGGAAGCAATCAGCCGGCGAGCATTTAAAAGGACAAGCGAGAAGGAACAACTTCTATTCACCAACTAAGGAGGCCGTAGGACAAGGTGAAACATGTTTTGAAGCTTTTAGAGACTTTTTATTGTCTTTTTTTTTTTTTTTTAATGTTCAGCTACGTTTTTGTTTTCTTTTTCTCTGTATACTAACCAACAAAGGACTTTTTTTTTTGTTCCACATGGAACACCTGTGAACCTCTCCACTTATTGAGTTGAGCAAGCCTATTTCTAGGACCATGTGAGTGCATCCTTGTGTTCATCCTTGTGTTATCCTATAGGCTTTTTGTATTGGTGTATCACGCTATGTGATATCTCCTGTCCAGATAACTACAGGAGACCACACAGACGAGGGGGTAGGATTTCCCATAAATATCCTGTTGTGCAAGAATTTTGAGCCAAGTATTCCTACTGGCTCTTATTTTGTGAGTGTATTTACTATCTACATTTTAATTCCAATTTGTGTGTATCAGCAATACTGCACTATTTGTTTATTTATATCTTTCTCTGCTGTCTAAGGTTAGACGGATATTGCAGACGTTCACTTCCCCATTATCCAAACCGCAACATCGGAGCCAGGCTTTTCGTGCCATTAGAGCCGAAGTAGAGCTGTACTTTTTATAGCTTGTCTTAGAGTATACCTTTAACACAAATGATGTTTGCTATATCTCACCAAGACTACAATTCCTTACTGTGGGGTTGTAATAATGCTTTACATGATAAACCATAATTATTAGTACTTGCCATAAAACATACAACATATATACACAAATAATGTAACAGGGCTATTTACTAAAGTGAAAATTTCAAATTTAAAGCCAGCGTATCCAAACTGGAAAAGCATAGCTGACTTAAATAATTTTTCCAGTTAAACTATTTTGACCTTAAATTTGAAATTCACTTTGAATTCTCACTCTATTAAAAATCCATAAAAGCTTTTATTCAATCATAAGGTACTCAGAGCAGGTATTTCCACCATGTAAAACAGAAATATACAAAATATTTTTTAGATTCTTAATTTTCAAACCTAAAAATCTTAAAAAATAAATTTGTTGTGACAACTTTATTTCCATTACAGATTTACAGGACATTACACTGCTTATGAAAATGCAAAAGTCATAACTGGTTAATGTTTTAGCAGGTTTTGTTTTCCATGTTTTGTTTTGCATTATTGTCATTTTTGTCGCCAACAATTTTGTATTTGGGACATAAACAATTGACAACAAATTATGTAAACCAGAAAGTGATATGGTAAGAATAATATAATTTTAATATTAACCCAAGCATATAAGTAACCAACATGGTTCTTCTGAATGATACACGGCGTGTCTTTATTAAGCCGCTGGGAAGGAATGGTAGCATTGCTAAAGGTATTTGAATTATTATACCTACACTTTGTGCTTTGAATACAGAGATGTTTTGTGTGTTGCACTTTTTCATGTTTTTCATTTTTTACTTGCTTCATTTCAGCAAATGAATTTGCATGCTAAATCTTGTTGGGTTATTTAGATCCATAGATTTTGCAAAAGCCTTTCTTGGAAGTGGAGATCAGATTTTATTGGTTGGGGGGAGGGGGGGGGAGAAGTTACATTTAGATAGCTATTTCTAGGCTTATGTTGCCCTCTAATGGTCAAATATTGTAAACTCTAAAATAAAAGACTAAAGGGATACTCCATCACCCGGTCGGTGTTAGTTACAGTGTGAGGGTTACAGTGATGCAGAAAGGACTTTACTCGTGAACCTAAGTGACCATCATGCATGGTTGGGTCTTTTACTTATTTGGTAAGAGCTTACTGCAAAGCCTGGGGATTAGCAGCTGATATACGAACTTCAAACGTGATCATTGCTTTTAATACTTTTTTTTTTTTTTTTTTAACCACTTGGACAGCAGTGATTTGCTGTGAGTGCTGGGGACATGTCAGTCCATGCTCTCATCCAGTCAGTAGCATGCATGTTGTTTGAATGTAACCGTGATATTATGAAAGTGTAAACTCTGCATTATTAATTTAGTTGAGGAGTGGTTGGTCTGTTAGTGATGAGAAGAGCCCCATGTTTATGGCGAAATACAGTTTGACTTTAAATTGGGCTGGCACGAGTGCACTATATGCAAGATAACCACTATAACAAGCTTGCTTAGAGTGTCCCTTTAAAATCCTTGCACTTTAAACTATTAAAAGTAAAATTCTCAAACTCCCTATTGTGTGGGGGGAAGGAGAGAACATATGGAAAGCTAATGGCTTGCATTGTTATTGATCCCACACTATGTATTTGGATCTTGCACACATGTCAAGAAGATTTCACAGGCAAACACTTAATCTGGTGCATGCTCATGTGTTTGTGAATCATTGGTGCATTGCCATTTGATTGTGATTTATTGTGATTTTTTTTGGTGCATGCTCATGTGTTTGTGATTTATTGGTGCATGTCCATGTGCTTGTGATTTATTGGTGCATGTCCATGTGCTTGTGAAGTATTGGTGCATGCTCATGTGTTTACGAATCATTGGTGCATGCTCATGCATTTGTGATTCATTGGTGCATGCTCACATGTTTGTGATTCACTGGTGCATGTGCTGTATATTACCTTCCAATGCATGGGAGTACAACAGTAGAAGGAAGCTATGGATGCACCAAAAGAGATGAGTCTGTAAATGGTAGCCATGTAGTAGGCAAGCCCCTGTAAAAGCTGGGGTTTTCTTTAAACAAACCTCTTAACTTTTTACACTTTTTAATATTCACCTATCACTAGATTTATTTATTTTTACATAAAGGACAACTGTCACATCAACACTATTTTTTAATATAATGATCCTTTCATCAAGTATTGAAAGGAAATAGATTCTGTGTTTAATTAAGTATATGTTAAAAAAAAAAAAAAGACAAAAATCCATTCCTTAGCTTAGTATGTACCTTTTTATATGACGTCATCAGAGGGACTAACTGTCAAATCCAAACACTGTAGGGATGAGTTTTTCAAAATGTTTTTACTTATACTTCATTTAACATATAATCCATTTCCTTTAATAACTTTACAAAAGGATCATTAAAGTGTAGTGTTGAGGTGAGAATTGTCCTTTACTATTAACCCATTTCTCTGCTAACTGTATATACTTTCTGAGGTTTTTCTTTTCTTTTTTTTTTTTTAAAGCAGATGGAAGATAGGTTTTCAAATAAATACATTTTTACAAGCAATGTATCTTAAAAACAAACAATGTATTTTTGATTCTGTAAGATACTGCTTCTCACAACACATACTCCAGGAATAGAATAGTTGCAGGAATTGGGTTGCTGGGTTACCATAGTTAATTGACTTATAGACACATCAGCACTTTTACATCCTAGATCTCACTATAATTGCTTTAGTTATGACTCAGACAGACTGAAAGGATGTCATGTTTGCCAGTCTCACTGTTAGGGCATTTTAAATGTATTTTTTTTTGTTTTTGTAAATCTTTCTTTTATTGAGGCATAGGTAAGTTGGGTACAGAAAAGAAGATGGGGATACATATTAAATCGTCATACATCCAATTTGTAATGAAACATACATTGATATATTAAATGTATTTTTTTGTTTTGTTATTTGGATCAGTTAAAGTAGTTGTATTTGGTTAATCTGTATAAGATATATAAAATGTACATATGGGGTCATAATAAATATATACAACATTAAAGGGACACTATAGTCACCATAACAACTACAGCTTAATGTAGTTGTTCTGGTAAGTATAATCATTATATGCAAGCATTTTCATGCAAACACTGTCTTTTCAGAGAAAAGGCAATGTTTACATTGCCCCTAGGGAAACCTCCAAGTGGCCACTCCTCAGATGGCCACTAGAGGTGCTTCCTGGCTCAGTGCTGCACAGAAGGCAGCAGTGTCGTTCAGCGTCTCCACACTCTGCATGGAGACGGTAAATTTTCCTCATAGAGATGCATTGATCCTCTCTATGAGGAGGTGCTAATTGGCCAAAATGGCAATTCTGATGATGTCACCAAGGGGGCAGAGCTAGCGCCGGAGTTTTAATTGCCTTTATGGGGGCTAATGCGGGGCAAGCCACCTAAATGGTGGGTCTAGCACTATAGGGTCAGGAATACATGTTTGTGTTTTTGACCTTATAGTGTTCCTTTAAGTGCATATTTATTGTTTAAGATATTTTTGTAGCTAGTCTGTCGATTGTGGTGAGGAAAGCATATATATGCTATTAGTGGCAAAATGAAATGAAAAAAAAAGCTAGTAGATGAAAATTGCAGTGCATTTAAAATAGTTGAGCTAGACAATTTTTATAAAAGAAAAGCCGACTGAATTCCCTTAAAGGGACACTGTAGTCACTATAACCACTTTGTCTCTTTGAATTGGTTATAGTGCCTGGAGTGTCCTGGCATTGTCCCTCCATTCAGTGTTGCACCATGTTTGTGCAGTATGCCCACAGTCCGGCCCCTTCAGTATGTGTAGCTAAGGCAGAGATTACACACTTCCTTGTTGTCATACCCATTCATACCGTCAGTTGGAGCGCTGACAGGTTAAAAGCAGTCAGCTGACACTCTCAGCCAATCACAGCTGCCCATTGCTGCTCAGGGTAATACTTCCTTATTAGCCAAAGCAGCACAGAGGAGATGGATTGCCGTGGTCTCTTGTTTAGCATTAAAACATTACAACATTAAAAACTGTTTAATGCCGAAAGAAATGATGGCACCAGGGGACTCCATACACTATAACCAGTTTAATGAGATGAAGCAGATACAGTGCCTACGGTGTCCCTTTAATATTATTTTTATAGTCATAATTTCATATTCTCCCATATCAATGAATATGCTCTTACAAATGTTTTTGAAGATGCCAAAATATAGAAAAAATGATATCGTGTTGTGATATTATGTAATTGTTTAATCTTTAAAACAAATGTCAAAATGTCATCTGAAATCCCGCTCCCTCCCCCCAAGTGTGCCACTGAATTTTATTTTCTCAGCAACCACTATCTGGGGAGTTACCTTGGCCGCTGCAGATAGCCATTAAAGAATTGTTCCATGGTAATCGGTCATCATAGAATGCCTCTACAACCTGTATTAGCATATGGATTCTCAAGAACATGGTTTTACTATCGGCATCACCAATTCTGAGCTAGCCCAGTGGGAAATTTAGAGATATAGACAAATTTCAAGACATTCCGAAGGGAGTTGGCTTGTTGGCTCCAGACTAGCAATGACCTAAATACCACACTTGGTAAGCTTCCTCTGGGTATAGTCGCTAAATTATGAAGCTGCATATAATGCACTGAATGGAAAAAAAGATACAAAATTACCATTTCTAGCTGAGACGTGAATTTGCCTGCAACTTGGTTGGACTGAAAATAGAATCTTGCAAAATCTCTCTATGTTCTATAGAGTTCATTCAGCAAGTTATCGCATAGTAAAAGAAAAAGGGCTCAGTTTTAGTGCTCCATTTAATGTTGGTTGGTAGTTTGGAAGCCCTTGCTGATCCGTCTCCTCTACCCACAGCTGTGAGTGTGGTCAAAGCGAAATAAAGTGTGTCTGCATCCATAAATGATTGTTTTACTGTTTTCTGGCAGAAAAAGTTTATTAAAAAAGAAGGGGCTTTAAAACTTCAGTAATTGTTTTATATACTCATTTATTTAACTAACATAAACTGATCTTATTCATATATAAATACCTATCAATGCGTCATTATGTCAACTAAAGATCAGGGATGCTCCACTCACAAGTCATTTTCAATGTTTGATGTTACGTTATAGTAAAATAATGACGTTATGTATTCGTGTCGATAGGTGCCGAACATTTTAAAAGTATGGGACTCTCGTCTAGGCCGTAATTACGGTGTCTGGTTGTTAAAATGTGTGTCTGATAGTCGTATTTGCCCTTGTTTTTTTTTTTTGTTCTGAAAATTGTAAGTTCATGTTTGGAAAGAAGACTTGTTACATGGTATGTCTGCATACTACCCCTGGATGCTTGTAAAAGTTCCTTTCTTAATTACTGTAGCTCAGAGCATGATTTTCACAATTAATGAGTAAACACAGTCCCTCATTATATTTTATTGTAGCTGAATAGTTTGTAGCTAACTTGGATGCTGTCCAGTACGATTTCTTCATGTATGGAAAACGGCACACTAGTCTGACCCTTTCAGTGCCAGATGGGCTTTCAGTGCTAATGTGGATTGTTCACACGGACCTTTGGTTCCCAGAATAGACACTGTTTTAAACAGCGGTTTGCGTTCAATAATCTAGTTTTTGTGCAATAAATATACTGCAGTAGATGGTGATAATTGTGCTTCTGGCTATACCACCTTATGTTTTTGCTTTTTTCGTTTCTTGGTTATTTTTTGTAATACATTTTTTTTTGGTGTTTATCTGTATTTTTGTCCATGCTCATAGAAGCAGGGCTTGCACTGTACATGCGCTATCAAATTACTGAGTTTCCAGAAAAAATACTGAACTCTGGTTTTATATAAAACTTGTAGAAGAATGAAGAAGGAAAATTGTTGAATGGATTAATGGATTTAAATAGTTTGTAAAAGAAAGCTGAGTATTCACTCATGCTATATTCACACTATGGAGGGTTTTTGGTTGTGTTGCTGTGTCCGGAAGAGGCACAGGAGCTCTGCAGTGCTTATGTGCAGTGGAGCTGTCACCATCTTAGCATGATGTGCACTCGCTCTTGATCATATAACATTATTTTTTATATGGACTGTTTGGCTGCTTTTACTGGGCACACAGTGTTTATCATCATACCTGTCTGATGGGTACTTGAAGAAGCTGCAATGGTTTTGCTTTCCCTTCTGCACGAGTTAAATACATCTTCCTCTTCATACTTAATGTGTAGAGTGTTTTATTTGGGGTTTTTAGAGGGCAATGCGTATGTGCAGGCAAACAGGCAAGATATAATTGTTGAAACCAACACAAACTAGATTTAACCAGTTGTTTATGGTAGCTGGACAAATCTAGTGTGTGAGATCTTTATTTAAAGTTTATTACGATAGAGACAGTGTATCATTTACAGTGTTAAACCATTACATTTCACAGAAAATTGATTTCCAAAGGGATATTACAAAATGAAATCATGTACAGGATGATATGGATTTTAGATTTATGTTTCCAGTACTGTATATCAATTTTGATGCTCAAAATCCTAGCATTTTTGTAATTACAGTTACTTTATGTATGTTAAGTCAACAATGTTTTTCATTCAGTTTAAAATCTACCCCTTCAACATAACATAGATTTACCTAGCACATCATCCCACCAACACTGTTAATAGAGGAAGACGCTTTTATATGACTGCAAAATATAAGAATGTATTACAAAATTGTACGAATGCATACCAGGATTAGGATTGAGGAATTACATTTCAGGATCATTTTAATATTATGAAACATTCTTTTTACTGGACGCCATTAATTCGCATCATAGCCTTTGACATTATAACAGAATGGAGAGTCCCACTATTTGAATGATGTCTAGACTGTATAGATTTGCAAATGGTAATTAAACAGTCCATACTGGTATAAGACCTTTTGGACCAGAGTGTGATTACGACATGAAATATCTTTAAATGGGTGAAATCTGTATAATGCATTTCATATATTCTGGGATGTGCAATGTCTCTTCAGGCAGTCCTTCATCCTATTAGATTTGTTGCCTTTTTTCTGCTAGGTGAATTTTGGTTGAGGTTCTGTTATTAATCTAGGGAATATATGTATTGAGTGGTAAAGAAAAAAATTAATAAAAATAATTCTCTGGCTCCCAGTCCAGAATTTTCTTAGGTTGTGCACTGGACTTGGGTTTGACACAGTGCTTATATGTATATACAGTATATAAATGTGTGGCACTCTGTGATATAGTGATATATGGTTTTTGGAAATAGTTATGTGTACAACTATGAGATTAATACATACATGCATTTTTATTCTATCTGTCATACAATTTTGTGTTTCTTAGGAAATAAATAAAACATCTGAAGGTGTCAAAGCTGAAACAGAAGAACTTAAGAAAAAATGTGAGGCAATGACTTCTAGAATTCACCAAATGGAAGATGACATCATGATTGTGACTCAGAAGACCATTGCAAAGGAAACCGAACTGGAAAGGTATTACGTTATATATGTATTGTAAACTGTCCCGCTCCCGCTATTTTTCCTCAATAGCAAAACAGTACATTTAGAAAAAGAAAACGTACAAATCACTCTGTTGCCAGGTGAACAAAGTATAAACATTGATTTCATATTTTTTCATCAGCTTTTCAAATGATCCTAATCTGGCAAATAAACAAATAGAATGATTCGTCTTCAACTATTCCCATAGATTTTAATGGTGACTTCTGTAGATAAACCATTTGTAAAGTTTTTCTAACAGATTGTGATTATCCCAAAATATTAAATCATGGCCATATATTTTTAGATATCCACGACGACAAGCGTTTCTCTTTCAATTGTACAACTATGCATTTGCAATTTGGATTGCCAACTGGCAGTCTGGTAAACTCGCAATAATGTATTGAATTATATAGAATTCTGTTCTTTGTTAACAGGGAGTAAAAAATGTCTGCCAAAAAAAATACAAAACACAATTCTTTATGATGTATTCCTTACAGGGACTCTTCAAGCACCTTCAAATCTCTGCTTATGGTGCAATGTGCTCCCCTGTCCCTTTTTAGTTGCAGCCATTTCTGTCCACCCCCTTACTGACACAGGCAAGAGATGTGCTTCTGCTATCTATACAAATATTCATATGACATATGCATGCCATATTAGCCCCTCCACCTTCTTCTAGCTGGTATTGTAACTAGTTGTATTAATTAAAGAAAACGTTAATGAAACTAATCAGTAGGTAACACCACTATGCCTGCTATTAAATTGTGCAGTACTTTCATTCATATGCTTTCTTGCATGAAACTACAGCTTACTGCAGGACTATGTAGTCTCTAAAACCTGCTGAGCAGAGATTGGTGGGCTATACACAGCTCTCCCATTGAGAGCAGCAGGCAGCCAAGGATAGTCTGAGAATTCTCATCCATTACCTGGCTCCTGCATAGAACTCCACCAGGGGATGTCTAAGTGTATTGGAATATGGAATAGGAGGTTCTCTCCAAACTAGTGCTCTTGGGCCATTTCAGTATTTCTTGGTGTGGCATGTCTACCATCTGACCCTGATCTAGGGCTGCTGCAATTTGTTTTAGTGTTTGTTATATCAAAATATAAAAGAGGGTTACCAAGCTAATGTTATGCAGAAAATGAATATCCAAGCATATACTAAATAGATATGCATACTTATAAAAAAACATTTAGCTAGGGCCACCAAAATAACTCAATTCCATTTAAAAAAAAAAAAAAATAACCCTTATTTTGAAACCTTTTAAAAATAAATATGTTTGATTGTGAAAGTGTTCTGTGCAATGTCTGATTTTGCGTTTTAAATAATGTTCTTGTTTTATACTTTGTTTCTCATATTTTAGTATAAGAGATAAGCTGAGAAAAGTGACACTAGACAAAGAACATCTGGAATGTCAGCTGAAAAATGAGAAGGATGAAAAAGAACTATACAAGGTAAACATTTGAAGATCTTTACATTTCTTCAGTTGTGGAGCATATTAATGTTTTTAAAGGGACACACTAAGTTGGATTTTTTTTGTTTTACTATAATGCATTAACAAATGATGCAAGTGTGGATCCCTATGCTCTAGTGACATATGCAACAATTAGAACATAACTGTCTTCAATGGGAGACGCATGCTGTAGTTCAGTGCTTCTTCATTATAGGGACACTATAGGCATCAAAACAACTTTAGCTTAAAGGGACACTATTAGCACCCAGTCCACTTCATCTCATTAAAGTGGTCTGGGTGCAGTGCCCCTGTTCCTCTTAGACCTGAAATGTAAAACATTGCACTTTTAGAGAAACTAAATGTTTACATTGCAGTACTAACTGCCTTTAGTGACTGTCACCAGACAGCCACTTGGGGCCCTTCCTGTAGTCTTATGGAGTTTGACTCTGTGAAACAATGCTGGATGTCCTCACGCTTTGCATGAGGACATTGAGCATCAAGCAAAACCCCGTAGGAGAGCATTTAGTCAGTGCTTTCCTATAGGGAATGGTAAATGTGTGTGAAGCTCTCACCGCACATTAGGTCCCACCATTGACTGACCTTGGTGAAGGAAGAGTGCAACCCAGTACAGAGGGACATTGGAGCTTGAACCAGTTAAGTTGCTAAAAGTTTTTTGTTTTGTTTTAAAAACCATTTTAGGGGGCAGGGAGTTACATCTTTGTATTCCTAACACTGTGTTCTTTTAATAAAGCAGTTTGGGGGTATACATGCCTCTGCACTGCCTTTTAGGAGTTAAATCCCATTTGTTTGTTATGCATCCCTAGCCACACCTACCCTGGCTGTGACTGCATGATAAAATTAAATTTTTAATCAGATGTTTACTTTTAGAAGTTTTTGTCTCCTCTGCAAATTTACTTAACCACACACAGGAGGCTCCTGCTGGCTCTAGAACGGTATTGACAGACCAGGAGAAAATACATGGTAAATTAAAGAGACTGTGCAATAAAAGAAGTATAAACATTAGATCTCTCTTTACAGGAATTTTTTAGGAAGGCTGTGTAAGTCACATGCAGAGAAGGTGTGACTAGGGCAGTTTAAACAAAGTGATTTCACTCCTAAATAGCAGAGAATTCAGCAGTGAGACTGCATGGGCATGATCTATACAACAAAACTGCTCAATTAAGATAAAGTTGTTTTGGTGCCTCTAGTGTTTTGGTGCCTATAGTTTCACTTTAAAGTGATTAAGAGCTGATCAGCTCAGCCGTACTGTGGTTCATTGTCTTATAGGAAAACTCTCATCAATATTTATTATCATTGCAAATAAACAACTAAGTGTATTAGTATCTGAATGTGTATCCCTTGCTTTTTTGGGTGGTCATCTTTAAGTTCCCTTTGGTTGTAAGCACTACTTATCTGCTAAAGCCATGAACAATATGAATGGCTGAACCTAGTTCAAAGCACATTTTAGAGATGCCCATCACTTGCACATGACATGTGAATACACTTCTTGATTAACTGCATGATCTTTGGTTAGAAAAGCAGTACTTTATTTTAAATAATAAAAATTCATGACAGTATTCCTTTAATTTTAAGTCCTCTGTGGCTGCACAACTATCTGTTGTTTCTGTGTTGTTCTAATAAAGTGACCCTGCGTGCATAACTTTTACTGCCCACTGACTGAACCATACAGTTTACTGTATTCTTATAGAGCATGGGGAAATAATATCTAGTCTGAAGTCCCAGAATTGCAAAATATAAATGAGTTTATCCACTCCACATTAAAATGTTTCTGTTAGAAAATGAATCCTGACCTGTGCAATGTATGACAAGTGCAATTTTATAAGACTTGCCTATTTGAGATTCTAGTAGAAGTGTGAATGTATTTTAACAGAATAGATATTTAATTTGACTCTCAACGCCATACATAGGAATCCTATAAATAAAATACATGTTGACGCCACTCTCCTTGGTACTACAGTGAATTGTTTAAAGTTCCTAGTCATCTGTCACATTTTCTGCAAACACCACACAAGTGACATGTCTGCTTCTAAAGAGATGGTGAAAGGGAACAGAGAGAGAGCTACATTACCTGTAGCTTTCTCTCTCTCTTTGACGCCACCATCCCGTGCTGAACCTCCATCTTTCTTTCCTGGCAGATGAAACCACCAAGACCTGCATCATTTGTATACTCTCACAAGGAACAGTCACAGTAAGATGCCATAGTTATTGTGCAACATGCCTTTACTACTGCAGCCATCACAAGTGACAGCTGTGATATGGCAATGAAGCCAACTTGCTAGAAATCTGCATTTTGCTATGTTTTGCTAAAATTCTGAACATAAATGAGAGAGTATTCTATGCTTTGTCTTATGTATATTTTGTGTTGAACTTTCAGTGAAATTCCAACCCAAGCTATGAGTTCTACATAAAGGCAGACTGGTTTAAAGAAACCTGCCACTGAAAATTCTGTTGCTTTTTTTTTAAAACAATTTGCTTCACATACCCCAAAAGAAAAAAATGAATTTAAAAAAAATTTTTTTTTAGGGGTATATGAAAAAAAAAACAAACAAACAAAAAAAAGCTTGCAAAGCTGCAGACCTGCTGCCTGCAGACTTTGTTTGTTGATACACCAGTCACTAAGAAGCCTCCGTGCTGGAGCCGTGATCATGCGCATGCATTTGCTGCTTTCCTGTGCTTCACAATGAGTTGTAATACAGCACACTAAGAAGGCCAGAAGGCAGGTGCATGCTATCTCAATATGCTTGCTGCTTCTGTTAGCTCTGTGGGTGGTGTTTCAGTTTCTATTGAAATCAACACTTTTTTATAAATTGTCACAAATATGACAGACTTCAGGCACCTGAAGCACTAAACTAAAGTCCTTTATGTGTCTGCAGTATTATTTATTTGTAATAGAATTGTAGATTGATTTATCTGAACTTTTTTTTTTTCATATCGGATTTGACAGGTCAGGTTTTTTTTTTTTAGAATATTGCTAATGATGAAAAGGGCATAAAATAAAGTTTTTTGTACATTCCATTTATGGAACATGTATGTCTTCTCAGTTGGCCTCTTTTTCATAGTTTGTTTTAAACCTCATTCCGCAGTTAGCAGAGGGTAGGAGGAAGGGTCTCTGACCAGGGACGGACTGACAGTGGCCTGGGCCCTCTGGCAAAATTAGGACCCGGGCCCCCTGCAGACCTATATATATATGCTGGTGTAGATGTACCATGTATTTGATTGTATGTGTATGTAAATTGAATGTATGTTTCTGTGTGTATCTTTACTGTGAACCCTAGAGTAAGTGCCTGGTGTATATATGTCTGTGTAGTGTCAGGATATGTGGATTCAGAGTATATTTAAATACATGTTTTTTTAAAAATAGGGTAGTTTTTATATATGTGTTTGTTTAGCATGGCAGTATGAATAAGTGTGTGTGTGTGTGAATTGTGGCAGTGTGTTTGTATGAGGTATGCAAGCCACCAAATATTGCGTCTTGAATTGCAAACCAGGTGTTACAAACTACAAGCCGGGGGCGGAGCCTGGGTGTGGAACTGTTCAGACGCGTGCAGCATGAGCTCCCGTCTAAATCCTTAATTCAGTCGAAATTAACCCAACTCTTAAGCAACCAAATCCCCCAAAATTGCACCACCCACGTTGGGGATGCAAGGGAGATTGCACCGACCCTACTCACAAAACGCTGAGCTAACGGGAACGTGGGCTGCATCACCGGGGCCTACTGCAGCGACAACCAGCCTGTTTTGCGACCTAATTGGAGGCGAGGGCGCGGGTGAGGCGGCCGATCACCCAGCCTGGAGCACCAGGGAGGCAGACTCTATCACTGCGGAGGACCACCCACGAGCCTTCCTCTCCCCCCCACCCCCCTGCCGGTGAGGGATATCCCGGCTCCAGCAACTAACCGCTGGCAAGCTGAAGCACCGCATAACCCAGCCATTCCGAGGCAGACGCCCAGCTCCACCACTGAACTTAAGATGGCAGCGGAAGCACCTACGAAGGCGACACGAGGCCCGCAAGCAACACTAGAAGAACGGCTAGATACATTGTTCAACAATTTCTGGCGGATGCTACAGGACAGAGGGGCACAGTCTCACAGGGAGCAGGGGAGAGAGAATACACCTCCTTACCCTCATGTCCCACCGGCAGACAAGCGGCGATGCAAGCCCAGGGTCCCCGGCACCGTGCAACAGGGGTGGCGGTCGACCAACTCACCAGGCACCCGCCCACGCCCTAAATGGCCCAAAGCCCACTCCAAGCACCCAAGGCAGAAGATCCGGAGGGGAAAGACCCTGAGACACGGTCCACGAACTCAGCTGCAGAAACCCCCTCCAAAGGCTGAGCACACTATCTCTCAAGCTCCCGCTCGCGGATGCGAGACCGACCGGAGCAGTGAAAATTTATGCACTCCGGAAAGACCCGGTGGGACGAGCAACTGAGACCTTTAACCCCTGCAGCGCCGGCAGTCACAGCGACTGGCATGCTCCCCACACGGCTCAGAAGCCATACGAAACCACAGAGGGCCCCAGGATATCAGATGGGAACACCACTCACCTACCTCACCAGAACAGGCCCCTACTACGACGGGCGGACGTGCCAGCCGCAGGAATCAGCGACGCTGCACCTTGCTGTGCCCCAGCGGGACTCTCACGCACCTCCAATATCTTTCCCTGTGCTAGGTATAGGCTAAAAGTGGATCCACACGGCAAGAACCACAGAGGTACACACGTGTAGCCTCTACTACAATAGACGCTAGATATGCCATATTGCAGCCTCCTAAACAGAGACTCATTACCAACGCAGAATTGTAAAGAAATGTTCACTGTTTGACCACTCTTATCTAGCTAGCAATCTCACAATACGCCTTACATACCTGTATAATGCTGTACTGCACACACCATTCATGCTATCACATAGCCTGTCAGTTAACCATTTATTGAAGCTGAGCTCGGCTGCCTGGCACTCATGTATAACTCGTCTTCTTTACACACGCAATTTACAAGCATGCATCATACCTATGCCTTCACATAGAAGCACATGTTTAACGGCAAAGATTACACTCTGTGTTCCAGTTATTCTTAATGAATCTCACAATTGCCGACATAACTAATCTACTCGCAACGAATTTAATCACGCATACAACCTGTCTTATAATTTAAAAAATGTCCAACTGTTTATCGCCATGACATTGTATACATTATCTTGCCTGTGTCTGCTGTCGTGGCACCACAGGATTGTTTGTAATCTTTACTGCACCAAAAATAAAGAATTGAAAAAAAAAAAAAAGAAAACTACAAGCCACCTTAAAAGAACACTATAGTGTCAGTAATACAAACACTATAGGTTTAAAATAGTCGTTTAGGTCCCCGGCCCCCCTTACTCGCCCTGTTAAAAAGGTGAAATACTTACCTTTTTTTCAGCACCGCCTGGGTCTCCTCATAGCTGACCCCTCCCCACTCTGCCTCCTTGGCTGAGATCATAAAATTAGATGATCTCAGCCAATCCTATGCTTTGCTATAAGAAAGCACTGGAAGGCTATTGCACATGCGTGGCAAAATGACATCCTGCATTGAATCAATGATGAGGAGCGTTCACAATGGGCAGCACTGACCCCCACCCGAGTCTTACTTTTGGCCAGGGAAGAGGGAATTCTTATCTTTGGAGTGGATGCTGCACATGCTGCTTGTAACACAGATCAGGTCAGCTCCGCCTGCATGATGTTACTTCCTGCAGAGCCAGCCACACGGAGCTGCCCTGATCAGTGTTACAGGCAGCTAGCTCCGTGTGGCTGTGCTGATCTGCTGGCAGAGGCTCTGCTCCTGGAGCCTCTGCCAATTTCCTTCAGCCACACAGACAGGCACACTGAGGGGCAACCTAGTGGAGGCTTTTGGGAATGCCCTTTAGCTGTCCCTCAGTGTGCCCAGCAAAGGAGAGCAGATTTTTAGCAGCAGTGGCCTGCACTTACTGAGTGCAGGCTAGCTGGGGAGATTAACTCCCCAGCTCAGCCATTACTGCACTGCAGCAGGGGCGGGCCCCCCAGAGCATCTGGCCCTCGGTCCATGACCGATTTGCCCGAGTGCTCAGTCCACCCCTGCCTCTGACTGTTTGATGTGTTGGGGCTAGAAAGCCAGAATTTAACAGCTATGTATACAATTTAATTACATAATTAATCCCTCAAGGACCAAATATAGTATTTAGCAGTCAGGCCCTTAAAGACCCAGTGCCGGCATGGAATGTCCAGCTTGTTTGGTACAGCCGTGCAGTTGTTAATTTAGTAAGACATCCCACTTTGCTATAGTCTGCTTAAAGACCGGACTGTTATGATGACATTAACGGCCATGTGTCATTAAGGGGTTAAGATAATGATTGTTCACCATATAGTCAGTCTAATGCTTAGACTTTAGTTTTTCTAGCTGTAAAGAATAAATCCACAGACTGTTCAGAGTGATGAACACACAGTGATTTTCTACTATAGAGACTTATAAAACAATTGGTCATGACCTAAAATTAAAGGGTGAAAGGTTTATATTAACAATAGAAACAAGGCTCTTCACATAGAGCTTGGATAACATATGGAAGCATTTAACTATAGAGACTGTGTGCTGTGGATGATGTCAGCTTGCTTTTATGTTTTTGTTTGTTTTAAATGGCGTAGTGTACTCTGAACCAAAAAAATGGAAAAGGAAATCAAATTCTGCCAGACACTTGACTAATGAATCAATTTTATTCGTTTAAATCTGCAATTCCACACATCATGAACATGTTGCGTTCAAGTTTCAGGAGACTTTACAGGCATCTCACCTTGGGGTTTTTTGCTGAAAAAAATGCACAAAATGTGAAGAACTCTGCAGTGTTACTATTTATAACAGAGGTGAATAGAATGCCAATATTTATAATAATCACCTCTGACGAAGGCTAATTGCCGAAACGCGTCAGGTGCTGTGGACTTCAACTTTATGGGACTTCTTTTACAATATTCCTGTTTTTATTTGTTTCCTGTATTTTGGAAAATAACGTTTGTAACCCCCTGATTCTGCGTCCTGGAGGTACCTTATACAGGATACTAAGGTGGAGTGCCCAGCTGAAGTCTACTTTGTTCAAGGCATGCAGTTTGAGCCATCTTATTAAGTGGCTCTCTTTATGTGAGTGGGACCAACACATAGATTGTAATATTTGAGTTTAAACTTTATTACCATATGTCTTTCTTCTTTGTTTAATTTCAGAGAATTATATGACTGTCAATTTAGGTAATATTTATCTATCTTTTTGTGTCCTCTCACTATTGTTTATTTTCTTGTTTATTGCTATCTTTTTAGTGGTTATTGTGGCCCACCTAGGTGATTGAATCACCACTATTTTTTTTTTTTCAGGTGTTTTATTACACGTTGTCATACACACATATTTGCTTAAAGTAAATAAAAATAAGTCAAAGTAAAATAAAACTTCAATCACATGCTTAGATCCCCCATGGCATGTATAGAACTTCCATTTTACAGAAAGCCCATGTTACCCATTTACAAATCCAATCACACTTAAACTCTGTTATACTGTTTCCGCAACATCGAGTGAATGCAAAATAGCACACCTTATTTTTACTTTTCGTATTTCCTGCGCACACATACGTAGATATCATTATCAATGTTCTTCTATTTTAAACATAACTTTTAAATAAAAGCATAGTGAAATCAGACACCTGTTATTGGGTCTTGTCCGTGTGACACTGTCCTGTATACATTAATCTAGAGGGAGCAGGGCTGTGAAATAGCTATATTTTTTTAACTCTTGCATTCCGGTAGTGTGTGGCAACACCATTCTGGAATATAGAACAGTTATTTTAAACAAACCTGACTTCAGTTATATTTCATAAATTGCTAAAATTACTGGAGACCTTTCTGTCCCGCTTCACTCTTTTAGAACTGTTTACTTCTTACCTGTGGTCCGACACGTGCCACTCCTCATCTCTACTACATCTAATGGAGAGATGGAAATTCCTAATGCAGGGCCAGCTCATTGGCTGAGAGCGTTCGCTAATCCCTCTCAGCCAGTGAGTTAAGCCCTTCACCGCAATGCTTACGCTTCCATTTATCCATATGAAGTAATGCAGAAGGTGAGCATTGCACTGCGGTCCTCACGTAAAAAGTCATAGCGTTCTAAAACTATTTGACTCTTTACAATGAGGGGGTGTTACCAGGTACAGTAAGTGCTAAAGCTTGCAGTAGTGGTTATGGTACTTGGAGTATTCATTTAAAGAAAGAAAGAGCACTCATGAACTACAAAGCACAATTTCAGCTTGCATTGGTAAGGTAGACCGACTAAAATTTCAGTTCTTATATGTTAACTGTGTCAGTGAAATTTCCAAATAGGAACTGAAATTGAAAACTGCGGTGTTGACAAATAATTCATTACTTGAAGTCCCGTCTCTAATACAACTGTACAATATTTACACACACTGGAAAATTAAAAACTGTAAAAGAACACTATTGTCACCCAGACCACTTCATCTCAGTGAAATGGACAGGGTGCTGTGCTCCATTTTTTTTTTTTAAAATCCTGGAATGTAAAGCAATTCTTATTTTCGGAACCATAGTTTCCCTTCAAAGAGCACCATCATTTCCCAGAATTTGTAATATTATGCCTATCTCCTATATTTAAAAGGATACTGTAGTGCCAGGAATACAAAAATAGAATAAATAATAATGAGACCAAAAATAAAGTATATACAAGTGATAGTGCACGAACGTGCATCACAAAAGGCACCGAAACGCGCGTTGGGCATTCTGTTCATTTAGGCTATGGGCACTGGGCACTTGTGGATTTAGCATTTTTTATTTTAATATGATTTGTATTACCTTTTGATTTTCACTTTGTTATTCTCTACTGCTATTCCTGTCTAGTCAGTTTAACAGGGGGTGAGGCTTTTATAATTTGTATTGTCAGTTTATTTTAAACTGACCCTTTGATTCTATACTGCCCACTCTCTATATCTTTCTACTGCCAATATCTCTCCTCTACAGCTGGGTTTATACTCTCTACCTATCTATGCCAATTCAGGTTAGACAGTTGGGATTATGATTAGGGTACTAATCAATTTGAAGCACAGAGCCTGGGCTAAACTATTTAGGGTACAGTTTTACTGAGAGTAGTTTTGGAGACATACCAGGGTTAGGGGACAATATTGGGATTTACCCTTTCCATTTCTAGCCATTTTTTCTAATAAAGCTTTATTTTAGGATTGAGCATCATACATACATATATATATATATATATATATATATATATATATATATATATACATACCCCTACCCTGTCCTTCATCTCTTGATGCATAGTAGTATTTTTATCACTTGTATATACTTTATATTTGGTCTCATTATTATTTATTCTATGTTTGTTTACTAGCCAGCATACCATTATTATTATTATCCCTACATTACTATGTTTAAATCCAGGAGATGCCTTATTCGCACTGAGTACAACAGCATCGGTTCTCTTTGTCTTTTGTATACTCTAGGAACTGGGGTTAAGCTCCTTGAGACCCCTGGAGTCTCTTTGCGGTACCTAAGAGTTCAGGTTGCACCAGGCACTACCACCCTTAGGGTTTAGCGCATGGGAGTGTACCCTTTGTCTTATCGTCTCTGTCCTTCTTCCCAGGAATACAAAGCTGTATTCCTGGCACTATCGCACCCCCTGGCACACCCCTGCCTCTCGTCCCCTCTGACGTTCTGCGACGAACAGACGCTAATTCGCATGCGCGGCAATTGCTTTAGACCTCCCCCTTGGGAAAGCATTGAATCAATGCTTTCCTATGGGGAAAAATCTGACGCATAGCATGAGGACGTCCAGTGTCAGGTACCAAAGGTCTGTATTGATCCAGGAAGCCCCTATAGTGGCTGTCTGGTAGACAACCTCTGAAGGCAGACTTAGAGCAAAAGTGCAAAAGGGACAGTGCACCCAGACAACTTCAAGTAGCTAAAGTGGTCTGAGTGCCTTTTGTGTCCCTTTAACATGTGTATGACGTCTGCAATAAAATTAAATGTACAAATCAACATTGTCAAATTTACTTCTGTCCTGGATACACAGTGCTTCTATCTTAAGCTTGTTTTGATAGGCTTTTTAAATTATTTTTTAAAATATTAATATATATATAAAAAATCCTATATTAAAAATAAAATGAATATATATATATATATATATATATATATATACATATATATATGAAAATATTAAAATATATATTTTTCTAAATATTAAATCCTGAAAAGCTTTTTCAAAAAATATTAAATTAAGGCATTAGTTCCTTGTCAGTCTCTGTTGTATGTATAAATTCTCCCCTTGTACAATGTTTCTTTTTCCCCGCTTCCAGTGCGTGTATGTGTGCGAGCGTGTGTGTCATAGGACTTCATACAGATGCATTATTTATTACCTTTAACAGTACTGCCAAACCATACGAAGCATCTTAGGAATCCGGTGACTGATTGGTTGAATAATGTAATGTCAAATCCATCTGTTACCCTTTAATATCATTTCAAATTGTTTTGTTCACAGGTTCACTTGAAGAATACCGAGATAGAAAACACCAAGCTACTTACAGAAGTACAGACATTAAAGAACTTAGACACAAGCAAAGATAACTTAATTTCACACTACAAGGAAGAGCTTGGCAAGATGAAGCTCTGTCTGGCGGAGAAGGAAAAGCTTCAAACAGAGCTTCTGCAGCATTCTGCAGACAAAGTAAAATACCCTTTGTTTTTTTATTGTAAAGCATTAGTAATGTTCATAATATTTATGAAACTAACCATTGGAAGATGTTAACCGAATTCCATTTCTACAAATATTGTAATAGCCAGATTCTTTTAACAGGGAAAAGCTCAGCAAGGACTCCATCAAACAATATTCACTCACCAATGTCTAGTGATGAGTGGACATTTTGAACCTTGGTGCCACCTTTAAATGGGTCAAATGTCATCCTGGTCCCAAGTGCTACTAAACTTGATCTGTAGTTTTCCAAAGCCTCATGACCTTAACAGTAGTACAGTCTATTTCTGAGGCATAATTTTTGGGGCATAATAACATTTTACGAAGTTATGTAATTATTCTTTCTCAGATATTACATTATAACATCAGACATAAAATACGGAGGCCAATTCAGTTGTCCTTATGTCGCAATCCCATGTTCAAAATCCCCACTAAAAGACTCTATGTAAGCCACCAGGTGAAGTGCTTTTAGCACCCGTCATATTAATTATTACAAATCTATAAATCAATGAGTAACATTTAAACAAGTAATAAAAGAGTAAAGTTTGGCTTTCATTGACCAGCAAAATTGTTTATTGTTGATCTGTTCAACATATGAAATGCCATGCTAAAGGTGCTTTGTATATGTGACTTGCATGGTGTTTTCAGTGTGGATTTAGTTGGTAAAGGCCCATGTGACATTGACATTGCAAGTTTTGTTTTTTGCATATTTAATATTTGTATAAGAACTATTTATATCTGTGTGTCCCTTTCAGTTTCTGCAAAAGTTGATGTCAGTATTCCTTGAAAGAGTCAAAAGAGAGAAAAATATGATTTTACCCCATTTTTGGTTAGCCTCACATTTGTCTGCCTATCTGAATTCAACTGCTCCTTAAAGATTTGCTTATTGTTGTCCCTCCTAGTCTTGTCTCCATAACCTTATCTGTTAACTGCTTTATTAAGCTAAAGTTGTTTAGGTGACTATAGTGTTACTTTAATACAACCCCAGTATCTCATTGACCTTACGTCCCTGTATTTCCTTCTGTCTGTTCAGTTATGTGTCCCAGAACTGATCTGTATTTATACACAGGCATCATACAACCGTGTTCTAATTCTCTATGCAGCTTTCTAAACGAAAGAATAGGTAGAAGAAGTGATAAAACTACCACAGCATTACTTTTAAATAACCTTATCCAATTGTATTTTATTAACGTACAAGTGTAGATTTATTTATTAATGTTTTGCTTTTTAATTTTCTTTAGGATAATGTATTTATTTTAAAGCAACAGCTACGCAAGTTGGAGGATGACCACCAGTCTAGCAGGCAATCAGCTTCCTTAATGTCTAAGGAACTAAGCGATGCGGTGAATATTCGTGATAGAACCATGGCTGACCTGCATACTGCTCGCCTTGAGACAGAGTGTGTGAAGAAACAGCTGGCAGACATTTTGTCTCAAGTCAGTGCGCGAGACGTGCAACTTCCAAAATCCACCGTAACCCCTGCGATAAAGGTTCAAATGAAAATGGTAAACTCATCTTCACTTGATACATTTTCATTGGGAATTAATCCAGAACTTCATAATCTGTAACATGTCTGCTAAGGTTTGGTTCATACAGAAGCAAACATTGAGTTTACACAGTGTGAACACATTAAACCTGGAACACTAACAGAACACACTGAGGCATTAAACTAGGAATTGAAAAGAATTTACATAGAAACTGTGCATTTGTAAGACAAAATACCCAAACTAAAATATTTTCCAAGTCAACTAACTTGGCCTAAAGTTTGCAGTGCTCTGTGTCTAGTCCCCATAGTGACAGGCTTTTACAAAAATTAAACGCTGTATGAGAATCATTGCAATTGCCGCACGTGTTCCCTGTGTCCATGCAATGGATTAATAAGGAGATCAACAGTAACGATGACTTCCCAGGAGCTGAGCGGAGCTGCAGTGAAGGTCCCTCATGCAGTCAGAATTTGCATATATTTTATTCTTTAATTTAACTTAACAGGTGTTTTTTGTTTAAAGATCAACTAACATTGACCTGATTGAATGAATAATTTGAATTTAGTGTTTGGTTCTGTATCTTTCAAGCCTGTATATCCTACAGGAGATGGCTGAAATAATCAGCAGGTTGCTAAACTAAATGTATCCATGACTAATTAAAAGGTCGGTTTTGATTCTCTGGAATTCAAAGGACAAGAATGCATCAATTCCTGTATAAAGTACTTTTGTTATGTTTGCTCTTATTAGGATGCAGAAAATGCTATTGTGGAGCAAGAACTGCGGAAGGAGGTGGAGGACCTAAAGCGAAGGCTGCAAATGAGAGAAGAAAATTATAAAGAGAAATTCAAAGAATGCCAGAAACTACAGAAACAAGTAGTAAAACTGACAGAACAGCTGGTATGTATTCTCCAGCATGTATTTGATAATAACCTAGACTCAATGTTTTTAAATGTGCAAAAATTCGTCCACTCTGTGAAACAGCCTGGTTAATGAAATGACAGACACCTTCTTTTAGCTCACAGGTGAGCAAAGGTAGATCCCCAGTCGCTGAATCTGTACATCGTCCATGATGCTGTGCCAGTTTTAAAGCTAAACATAGCTGCATTAATCTTATTGGTTTGTTCCAGGTGCTGCTACTGCTTGAAAGCTCATTAGCTCTGTAGGATTCACTGCCTCTGGATCTGATTGGGTGTCACACCATTGGAGTCATAGTTTTGTACTTTCTAATACATTGATTATATCTGTTTCTTTGACATATTTTCCACATGCTCCATTTTGCTCTATCAGAGGTCAGCTGACTTTTCAGATAGCCAAGATGTAGCCCCCAAACCGTAGTACAACTATAGTTTACGTTATGCTTTACCCACCGTAACAACTGGGGGGGTTGGTTTTAGGCCATCACACTTTTACCGTATTCAGACACTCTTATATTGATGTTTACCATGTACAATATGTTCAGTTATGTAATGCATGTTTTGTTTATTTTGTAATTTAGAAAACTGCAGAAAGTCATCAGAAGGAGTTAGATCTTTATTTGAATGTTGACACTACAGCAGAAATGCAACACTTTACTCCACCAGGTAAGTATTTTAAATTAAATTTAAAAAAAATGCTAAATATGTCTCCATGATTTGAAGCTTGAAAATTAGACTTTAAAGGGACACTCTAAGCATACATACAAATTTAGCTTAATGGAGTAGTTAGGGGCATATATAACGCTCCTGTGGGCATAAGCTTCATACAGCAGTTTCAAGACATTGCGATACAATATGGCTGAAACACAATAATGTTACAAGTAATGAGTGTACAGTGCCCTTTTTTAAAGTTATATAGGTATGGTTAAGAAAACATGCAAAAATCAAACAGCAAAACTAGTCTGGTAGCAGCAGTTATTAAATTAGCATCTTCAGTCTATAAAGCATATGCACGGAGACTGGATTAAGATAGACACATGAAAGTTACTGTTAGTTATAACCAAGCTTATACGTTGTAATATAGTAATTTACAATAGATATTGCTGTGTCCCTGCCAGAGAGTAACAAGCTGCCTGAGATATATAGGCTATGCCTGAGACCAGACTATTAAAGGTTAATACCAACCCACCAGCAAGAGCTCACTAATATAGTAGTTATTTCTATGCGTTATTATATAATAAAAAATTATAAATGATCAACTGAAATTAAGTAAAACAGAGGAGCTGCGGTGCAATCGGTTTGCAATAGAGCTTGATGGGCCAGTGGGCGAGAGAATGAGATTAGGCATATAAGAAACAGGCCAGTCTAGCAACTGTGATACTGCTGGTGCTGAACTGGGATATGGGTTCACGGCTCCATTTGGTCTGCATAAAATAATGAGTGTTAAGAGGGTTAGCTGAACAACTATATAGAATGGAACAACATAAAACATAACAATTGCCTCTGGGATCACATGCACGGGGAGCGGATCTATTTTCTGTTGAGGTCACAGTGTCATCCTACTCCCACTATCGGTACGCCTAGTGTGGAGTACGGCAGTCCGTAGGGGGTTGCAGCTTGGCAATGTCGGGTCAGGGCATCATCACTTCTCTGGATTTGGGCATAAGTCGGTTGCTTTATCTTGTGGGCTTGATCACTGCAAGTCTGGGTCTGTAAAGGCCACAGATGCTTCTACTGGTACAGATGGCTTGCAGGTCTCCGGTGGGGCTGTAGCTGGAGTGCGACATTCTGTTGCCGACCTGGGTTGGAGCGTGGACTCCTGACACCGTGCGTGATGACACGCAGCTCTGCCCTATCAAAGCTGATGGGGTGCAACCCTCCCCCTTCTCGCAGATGGAAAGGTGTTGAGCCCCTGTTCCAACGGCTTGGGTTTATGTGCTGGCAGAGGGGCAGGAGCTTGTCTCCCTGAGGCGGTTTGCTATATAGTAGATTTTGTCCTCAAACTTGTCGTAAGCTTGAGGCAGCAGCGAGTCTGTCGCCAATTGCCTGTCCTGTCGGGCCCAGAAGTCCTTGAATATTGCCTCCAGTCTCAGAAAGGGCACACCGTGACCCTGCTTTCTTCAGCGCAGGTTAGTGTCAGGCTCTGTACCATTAGGGAAGGCCTCCCTGCTATTTTGACAAGCTTGGGTGTGAGTCCTTTAGTTGCAGGAGCTGTCAGGGTTGGTATCAGTTTCTGGATCAGCCCAGCAGGGACCCGGTAACCCCCGCCGGAGTGAAGGTAGCCCGCACTTCAAATTTAAGAGCGAAGAAGTCGGCCCTCCTTCCCCAGCCCAGTCGTCTTAGGCCTCAGCAAGCTTCCTCTGTCTCCCCGAAGTCGGAAGATTTCGAGTAAGGTATTGGTAGGTTCTTCACAGCACTCCCCGTTTAAGCAGTGTGGAATCAGCCCGATTTGGGTGCCGTGGTTGATCATTAACCCCAATAATCGGTGAGCCAAGCTGGAGCTCGCCCGATACACATCTGGTCAGCATGAGGCTTAGGCTCCACCCCTTAAATATTTTTGTTAATGCAGTGCTAACCACACATCCACTTATTGTGACTTACACAACTTTCATATACACTTACAATATTTTAGGTCTTCACTTATTGCACAGTTTGTTTAATTTAGTACTCTTTTAATTGCCTGCTAGAGCCCGCATTAACCTTTTGTGTGTAATTAAAGTTCATTTAACAAAGCAGGAGAAAATTACTTCTATAGTAAACACACTGTGTTGTAAAATCATATTGGAAATTTGAGTCACATCTGGGCTTGGGCTGCATAAACAAAAGAGGTTTACCTCCTACATGACAGAGAATTGAGCAGTAAGAATGCATGATCTGTTTTTAAAGTGACTCTTTATGCAGATTGAAAGGATTATATATGTATATTCAAATTTTTGAAGCCACACTGTGCCTTATGGTAACATAGTATGGTTAATTTTGTTAAAATGGCTGCAGCATATACTTTCTAATATGTTTCACCAAACCAAAAACCAAACATGCGGTACACACAGAATAAACAGAATATGCAAAGATCAGTGCTTTTATACCAGCATTGACGGTTTGTGTTTCTTTAAATTTCTGTCCGAATTCAAATGTAAAAAATCATACAAGAATATAGCGTAATATTACAGACAATACAATAATCTTACTCACATTTCGGCTGAGCTTATAAAGAAAAGCCCCCAAACTGCAGAACATTGTACCATCTACAGTATACCTGCACAACTTGGCAGTAGGTAGGGGCCAAAAAGAATATTGACAAACTTCTTTGAGCCACAGAAAGTTTTTAGTTGATAGATAAACCATATTATAAAAATTACTTTGCTAAGCGGTACAAGTCTGAATAAATTTTTCAGGTTTTCTTACAATTAATTGGACGTATTATACTTCTTGTCAGCAATCCATTTCTCTGTCTCTCTTTGGCCCCTTCCCCACCCATCTGTGTAATTTTGTGTCCATCCTCCGTGTAGCATAGCTGAGCCTTGGACCATGGTATAGGAGCGCATTAAACCTCTTCGCGGTTTGATAGGAAGCAGTTTAGCACGCTCAGTGAGCACTTCCTGTCATACCAGGTAAAGGTTAGAGAAGCTTCTCTACCGAGGTTCGCGGCTTGACCACGCTACAAGGAATGACTGGCTGGAGGGGAACCTTGTGCAGTGCACTCCCCTCCTGCCAGTCAAACGGATTGTGCGCCCCTCAGCCCGTTGTGACCTAGGATGGCTGCCTGTGCCGCCTTATAGTAGCTATGCCCCTGTCCTTGCAAGCCACGCAAAATCCTTTATTGCGCAGAATGTTGTGCAGGTCTTGTGTACAGGATGGTACCACCTGTTTCTTTAAATAGGATCAACCCTTCTATCTCCTTCACTTGTATTGCCTCTTGCAGGTAGATGGCAACCGGCATTTGTTTTAAACGCTGTTTAAGAGATTCAGTGTATGTTGCTATCTCACATTTATTTCAAGTAAGCTGCTCTGATTGACACCAACTGTTTTTATTACTTTTATCATTGAATCCTGATAAATTGTGCTTTTAAAATTTGGAATTCTGTTTATATTCATTTTGAGGGGGGGGGGGAGGGGCATATCTATGGACACAAAGCTCTATATTGTGGAGTGATATTTTCACACTCCTGAAAAATTCTTAACATCTTTTATTTTGGATACTGTATCTGTAGATAATATGACTAGATAGTACTTTGTATTTGTATTTTGCATGCTTCTGGCTACCTGCGAGAGGGACTATAACTGCATTTTGTTATGGTGGTTATAGTGCTTGTGGTGTCTTTTTTAAATTACAAGGGAGTTGTGCATTATGTTAGCTCAAGCTGATCTAGAAAGTGAAAGTCCTGCCCTCCAGATTTACATTTGCATGTGCATGTTTATGCAAGTCTTTATATTTGCAAGCATTCATATTTATGCAGAGTGCGTGTGGTTTATATTATCAAATCTATTTTATTGCTTGTTCACAGTGAGTCCATTTTTGTCAGAGTCTGTTCCTGATTTTGTTATAAAAGAACAAGTCCATGAAATGACTAAGGAAATAACTGAAAAAACTGAAAAATATCGGAAGTGTAAACAAATGCTGACAGTAAGTCACAACTGTTAACACATTGACATGCTTTGTTACTAAAACGCTTTAGAAATGTTGCATACATCAGGTTTATAGATTTATAAATATAGTTTTTTTGTTGTGTGTAACTGCCATCACTAATGGGTCGAGAATCAGAATTGGATTTCAATTCCATTATATTGCCATTGGTCCCATTGGTTGGAACACACATATAATATCCATCTCCAGGTAATGCATTCCCTGCTTATCCCAGTGCAAATGTAACCTTTTCCCACACTTTAGGTGTGCACAGCACATTGCGTTAGGTTGTGCACCCAAACAAACTAGAGTTTGTAAATTAGTAATTCTATGTTGTGATGATTTAAAATCAGGTTGAGTATTCAAGTTTGTGTTTAGGCAAGATAGAAGGTAGGATAAATATAGCATTTCTTAGTTTAAAGTGGTACTCTCAATTTTGAGTCTTTCAAAAAGATACAATCTCTACGGAAATACTCTTAAAGACTGATTTATGATAATGAGCAGGATTCCAACCAGTGTTAACTGACACATCATGCCATTTCCCATTAGTCATGCAATTGCTGATGGGAACAGGCATCTTCTCATGCAGTGCATAAGAATTGCCAATGGCATTTCACTTGTACAGTCACAAATATCCAATATCCCACAGTCTTCTGAAGTCTTAGGGTAAGAGCACATCAGTGAACTGAGCTTCTGATAGGTGAAGCCACCAGGAGCTGAAGACTCCATGGTGACTCCACCAAGGAGCGAGAGGTTTAGGTAGGTATGTCTGTCTGGTACTTCAACCGCGAGACGCTACATGCATTTAGACATATCACACTTGGGCTCTCTTATCCAAAAATGTAAAGATCCAATAAGTGACAGTGCTTCTTAAAATAAATAAACACGTTTTCAATAGAGAGCAGAGAGCTCAGCAATGTGTATGGTAGACATACTGAGTTTGCTCGCTCGGTCTGTCCTGTCTATTTGCTTACCTACTCTTTGCTATTGTGAATCGTTAAAAACATAATTGTAACTATGAATGTGTTATTTTACTCGTTTAGGAAGAAAAAGCGAGATCCAGTGCTTATGCTGATGAAGTAGCCATGGTGGAACTGAAATGGAAGGAACAGCTTAAAATAAATGAGAGCATCAAGCTACAGTTAGCAGCAATTGAAGATCAATATAAAGTATGGAATTTTTTTTTTTAATCAAGCTAGCTGTTTGAAAGAGATGCAGTCAGTGTATCTGTGTTTTATTCTTTGCTCTTCGACAGGCATTTAGAGCATGGAAGGCCTTTTTTTCTTGTACGATCTGGAAAAAATTCTAGATTAAATTTTTTATATTTTAATATTGGCTACTTTTTAATACCAGGCAGTTACATTTCATATAGTGGACCCTAAATGTGCAGTGCCATTACTTTAATCTTTCAGTAATGTAAATAATAAACGTTTTACTTTTATGTCCGTATTGACCTTTTAAAATTTTTTTAAAGGGTAAAGGCGTTCACACGTATATGTACAGGAGAGCATCTTACAATAAGTTCTGTGTAAATCACACGCATGGTTTTTAGTTGTAAAAGAAGCAATTTGCACAATGTATAGAGGATTTTTTCTAAAGAACAAAAAACAAAAAACTGACACACACACCAAGAGACATAACAGACTTTTTTGTTAACTGAAAATCTTGTTTCTTGTCATGTTTGTGGCAAGTAATGTATAAATCTTTGTGAACAGACTAGCACATGGGCTACAGTAAAGGGGAAAAAAAATATTTTATTTAAGAGTTTTGGTGACATAAGAGCAGAGTTCAAGTGTTTTAAATCTGATAACCTTTCCTGGCATGAAACGGTTTCTTGTTTTTAAGAGAGGTCTGCCCCTAAGAGTTTTTCATGCTAAACTTGTCGAGCTCTGTTCTGTTTGTATGTCACTGATGGACTCACAAGCCAGACATCTTAAATCTGCCAGGACAGGAAATACTCTGAGAACTCAGATATGTTCTAACCCCTGACTTCTATATCATATATAACAGCAATGGCTACCTGCAGCTCTGCTGATGTGTGGAAAATACATGACGCTCAACCAGACTAAGGCAGTATGTATTTTATGAAAAACAATAAAATGGCAAATAATTGGGCTATTTGCTAAAGTGAGAGTTCAAAGTTAATTCAGTTTTAAGGCCAATAGAACTGAATTCAAAGTCAAAGGCCAGAGTAGGTGAACTGAAAGCATAGCTGATTGAGCAATTTTTTCCAGTTTGACTATTTTGACCTTAAATTTTAAATTCACTTTGAATTATCACTTTAGTGAATAAATAACCCTGTTGGTAAATAACCTATACGTGTAAAACACAAAAGCTAAAAATAATTATCTACGTCAAGCAGCAGACCAAAACCTTGTGACAATTCTCTGTGTTACATGTAATACAATAGTGACTTACAGATTAGTATACAGTATATAGTATACAGCCCTCAAACAATAGATAGATACTTACTGGGTGAGAACAGATTTAAATATTGACTGACTTTTAAGGTGCAAACAGTACAGGGTTCATTCATTTGACAAAAAAAGGATGTGGTTGACTGCGGAAGATAGAAATTTCTGTGAAACAAAGTGTTAGGTTAAATATATACATACACTTATTGGATATCAATTCATTCATTTGACATATCATTGCTTAAAGCCTCTATTTACCAATATTAATAGGTGTTTTATCCTGATGAAAGGACAGCTGTAATGTAAGCCACTGCCAGGTTAGCACTGATTACAATAAATTATATTTTCACTGTATTGGATTGCATATTATTCTTTTATTAAGTTTGCATATTCTTGGCACACATACTCAAATGTTGATAAAATGTTCATTTAATGAAAATATATATATTTTTAGATCCAGTCTGCAGAAAAAGATAAGGAAATAATGGCCCTTTCACATAATGTTGAAATTCTCCTTAATGAGAGAAAAAAACTGGAGAATGATAGGAAGGTAAGATAACTGCACACGAATAATGCCTAGCTAATGATGCCATAAAAGAACCTATGCCTGCTTCCTAACTGCACACCAATAATGCCTAGCTAATGATGTCATAATATAACATATGCTTGCTTCCTAACTGCACACCAATAATGCCTAGCTAATGATGTCATAATATAACATATGCTTGCTTCCTAATTGCACACTAATAATGCCTAGCTAATGATGTCATTATAGAACCTGTGCCTGCTTCCTAACTGCACACCAATAATGCCTAGCTAATGATGTCATTATAGAACCTGTGCCTGCTTCCTAACTGTACACCAATAATGCCTAGCTAATGATGTCATTATATAACCTGTGCCTGCTTCCTAACTGCACACCAATAATGCCTAGCTAGTGATGTCATAAAATAACCCATGCTTGCTTCCTAACTGCACACCAATAATGCCTAGCTAGTGATGTCATTATAGAACCGATGCCTGCTTTCTAACTGCACACCAATAATGCCTAGCTAGTGATGTCATAAAATAACCCATGCTTGCTTCCTCACTGCACACCAATAATGCCTAGCTAATGATGTCATTATAGAACCGATGCCTGCTTTCTAACTGCACACCAATAATGCCTAGCTAATGATATTATTATAGAACTTATGCCTGCTTTCTAACTGCACACCAATAATGCCTAGCTAGTGATATCATAATATAACCTATGCCTGCATTCCCTTACTATGCAAGGTCTTGCACACAAGTGACTTGAGCTTTCACATTACATTTTATAAGATTTCTTAGACAGCAGCCCACACATGCAAGATTGTAAAGGGACACTGTAAGGACTACAGTCATTTCATCGAAATGGAGTTCCTTGCTTCCCATATCCTCAACCCCACTGTAGCTATGGCTAGGGATGAGATTACACACTTCCTTGTAGCCCTACTAATTTGTAACTGCAATGGCACTGTGATAAGCTGATACTCTCAGCCAATCACAGCCGCCTATTGTTGCTCAGGCTAATGCTTCCTCATTAGCCCAAGCAGCACAGAGTAAATGGGCAGCTGGGAACTGTTCTTTAGCATTAAAAGTTAAACCGGGTTTATTGCTCAATGGAAGGACTGCGCCTGGGAACTCCAGACACTATAATCACTTCAGTGAGATGAAGCAATTATGGTGCCTACAGTATCCCTTTACATTTCTTTCTTCCCATCCATTCATGCTTTTTAAAAAACATTTTTAATGATCATAATTATTCTTGACATCTACCTACATATCCCAGTAGGACGTACAGGTAGGAGTACTCACAACGTCCACTAAAAGAAGTTCTGATGAATTAATAGATTTGTGGCAAACATGAGACTTGAAGATGTCTTTTTGCATGTTTTTTCAATAAATTATCTTAATATAGGGGTGGCGAGCAAACTCCAGAATGGAGGATCGTAAAAAAGAGGGAGTGACTCTTCTTTTAGCCATAACTAATTACTTAAAGGACCACTCTAGGCACCCAGACCACTTCAGCTTAATCAAGTTGTCTGGGTGCCAGGTCCAGCGGGGGTTAACCCATTTTTTCATAATTATAGCAGTTTCAGAGAAACTGCTATAATTATGAATGGGTTAAGCCTTCCCCCTAATCCTCTAGTGGCTGTCTCATTGACAGCCACTAGAGGCGCTCGTCCTTCTCACTGTGATTTTCACAGTGAGAACGCAAGCGTCGAAAAGCATTATGCACGCGACTAATGCGGCTGGCGGCGCATTCAGCGGGCGGAGAGAGGAGGAGGAGAGCTCTCCGCCCAGCGCTGGAAAAAGGTAAGTTTTTACCCTTTTCCCCTTTCCAGAGCCGGGCGGGAGGGGGACCCTGAGGGTGGGGGCACCCTCAGGGCACTATAGTGCCAGGAAAACGTGTATGTTTTCCTGGCACTATAGTGGTCCTTTAATAATCTTATCTTAATCATGCAGTTTACATTGTTTGATTGTACTATAGAAATCATCCGCTGTGCATACTGGAAGAAAAGTAGAATAGGCTTTCTTATGCCTTAATTCAGTTTTTATCTAGATATTTTGTATCACATTTTCAGTTTCAGTGTTTGCCATTTGTGCTGTCATGTTCCATATAATGGATCAATATAATATAATGGATGTGCTGGAGTAATGTTTTGTTCAGATATATAATGCTAGCACTAACTTACACTAATAATTAAGCCTGTGTTGCTATTCACTTCTTCCAGGAACTAGAGATAAATTTGGAGAAACTATCAGAAAGAGCTGCAAGTGGACAGAATTTGGCAAGTGGGGGTCAGAGTGGTGGCCAGAGTTTGCAGTTTTATGATGCTTACTGTGATGAACATAGGGCAGTGCCCATCATCCCTGTCCAACAACCTATTCTGCAGTTTGGGAATCCTTATGCAACACAAGCAACAAGAGGTGGGTTCACAGTCCATTAAAGGTGTTGCACTGCAGTATATCATTCAGGAATACTGTGGAAAGACAGGAGCAGTGTCAATAAACCTTTTAATAAAAAGAACAGAATTTATTGATGTCACACACATGTTGTGGCCTGCCATTACATTATGAGCTTTAAAAACACATTTCCAGCATTGAACATTTTTTATAGTGTCAGTGGTGCTGCCATTGGCAAATGAGCAGAATCATCCATGGCCGCCATGATGCATGTTCCATTTACTCACCTACCTCTGTTCCCTACTACCCAGCTCCTATCTGATTAGCTCTTCTTTGGAATCACGGCAGTCCTTTCTAAAGTAAGGTGCATCTCCCTCATCACATTAACACAAAGTTTATTTGCCGGTGCATCAGTGTGTAAAGGGGGTAATATATCTGTCACTCAGATCCAATATTAATTTGTCAAAGTTTAAGGTGCTGGTAGTGTGTCGCTCACTAGGGCATAATCAAAGCAGCAACAGTTTGTTTCCGTGCCTACACTATAGATGTTGTGAAGGCAAGCAGGAGAACCACATGGGAAATAGCTATCCTGCTCCTCGCCAGTCAAGTATGCAAGCTGTGCCATTGTCACTGTGGTTTATGACTTAAGAATTGATTGACATTTAGGGAAGTTGTTTTTATTTATTTTTAAAGTAACACATTTGCTAGGACAATTTATGGAAATACATGCTGGGCCTTGTAAATTGAGCATAATTTGTGTGTACTATGCCAGGTACACTTTATTTCTAAAGTTTCTGGAAGAGTATTCAAGAACTACATTACAGAACACGTTCTTAAAAATGTCCTTTTTTCCTTGAGGTCAGATGGAGCTGACGGTGCGTTTAAACCAGAGGATTTCAAGGCACTACCTGTTGGACCACCAGCAAGGGCCAACACATGGGGGCTGGAAGACAAGGTTGTATGTAGCCAGCCTGCTCGCAACCTGAGTCGACCGGATGGCTTGGAAGATCCCGACGATAACAGTGTAAGTCAGATAACTATAATTATATAGTCCTATAATTGCAGTTATCTCTATTGATCAGATTAACTTACAAATGTCTATCACTTAATGATATATATAGTATTGTAACAGTAAACCACTGAGTTTCTTGTTGCACTTATTTAAGAGGTCCTATATATCTCACTGCCTGAACTTGTGATTCAAAAATCTTTGATGTGATGGAAAAAGAGCTATGATTTATGAACTGACTTCAGTGTTCTCTGAAAAGAAAAGTAGATCATTTATAATGTGGTATGGTTGTTGGCTTGCTCATTCTGTTGCTTACTGGGAGAATCATAAATGAATGCAGCTGGTTCTCATCTATTTGTCAGCATGGGAATGTAACTGCATCGTGAGTCTAGGGAAAAGGTTGAAGGACGTGACATTTTGATATCATTGCTTTTAATACCCAGTTCATTAAACAATTAACTCTGTCTTTGGGTTAAGCCTGTCTTTGTGTTTTCCAAATACATGATTAAACTCTGTTATTTATCTTCATTTAAAAAGACATTAACAAAGTTGCATATAACATTTAAATTGGTAAGGAGTCTTCCCATCACTTCAGATCAGTGACTCTTATTAGCTGACTTGAGAATTGTCACTTTAAAAAAAAAAAAAAAGGATTTTTAAAGCCCACATAACCTTTTAGAAATGCCTAAATCCTTGATTTTTGGGGGGGCAATTATATTAGTAAAATATTTTCTCTTTGTCACATGGACATACGTGGTAATTGTTCCCTTGTGTGGAACATGGAACATCAAGTATACTTTTTTTTATTCTTTGCAAGAGTGGCACCCTAAATTAAATTGAAATGTCACTATGTTTGTTAGATTTGCACTTCCACATTTCTTCTGGAGGACTTCTCGGTCTTGGCAAGTCACAGCTGATGAGGAATACTTATCTGTTGAGTATTGTGATCTTTGCAGTACTGCAGTATCATGACCTGTTTCTCATTTAGTCTAGTTTGCTGCATTTAATTGCTATTAACCTTTTGCTGAAACAGATAAGTGCCTAGACAGGCATGATGTTAGCCTTTGTGCTCAGCACCCATAATAGAGAAAATTGTACGTCTCCCTCTTTCGTTCAGGTCCTCCGTGTGTCTGATTGAAGATAATTAGGATGCCTGTCACAAGTTCTGCTGCTTGTCTTAAGGTCTAAACTGTTGGCTCGCTGATGTTAGCCACCTTTACCTTGTACTTTGCATAGCTAATCATACTGTTCTGGCAGAGACGTTTCATACGACAGGTGCGTTTCTGCTCCAGTCGTCAGGGGCATTTTAATTAGCAGAGTGCTCTTTCCAAGCTGCTGTTTTGCCCTCTAACAAAACCTACAGAATCTGCTCCGTGGTCTTGTGATCATTTGCTGACAAGCTTTGGCTATGTAGCAAGTTGCGAAGGGCTGCTATACTCCATTTTTCTCTTTTCCATTTAATATTTTTACCTTTTTTTTTTTTTTTATTATTATTTAGAAAAAATTTATTTTAGCCATGGGTGTACAGAATAACTAAATTCTTAATATCAGACCTATAGAATAGGGACATCCTTTGCCTTCAGAAGATGTGATCTGCGAGTCCCGAGTTGTCCTCAGTGAGATTATACAGATTGCTTTAAGATGAAAAGCAGATAGTTCTTTGAGGCATTGAATGGGATTTGTGTTACAGAGGAGGTCAGACTTGTGTTTTTCCACTGTCATCTCCCAAGTTGCCCATAATATTATGGCTTCCTATGAGGGATAGACCGTAGTATGACTGCTTACCCTGGGAGGGCACTATTGTACTCCTGTCAACATAACCACTACAGACTGCTGTAGTGGTTATTGTGCCTGCATTGTTTCTTTAAATAATCTACCGGTGCCCCTCCCAAAAATAGGTTCTGGATCCGCCCCTGACCAGGAAACATTTTTGCAAAACAGGGGCCTAGTATATGTCGCAGCGCTGTACATATATAAAACCTAGAAATTCTTTTGACTTAGAAAAATATTAAAATATTAACCGTGCCTTAAACCTAAAAAGTTTGGGAACCACTGATCTATCCACTAAAACTGCTTTATTAAGCTAATGTTGTTTGGTGCCTATAGTATAGTGTATCTTTATGGGCAGGATTTAAAGAGCAAAATGTTGCAATTCTCATGACCAAGTGTGGATAAATTCGCTGTAGGAGGGGTGTTTTCCTCCACTTTGTGTGTTTAATATATTATATTAAAAACGATGTTCCAGTATATGCCTTAACTCATTCTAAAAGGAAACACACACACACAAAAATGTATACTTCCCTCGGTCTTGATAATAATTCTGTAAAAATAAACAAAGGTAGATAATGGTGCAGATAAAACTACTAGAAAGTATTGTAGTCAAATAAATTAGATACACTCACAAATGTAGAACCATGAATCCACTTGGCTCTGGTGTATAGCACTTCAGGATCCTTAGGGAGATCCAGAACCCTCTTTTGTAAAGTGCAGGAAGTGCTGAAACTCCAACAAATCTAAATACTCCTAGGGTTCTAGTATATATTGTTTTTCTGGAAACAAATCCACTCTTCATGCCAATGGACTTTCTAGTAGTTTTTATCTGCACTATTATCTCACTTTGTTTATTTTCTCAGAATTATTATCCAGACTGATTTTTTTATACAGCTCCAATCGTTGTGTGTGGGTTAAGAGGATTATTCACAGGAATGTATAGCTTTTATACTTTTCCACCAACTGTTGTACATTCTTCATATATTTGCATGTCTTTTGAGCCTCTTTCTGAAATAATTAATTGAGGGATCAAATGCAAAAACATAAATAGTATTAATTAAGAGATCCATATTAACATGAAAGATATGTATTCATCAAGTTCATGCGCAGAGTATGATACAGTCCATAGCTGGAATCAGTGAAGAACACAGAACTGCCAAACAGACAGATGTCTTTTGGCAAATGAATACAAGTTTAATGTTCCGCTGCTCCTGCTGTGCACAATGGTCTCTGTACTACTTGTCTGTTCGGCACGACTCAGATCCACCAAAGGAACATGCTGTGTATTATTGTTTTATTCCCACAAAGTGTGCAACTTCTTTGTTTCTTTTAAAACACGCAGTGTCTTTATCCATTTTTTTTATTTAAATTTTTTTACAATAAATGTTTGTTTCTGCTAAGAAACATATTTTGCTGTATGGCTCCTGCAATGCAGTACCACAACAATGAAAAGCATGGGTTATAAGAATGACATGAAATTGGGTAAAATAATGTTTTAGTAATTGTTCCATAGTTCATTTGCAATTATGGTAGTTCTTTAAGTGTCTGAAATAGGACCTTCATTTTGGACTATTAATGTTTTTCAATGAAGTGGTCTAGGTACCAGGTCCCCCTAGTTTTAACCCCGCAGCTGAAAACATAGCAGTTTCAGAGAAACTGCTATGTTTACACTGTAAGGTTAATCCAGTCTACCAGACAGCCACTAGAGGCGCTTCCGCGATTTACACTGAGTAAATCACACTTATTGAATTTCCCCACGGTGTCCAGCGTCAAATAAGATCCCCATAAGAAAGCACTTAGTAATGCTTTTCTATGGGCGGGTTTGAATGTGCGCGCCCCTCCGACTCCACTCGGGAGCTTACGTTGGTGGGGGAGGACAGGTCACCAGCGTTGAGGTAGCCGGTGCTGGATTAAGGTAAGTGGCTGAAGGGGTTTAACTCCTACAGTGCCGAGGGAGGGAGGCACTCCAAGAACCTATAGTGCCAGGAAACAGGCTTGTTTTCCTGGCACTATAGGATCCATTTAAGAAAATTTTATTCCTACCTAAGAACCAAGTTGCAGCAACCATCCCCAAAAGTGGTCAGATGTATGTGGTGTCAGGTGTGACCTAAACATTTTGGGCAAATCAAGAACGTTCTGTTTAGAACTATGTTTATGCGTTTTATTTGTTTAGTGATTGTTATTATGATATTTTTTCTTCACTTTTTTTAGGATGATGATGATGTCATTTTCCATCTGGACCAGGACGATCCCAGCTTTTCTGGACAAGAGCAAGCTAGTTTCTGCTTTGATCCAAGGTAGTCTTTAAGGTTTACTATTTGTGTTCAGACTAAACATTAATTCTTGCTGTTTGTATGTAATAATGCAGTAAAGCTCAGAAATATATGACGATGATTGAGTGCAATGGATAAGTTTTGTATCCTGGACAGTAACTGACATTTTGTGCGTTTTTTCAGATATGCTATGCAGAAGAAGTGCCCTCTATGCTCTTTGGTTTTTCCTCCTAATTTTGATCAAGTTCAGTTTGAAGCTCACGTTGAAAGTCACTGGAAGGTGTGCCCTATGTGTAACGAGCAATTTCCTCCAGACTGTGACCAACAGATCTTCGAGAAGCATGTTCAGACACACTTCGATGGCAATGTCTTGAATTTTGATTAAACACCTTTGCTTTGTGTTTGAAAAGTGGCGGTGAGAAGTTCACCTTAAAAACTAAAAGTAAAACCTAGCTTAAAGCACCACTTATAGTGTGAGAAATGCTCTGCATTGTAACTTCAGTTCAAATCTGTTTTGGATATTCCTTTCTTTATATTTTGTAATTTATCATGCTGAGGACAGATTTCATCTTTATATATCCAACAGAAACCTTAGTGTTCCATGTGTGTCCAAGTCTAATGCAACGAATCTCAATTTCTTGTTGTATTGGAATTACACAGAGCTGAACTCACTGTTGTGTTTATCCTACCAGCGGCAGTTTACAGCATGCCTTTAAATCCCACGACCCAGTTTTGTGTTACACTTTATTTTGGTGAAGGGGATTGTCTGAAATAATGGAAGTTACACACTGCTTTCCTCTTTTTATTTCGTTCTGGGTGGAAATAAAACATTAACTGCTTGTAAAATGGAATAATATTATCACTAGCCTTATAAACAACTTGCATCTAAATTCTGTAAAACTGGAAGGCTGGTGATTAAATTGATTCAAATCCAATACACTATACTACTCATAAGTCTGTAGGCTTATAATGATCTAAAATAATTTTAAAATATTTAGCATTTTCTACATCTTCTAGAGTTAAAGTCGAATGGCAAAATGTATACTTAAAAGTATAAATAAATCCATCGTACAACATGGGTACAGCTTTGAAAAAGACCTAAACATCTAGAAGAATGAGCACAATCGGTCTGTGTCCATTCATTTCCACTGTATTGACACATTCAAATACATTTTATGTACAAATTTGGGTTTTATCTGTACATCTTATCTATATTGTCTCCTGTTAATATTTATGACTTAGTATTGTGTTCTAATTTGCTTTCCAGGTTTTCATTCTGTATAATTTTGTTTTCAATAAAGGAAAATCCATATGTTTCTTGTGTTATTTTATTTTTAATTACCATGATGTGATATATACTGGAAAAATACAGAACGCATACTCCGAATGGTATAAAAGGCTTTAACTTGAAAATGTGACCAGCTGTGATTTGATGTTTGGTATATTTAGATAACGAAAGTGGAATTCAGTTTGTGAAAGGAGAATGGAGAATCTCTTACTCTGGGTAAATGCACACTCATTGTTCTCCAGAAAAACTATTCACTAAAGCTCAGATCTCAAATTTAAGGCCTAAATGGAAAAACTGCTAAATTCTGTTATTTTTTCCATGTGATAATTTTACTGAATATTTTTAATTCTCTTCTCAATGCTTCACATAACCAGATATAACAGATCTCATATTATTTTATATTAAATATATGATTCCAGACATAGGAGGAGAAGACAATGGACATGGATTCATCTTGGCTAGCTCTGTGCTTTGTTTCACCAGCCACTGCCACATTTCATCCAGATCTTAGCAAACCTCTTCCCAAGAGCATTTGGGCAGCCTGCCATTGTGGTTTGTTTTACTGGCCTTTTCGCTCCCCCAGAGGTCACATAATTCCATGTCAGTACCATGTCAGTGTTACCAGAGACCATTTGTGAGTATAGTACTTTTTTATTATTATTTTTTTTTCAGCCCATCTACAGACAATACACAGGCTGCTTTTACATTCCTGGTTGAGGAGACTGCTCCCCAAGAGGAAACCTGTCATTCGCAACCATCAACTTGTTGCTGGACCTTATACTCTGGGCCCCTACAGGCAGGCAAGAGGAATCCCTAGCACATCAAAGTGCAAATGTCGAAAACATAAGTCACTTCCACAGTCCTGGGTGAGGAGACTGGCATCTGGTAGGACACTGCATGGAGCTTTACATTCATGACCACTGTTTTGTTGTCAAACATAATATTTGGGCCCCTTCAGCGTGTTAGTGGGCAAGAGGAATTCCCATATTTAATCCTCATTTTAAGCCACATGTTCTCCAGCCAAAGAGTTGCAGTTCATGCAGCCACATTGTCACAACCACCATTTTTAAAGTCCTCGTTCACCCTTAGTTCTTACTGAAACTGACAACTTTGAGTTGGCCTTTTGGTTCACCTTATGCTTTTGGGCTTTCTTCATAGGACTACCAAGAGTTGGGCCTACTAGTATTCCAATATGGCCCTAATACACCTTTGTACAATGTTACCCTGACCTATATGATGTGTATACATAACCTTACCTTTATGCAACCCCAACTTAAGCTTGCATTGTCTGTCTGCTTTTGCAAATATCTTAGTTTTGTTTGTATCCTTTTTTGCTGGAGCACTGTATCAATTCAAATGCAGAGATTCACCTTCAAAATATGAGACATAGACCAAACCTTTTTCCTTCCAAATATAACACTTGTCTACAATTACATTAAGTAATAGCAGAGTTGCCAGCTTCCACTTCCCATGGGTGGGTTCCCGATATGTGAAGTGGGTTTACTGCTCCATCTAAGGCTGGGCGGAGAAACCTTGCCTTTAGACATCCCGCAGAGATTGAGGTTCATTTTCTCCTGATGATGGTGTGCAGCTGTATGTAACGAAATAAGTGTTGAGCGTTATTTTACCAACCTTTTATTAATTTTTCACTAGTACTTGGCAGTAGAATAGCACTTTGAGCTGTATTGTATTTAGTTCTTCCTGCTTTTATTGAAGTGCTTTATCAGTTTTATAGCCTGGTTCAGTAGGCAACATGTCACATCTTACGTAGCTGAGGTATTAAACTACCCCTTTCTCCTTCTCCTTATATGTCCAGATTATTTCCCTTGGGTTAAGTAGGTTACTTGGTACGTTAGTAGCCGGGATACTTCTTTTGCCAGCTTTTCTTTCCTGTCTTGACAGTAGTGGTATTGACTACACCATGGGTATAGTGGGCTACATTATATTTTGCATAGCTAGTTTCACTCTTATGGGGCTTTAGGTTACATGTATTAGCAGTGATTGTATTTAGAAACTGGAATTTTGTTACTTTGCAATTGAGAGTGTAGTTGTAACTCTGTTTATCCCTTAAGGACACAGCTTTAGAAACTAAACTCCAGCATGACGGAAAATGTCCGTCATGTGTCCTTGAGGGTTTAAATTCCTTTTTACAGACTTCTAGTGATGTTACAGTGTATACACTGAAGTGTTGGTTTAACACACTAGATTGGAAGTTTCTGAGTTTCTGTTTAATCAGGTTCTTTCTTTTATTATTTTACCCCACTTCAACTACACCTGCTGCATACCTTATTCGGCACTCTGTCTTCTGAGATGCCCTCTGAATTACTAGATTCATAATTAATGTTACTTTTTCAGAGTGTCTACATATACTACAAGTCAAATTGCATTACTCTAGCCTTCTTTTCTCGTGATAACTACAGTGGTGGAAAGGATTGTGCAACCTATGTGTCAACAACAGAAATCACTTCCAAAATCTCACAAACCTATCAAGACAAAAGTATCAAGACATTTATGACGTGCACTTGGCTCCATGTTCCCCAGCACAATGCAATCAATTTCACTAGCTAAGAAAATTTTGGCTGATATATGACCTAAATCAGACACAAGATTGAATATCAAGTTATCCATCAATGAAGCAATCTCCTAAATCCCCAGAAGTAATGTGCAAGAACAGAGGCCACACCAACTTAACTTTAAGATCAACTGCAGTCAACAAGATCAAATTCCTGTCTGATAAAGTTGATGACCTGGAAAATGGTGGTAGGAGTAACTTGAGATTTATTGGTTTACTGGAGGACCCTTAATGCCATGTAAATCAACCAATCAAAGCTCTCGGACTGAGTTTGTATAGTGTTGGATTTATTATATAACTTTGACTCTCCAAGTTCATTCTGCGTGGAAGCCACCATTAGTGAAGGTGGTTGTTTTTTGTTTTGTTTTTGTTTTTTTAAATTATTTTTATTAATTTATAGAAAAATTTAACATACACCATAACGGGAGTACACAATCCTCCCATATAGCATCAAAAAATTTCTTAATATTACAATAACATTTTACATACATGAATAATATATATCACAATTATACAGTCACCAAAAAGGACAAATGACATAAACAAGACAATAATGGTCATTTTACATCTTTAGATAATACCCGATCAGAGATCCCTCCATCAATACCCAGAAAGCAAATAATTAATCAATGGTATATAATTGCTCGTCCTAATTCCATCCTACTATCATTACCAGGAAACCTTTTTACTTATCGGAGTAGGTTATATCACTAATTTTAAAAAGTATTTGTCCTCTCTAAGAATATATCATATAAGTCCAATGTTCTCGACTTAGGAATTGGCGTCATAGAGTATACTCCCTTTTCCCTCTCTAATTGGTATATCCCTTGGTTTTTAAGATGAACCTTAGTAGGAACCTCAATACTTCGCCAATGACTTGCTATAAGGGTCTTAGCTGCCATTAAACAATGAATAAGGGCCATATCAGATATTTGATTCGTATTTTGACCCATTATATGTAATAAAGCCAATTCTGACTTTTGTTCAAATCGTTTATCCCCTAATAAGTGGATAAGACCGAATGTCAAGTTCCATAAAGATTTAATTCTAGGGCAAGACCACCAAATATGAAGCATTGATCCATCAATATGGAAACAACGCCAACAATTAGGTTCATTGATCTGTGAGATTTTAACTAAACGTAATGGAACCATATACCATCTGTATGCCACCTTAATAAAAGTTTCTAAAATATTGAGATAATGAATATATTTTTTTGTCTTCTGAAAGGATTTATACCATATATCTGGAGGAATATTGATCCCTAAGTCCGATTCCCATTATATTAATGATTTAGGTAACGCCTGAGATCCCGATATACTTAATAATTCTGCAGCAATTGATATCACATTTTTAACTTCACACCCTGTAAAGATTTTAGTAATCAAACTCTCTATTCTACCATCAAGAGATAACAAATTGTCTTTAAAGGACCACTCTAGGCACCCAGACCACTTCAGCTTAATGAAGTGGTCTGGGTGCCAGGTCCAGCTAGGGTTAACCCATTTTTTAATAAACATAGCAGTTTCAGAGAAACTGCTATGTTTATGAATGGGTTAAGCCTTCCCCTATTTCCTCTAGTGGCTGTCTCATTGACAGCCACTAGAGGCGCTTGCGTGCTTCTCACTGTGATTTTCACAGTGAGAGCACGCCAGCGTCCATAGGAAAGCATTGTAAATGCTTTCCTATGAGACCGGCTGAATGCGCGCACAGCTCAGCCGCGGGGCGTAACGGAGGAGGAGAGGAAGCAGAGAGCTCTCCGCCCAGCGCTGGAAAAAGGTAAGTTTTTACCCCTTTCCCCCTTCCAGAGCCGGGCGGGAGGGGGTCCCTGAGGGTGGGGGCACCCTCAGGGCACTATAGTGCCAGGAAAACGAGTATGTTTTCCTGGCACTATAGTGGTCCTTTAAGAAAACTCTTCAAACGAAGAAAGTTAAAGACTTCTCTGGGTGTAGGTCAAAAGTTGTCTTGAATTCCTCAAAACTTAACATTTGTTTGCTATTACACATATCCGATATTAAATAAGGGAAATCTTTATACCAATTTTTAAGTTGAAATCCGGTAAGATTTGTTCCAAAGTAGCAATATGAATTTTCCCTAAATTTTGTTATTAAAGTTAAATTTTTTCTTGATAATTTTCCATTCTTTAAGTGTTAGTCGATAACTTTTTTTCATCACTCCACAGAAGAGATGCAAATTTTTTAACTCCACTTCTATGTGCCTCAGTTTTATACCATGTTTGAGTTTGGGCTTCCTTAATTTGTAATCTTCTAGCATGAACTAGCATATTAGCCTGATATACTTGGCATATTAAAGGATATCCCATACCGCCCTGATGTCCTTTCTTAGAAAGCATAGTAATATTAATTCTGGGTTTTTTGCCTTTCCAGATAAAATTATTAATATTACTTCGGATCATATTTAGCCAGTGTATAGGAATAGAAAGTGGGAGCATACGAAATAAATAAATCCATTTCGGGATTATGTATGATTTGATTGTATTAATCCTACCCCACCAGGATATTTCTTGAGCTCTCCAAACTTTCAATAATAGATGAGTCTCCTTTTAATAATTTAAAAAAATTGGTCTCCATGGTGCGTGAAGGATCTGTTGTAATTATCAGACCTAAATAGAAAAGTTCCTTATTGGTCCAAAGAAAATCATATTCTTTTTTCAAAGAAGATAATATATTACTTTGAATATTTAACACCATAGCAGTAGTTTACTGCTTTTTTCTTCAAGACTTTATCTATTTGTTGATGCTTTGCTAATTGCTTATCCATTTGGGTGTCTAGAATACAATTAAAATCACCCGCTATTATTAATCTTCCCTTTTTAACTTGTTCAACCAAATTAAGAATTTTCACAAGGGTTTTTATAGGATCCTTATTAGGGAGATAAACATTGACCAGTGTATAGTCTATTTCATTCAAACTCCAACTAGTAATATAAATCTTCCTTCAGGGTCTAAGAAGCGATATGTACAATCAAATTTAGTCTCCTTAGCAAATAGAATTTACACCCCACTTTTTTTTTCCCCTTTTAGAGAAGCCGAATATATTAAAGGATATTTTTTAAACTGCCAGTATTCACATAAACATAACACAAAAACAAACACCATAATGATCATATCGATCTTAAGCTTGGGCCAGAAATTCTGAGCCAGGCCCTGGGTACCCATATGGAGACCCACAGGGAGGATTAAGGAGACCAGGCTAATCCATGAGAGGAGAGAGAGAAAATAAAATCCAATATCTACTTAAATATTAGGTCTTTATTACACTAATCGTGTTTTATATTTTTTTTTATACATTCGCTTCATCCTTATTAAAGTGCCTTGTGGGTATATTTCTAATTTATTTCTAAGTGCCAATATTAGGCTTAATATATAATACCTAACATTCCATAGTTACCGAAATAATGGTGGTTCTCATATTTAAATTTAAACTTAATTAGTGAAGATATCTCTCAAATATACTTCTAAGTCGATGGAAAATTTAGCATGCCCAAATTGCATTAGGAAATTCAACAAAAAAAAATCAAAACCTCAACTAAGAAAATCTTATGAATACTCAAATATAGTCATTTTGTAAATAATCGTGAATTATATGTGCATTCATTTTATCATCATTAAAGTGCCATATGAGTATACTTCTAATTTGCTTATAAGTGCTAATATTGGACTCAATACATAATACCTAACATACCATAAAGAAAGAGAAGAGAGAGAGAAAAAAACAACCCACCATTAACCCATTCCCTTTTACTCTAGACTGCTGCACACTATAAGTTATTGTCTTTTAACCAGGCTTGCTCTAATGTTGAGAAGGTCTTCCAAATGTCCTTATGGTAAATTTGTAGAGCTGATTGTTGGTTCCATTTAAATTTAATATTATATTTCTTTAAAGAAGGAAACACCGGCGAAAATACATTTCTTTGTTGTCTTGTAAGAAATGAGACATCCGTTAATACTTTTATTGCCTTGAATTTTTCTTGCTTAATATCTGTATTTCTTGCTCTCTGGTACACCTTGCGTTTAAAGTCCAATGAGACAAAAGCAGCGATAACATCTCTCGGGAATTTTTGATCCTGTTTCTTTTGAAAGAGGTGGTGAAGCCAAGACAGATTATTATCATATTGTTCAGAGGATAATCCCAAACAGTCAAATAACTCCTTTAGATAATCCAGGAGCTTTTCATCTGTAATGTCCTCTGGTACATTTCTAAATCTTAAATTTAAGCTTCTAGATCTATCTTCAAGATCACGTAGTTTGTCTTCCATTATGTTATATTTTTCTGTCAACTTAATCTGTGCAACTTTCAAGTCTTGTAGCTGTTGGTCAACATTTTCCTGTCTATCCTCTATTCTCTGTAATCTCCCCGCCAAAGAGGATAAGTCCATCTTAATATCTAAGAATTTTTCCAACAAATCAGATTTAATATCAATAGAAAGATCTTCCATACATGCCTTTAAAAAAGAAGATGTTACTATTTATTTTTCTTTGGACATTAAGGGTGATGAGTTTTCCCCAAATTGAATGGGGTCTAAAATAGAATGTTCCAAAATCTCTTGGCCTTTCTGAGGTACAAAGAAAGCAGAGAGGCGTTTCTCCGATTTCTGGCCTTTCTTCTCCGATTTAGAAAGTACTTTATCTTCCTTTTTTCTGGATGCCATATTTTATTGTTAAGTATATTCAATATACCTTCATTTATTTACAGCTCATTCACCTCTCAAAAACTATATAATTCTTATCTCCTGAGATTATTACTTACTCGGGGTACTCAGAGAATAGTAAAAAACCCACAGCAGGGGATCCCAAGAATTTATACTCAAATTCTAAGCTTGTAATCCGATCTTTTTATCTAGTGCTTTAAGAGAGCATGAGGAGAGGATACAAAAAAAAAAAACTACTGCCTCTTTCTTGTTCTTTTCTTTTCTCTCCCTTCCTTCCTTCTTGCCTTCTTCCTTCTTTAAGCTTTATAGATATTCACTGGATTAAATTTAATGACTTTTAATAGCTTTTGATGCTCCTTGTATCCCCTCTTTATTATTTCATGTGGGAAAGTATTCATAACATCCGTTTCTCTCACAAGCATAGAATACTCCTCACCCCCGTAAAATTATTCTCCTTCCACCACCACTCCATCAACTCCCAGCACTCTCCTTCTCCCGCAGCCCTCATAGCACACCAGGAAAGGCAAATATGGATGGTCTGGGTAGTGAGTTTACACAGTTTGCCGAGGGAATCCAGTCAGAGAGTCCGGTCTTAATCCGAACATAATCAGTCCTGTGTAGCATGCATAAATTGTGCAGCATACAGAGACTGTCGGTTACGGTCGGATACGGTCGGTTTGTGTCCCCGGTTTCCAGGTGGCGTACAAGCTCTCTCCTCATGGCGGCTACCCCCTCTCATCGACCCGCCAGTCTCCAACTCCTCCCCTCCTGACGTCGTCCTCACGTCATCACGTCCGCACATGATTATTGTCTCCCGTATTTTTGTTTTTTAATGTGTCACGATTTTAAATTTTTTCGCCACTTGTTTGCGAATTGTTTCTTCTTTTTAATTTTAATAGTCACGTTAATTGTTATAAATTTTTATTTGGCCTATATCTGATTGTAGTTATAGGAAATCCTCTCTAGGTAATAAATTCCACATCTTTATTCTTACTGTAAAGAACCCTTCCCTCTGCTGTAAGTGAAGACACCTTTCTTCTAGTCTCAGTGTGTGGCCTCTAGTCTGTATTCCTTCTAATGACACATAGCAGTTTATAGCGGTTTGTACTGTCCTTGTATATATTTGTATAGTGCTATCATATCCCCTTTGAGGCATCTTTTTTGTAAAGAAAAAAAAATCTTTTTCCCAGCCTTTCTTCATAACTAATGGTTTGTAGCTTGCCTCTGCACTTTTTCTAGTTCTGCAATATCCATTTTTATTTAACTTTTCATTTTTAAAAAAAAACTGGTGCCCAAAATTCAACTTAATATTCAAGGTGGTGAATTACCATTGGTTTATAAAGAGGAAAAAATATATTTTGATCACATGAATCATTAACCCTGTTTAATGTATAACGGACTTGTGGGTTCTTTTCAAAATTCATGACTGCATTTATCAGTAATGAATTTCATCTGCCACTTACCTGCATGGTCCTCCAATGTGTCCAAATCCCTCTGTAGATAATTATATTGTGATCAGAAGTTGTTATCTTACCTACTATTGTATCAACTGCAAACTCGAACACAAGAGTTTGCATTTCAAGATAATTTATAAATAGACCCATGACAGAACCCGGAACACTCCACTTACCGCTTTAGTCCAGTTTAAAAAGTTTCTATTTACAACTACTCTCTGTACTCTATCGTTAAGCCAGTGTTTTGATTTCAGTTTTAATAATAACCTTTTGCGTTGGCAAAATCCAAGGAGATCACATCTACTGGATCACCATGATCTATATTTCTACTAACTTCTTCATAGAATACAGTTAAGTTAGTATGGTATGACCTGTCTTTCATAAAACCATGTTGATTCCTGCTAATGATATTAGTTTAAAATTAATTCTTGAATATTATCCCTTAACAACCCCTCAAATAATTTCCCATCCACAGATGTTAAGCTCACAAGTTTCCCGGTTGGGCTTTTGAACTTTTTTTTTTAAATATAGGCACCACATCTGCTTTTCTTCAATCCTCCGGTCAGATTCCTGTAATAAAAGAATCCTGAAAGATCAAGGACAATGGTATGAATATTTCTACACGAAGCTTGTTTACATTAACCTAATTGCTGTAGCACTTTATACTGTGTTAAACAATCACCTGTTTGCTTAAAGGCTTTTTAAATAAGGATTTGCAAATCTACAGCCATGGATTCTTCTTCCTTAAATACTGAAGAAAAAAAAAAGTTAACAATTTCTGCCTTGCCCTGGTCCTTCTTAAAATATCCATCTCAGATGGACCAACACTTTCACTTGTAACCTTTTTGCATTAATGGGACACTATAGTCACCTGAACAACTACAGCTTAATGAGGTTGTTCAGGTGAGAGCTATAGCTCCCTGCAGGCAATCTTATGTAAACACTGTATTTTCAGAGAAAATACCTATCAACTTTTTTTTCAGAGAAAATACAGTGTTTACATTGATTGATAGGAATACCACCAGAGGGACTTCCTATCGTGTATGGCCCTAAAAAGGCCTTGTACACGTCAGACGTATCAAAACACGTCTGACGTGTGCAGGAGAGAGAAGGCACTGTGTGTCAGCAGAGGAGAGGGGGCGGGCAAAGACCTGGGGGCTGGCAAAGACCCTACCGCATGCAAGGTAGTGCGCTCAGGACTTCAGAGGGCGGCATGAATGCCGCCCTATGAAGTATGTGCGCATGTGTGGCGAAGCCGCACATGCGCACAAGGGAGCAATGACGCTTCCAAATGGAAGCATCTGATTGCTCCCTGCTTGCGCCCGCCTATTTCGTCATTTTGACGAAATAGGGGGCGCGGCTTCACAAGGCTCCCGGCGCTGGAACCAGGTAAGTAAAATCCTCTGCCTGGAGAGTCCCTTTAATGTACTTCAATTTTTAGTCTTCCTTCCTGTAGCTATTAGCTTTTCATTTTCTTGCTTTTGCAATCCCTAAAGGCATGCTTATATCTCTTATAATATGCTATTGGCACATCTAATTTTTATGTTTTGATGTCTGTGACGGAGCTCCCTGTACCCGGCTGGGTACCTCCACCAGGAACAGCTTCCTAGCTGGGGGAATGGATAGGGGACTAGCTCTATGTGTTCCCAAGGGCTGGATGACACATCGCCCTGGGTGCTTCTTAGTCCTTACAAGGACTTTCCCCGCTGCATCCTCCACGAGCTGGAACAGTGATTAACCCTTTCCCCCCAGTAACAGGACAAGACACAGCTCTAGGGGTAAAACACTGACCATGCTTTATTGGTACAGCTTTCTTTTATTCACAGACCCCAGCAAGGGGTCTCCATTCAGTTCAACACACTCCCAGGCTGGAGGGGGATGGTTTACAGATAACCATCTCCCGCCCTGGGAGATACCAGCAGCACATACCGTTACACAGATTAAAACACATTACTTATATGGGGAAGACTTAGGGGCTCTGTGCCCCAGGAAGAGAAGGGGTTACACATATAAAACACATATCACTGGATAGCCCCGGGTTCCATCTAGGATCCTTGTAAATAGCTGGGCTATCGGATTTACAGAGCCCGAGAAACTATCATGTAAAGTCTGGGCTTGAGGCTCTGTACATCCCCGAAATCAGTTCCATGGGATTGCTTGGTTTAGAATTTAAATTTCGCACCTAAACCAAGCAATATTAAATCAGGTGAAAGGCGCAAGACCAATTCGCTCCAATCAGCGTACAGGGAGGAGAGGGGTTTCACCGCCCAATCAGGAGAAAGGACGCAAAACCCCATTTGAATGGGCGCTTCTTCTCTGATTGGTCGCCTGTACCACACAGCGACCAATCAGCGCTCATTCATGCCGACCTATCAGGAGAATGGTGCGACCCCAGTTGAATGGGCGCTCCTTCTCCCATTGGTCGGCACGGACTTCCAGCGGGACGCCTGAGGCTGCGAATCTGACTCACAGCTCCAGAGATTCCGCATCTCTCTCCGGTGGATACCTCCACTTGGGTAGCACCGGAGAAAGTGCTCTATGGGCAGCTACAAGCCTAGCCTCGCAGCTCCCAGGTAGGAAGAGCAGTGATTATAACTCAGTTAGGAGCAGGTAGGGATGACCCGAACCGCCAGTACCCCAACAGTGTCCCCACCAACCACAGGGACCCATTCGTGGAATCCCGGTGTGAAGATCCAACAAGGGAAGCATCTCCTTTCAGGGTACAAATGCTCCCCCGCCTATACGAATGGCGGCCACCCAGTGGAGCACTCATTATTTACTTCCCTTGCGGTTTCACACTTAACGTACGCCTTCGGGAGACTAATGGTTTCTGTTCGCGTGAGAGCTACTGAACGGTCAACAGGGTATATAACAACATATACAGGAAGTACATAGAAATACATGGGAGAACCGTACATTACACAGGGGAAAACCCACAAATAAGCAGTGGGCACACTGTCCTTGGCCTAGCTCGCTAGCCAAGTGTGTGAGTGGCTATCGATTTTAAAAGTTGTTTTCACACTTATAGTACGTGGGGGAATTAACTTGACCGAGTAATTTGGACAGTAGCTTGCGGAACCAGTGGAGGGAGGTTATATAAAAAATTACCATCTTTGGGAACTATTAGTGCGCCTGTTGTTGTAATAAGTAAAAGTACATGGAACCTGCGCAGCTGTGCCTGTATCAGGGAGGTAGGCCAGCAATTTGCAGAACACCTCCTCTGGGTACGAAGGGGGTAATATCTGCAGCAGTGCAGGATGGTCGGGCTGTTTCTTGAGTCGTCTGCGCCTGTATGCCTAGAGATCGAAGGAAGGTCGGTATTTCAGACGTATGTATTAGCTTGTGTATCGTGCCAGCCTTGTCCACTTGCAGGCAGCGTGGTCCCCAGTTGTATGGGATGGCTTGTTCCCGTAGAAGTTGCGTGACCTGGCGAAAAGATTTCCTCCATTGTATGGTGTGTCTTGAATAGTCTCTGTAAAAGGCTAGTTGCGCTCCTTCGAACTGCACTGTGGGAGAGCCTCTTGTGGCCCCCATAAGTATTCCCTGGTCTGAGTCTCTCACAAATCTTATCAGTACATCACAGGCTCCTACATACGGCATGGAAGGTGCCCTGGTGAGTCTGAAGTAGGAATCAATGGTTACTTGCTTAGCTTGCCGTGGTGTCAGCAATGTGGCTATGAGCCTGCGGCAGTAATGAGGCAGTTCGGTGCCAGACATTGTCTCCGGCACTCCTCGGATTCGTAGATTCTGTGCCTTATGCCTGTCTTCAATGTCAGCTAGTTGGGCTTGTTGGTCGGCACATTGCTTGCGCAGGTAGTTTAATGCAGCATCCGTGGAGTTTTGCCTCAGGGTAGTACCCCTTATGCCTCCGCCACTCCGTTGGTGAGTGTAGCAACGTCTTCCTTCACAAGCGCCATTTCCGCTTGGAACATGGTCTTTATTTCCTTCACCAGGGCTTTTATATCAGCTTTGGTGGAGGGTGCTGAGTCCCCCCTGATCCTGGAGTCCCTTGGGTGTCCTTCGCACTTGGTGCAGTGTAGAGGGCTCTGTGTAGCTGCTACCCTCATCTGAGGATTGTGAGGCATAGGCCTCGGGCGCTATCTTGGGAGGTACCTGCTGTGAGGCTGCACTGAGAAAAGCCCCGATATCTCCGGATCCCGCGCTTGGATCTGCGCGTTGTTTTTTGTTCTTTTCCCCCATGTTGTGGGGAGCCCGTGTGCCGTCGTTAACGCTCGGTGAGTCGGTTTATTGCGTCTCCAGGTGGCCAGTTTCGGTCCAGTGCACAGAGCTGCAGTGGTGTGCGACTATCCTGCTCGGGCGCGGCTCCGCCCCCTCCAATTTGGGGTTTTGTGTTCCTGGGGTTAATGTTCCTGGGGTTGTGGTCAACTGTAACCATGTCTTAATCGAGTGTCAAACTGTCAGTGAGGCAGCAATAAAAGGATGTTAATAAACAGCCTGTCTAGCCATAATTGTGCTGGTAGCAAGCCCTTTGCTCCAGTTCCAGCCAGAGCTTAGGTGAGTTATCAACATGCCAGTTGATCACTCTAAGTAGTTGGGTTGTTTGATAATATTTCAATAGTGAGAGAAATCCCAGCCTTGCTGTGTGATTTTAACACAGACTCCCTTACCCTTCCAGACAAAGTTAAAGGGACCCTGTAGGCACCCAAAGCACTTAAGCTAATTGAAGTGGTCTGGGTGCACTGTCCCTTTTGCCCTTAGTGCTGCAATGTTAAACATTGCAGCTTTAAGTCTGCCCACAGTGGCTGTCTACCAGATAGCCACTACAGGGCTTCCTGGATCAAAACAGACTTTTGGTCCGGTATCTGACGCTGGACGTCCTCATGCTCTGCATGAGGACACCCAGCGGCAGATTTTTCCCCAAAGGAAAGCAGTGATTTTTTTTCAAACACGATTTTTTATTGGTCATAAAGTAAAGCATCAGATGCAACATTCGTGGACACCATTCTTGGGTCGCGCAGGACCCTCATATTAATCTTGCTAAGACACGCAGGTCCATTGCCACCTATTAAAGTATTTCTAGTATAATGTAACACTGTTTAATACAGCAATTCCATCCACTCATGTTTCAAGAGCAAAGTAGCACTGGAAAGAGATTAGCTTAGATTACTCGAGAGCACCTCCCTTCCTCCATTCCCCCGCCAGTCCGTTCGGCTGTAGAAGAGCATTTCTCCATAACCCCCTTGGATCCACCTTAAGGAGGTCCAAGAATCGAACTGTGGTCGTCTTCAATCAGGGCCGGCCTTAGTCCATTAGACGCCCTCTGTGAAAAGTCCCCCCCTCATTCCCCCCACCAAGTTGCCGGTATACAGTCACACACACAGGCAGGCAGACAGACACGCTCAGTTTCAGGCAGTCAGACACGCTCAGTTACAGGCATGCAGGCACTCACGCACACTGATAGACACACACTCAGTTAAAGGCAGATAGTCACACATACAGGCACAGGCACACACAACGGCACAGCTACAGCGACACACACAGTTACAGTCACACACAGTTACAGTCACACTCAGGCAGAAAGTCACACACACACACACAGTCACACACACACACAGGGAGGCAGTTACACAGACAGATAGTCACGCACACACAGGCAGAAAGTCACACACACACAGGTAGACAGTCACACACACAGGGATGCAGTCACACAGACAATCACACACACAGGTAGACAGTCACAGAGACAGTCTCACACACATACAGGCAGTCACACATACATACACACAGGCAGTCAGAGAGTCAGTCACACACGCAGGCAGGGAGTCACACAGACAGGCAGGCAGTCACACATACACACACACAGGCAGGCAGTCACACTTCTGATGAAGCCATTGGCGAAACGCGTTAAGTGTTATTTTATATAGCATTTTATTTTGTTTGTACTATTATTAAATATATTTTTAAAGTGATACTTTATTTTACTATACATTTTACTTTCATCATCTACTTCCTGGCCTACATATCCTACAGTGGGGATTATACCACTGCAAGCCCTACATACTAGAGCAAGTTATCTGCTCTAGCAAATGTGAGTATAATTACTTTCATTTATTAATTTATACTTGGAGCTGGAACTACTACACCATTGGAGTTTCTTCTTTCCTGTTTTTTATTTGCAACACTATACCATCGTAGAACCAAAGACGTTGGACCTCTAATCCTAAAACGGGGATTGTACTGTCCACGCTAATCACGGTAGAGCATCCATAATAGCTCTACCAAATGTGAGTTTAAAATACTTCCGTTTTCCTTATCACCTTTTTTCTATATTGTTAAATATACTACACTATTGTATATTTTCTCTTTGTGTTCTCTTTTTGAGGATAAATCATCCACAACTATTAAGAAACATCAAGTGTATGTATATACAACTTATTTAAGGCGCGGTTTCCTCCTTCCTTTTTCTACACTGTTTCTTTGCAAGGCTGGGAATCCTTGTATTGGTTACTGCTGCCTACTAATTTTCTGTTTTGGAGTGAGCACCCGACACATCCCCTTTTTTCCTAGGCAGTCACACACGCAGGCAGGCAGTCACACATACACACACAGACTTACCTCTTTCCATTATGGCTGAAAGGGGGAGTGGATGCAGTTCCTGTGCAGCAGTTACCAGGGGACTAATGGTATTTATTAGCCCCTCCTCCACCTTGCGATAAGTCCTGCCCCTGCCGCTTGTTAAGCTCCGCCCCCCACTGACTCGGTTTTTTTTTTTATAGACCCGGGTGGAGAATAATTAATCCTCCACCCGGGTACATGCTTTAGCTCCCCTGACACCGGCCATGTGCGAGCTGTGGCGGCCAAATGGTGCCCCCTGGTCCATGGCGCCCTGTGTGGCCGCACAGCTCGCACACCCCTAAGGCTGGCCCTGTCTTCAATACCATCTTAAGCAAGGTGTCTCAACGAAGTAGGCTATAGGTCAGAGGCAAGGGAGGCCAACGTCCCTAGAGCTCTGTTAAAACATTCCTGGCACTCACAGATGGCAACCCGAGACCCCATCATGCGGTGACCCTTTTCTCCTCCCTGCTTTTGCACACTACTCTCCTCAGGTCTCATATGTCAACAAGCTCTGGAAGTCAGTATTGTAGGCAGTTGTCAGCCAATGTGTCCAAGTATCTATGTATAATTGGAAGTGATCCTGTGCTATGTAAATCAATTCTTCTAGTTGTCTTAAGTCTTCCATTTTATCAAACCAGACAGTAAGGGGTGGTGGTATAATATAGGGGTACAACCTGTATTTAAGACCTGAATTGCCAGAGATTTCTTATACTTATCGGTCGGTGAAGAGGTATGGTGTAGGAGAAATGATGCAGGCCGGAAGGGAAGAGGGTTGTCAGAAAACTTCCGTAGGAGGGCCTCAACCGCCTTCCAGAAAGGTTTGATCCTTAGGCATTCCCACCAAATGTGGAGGAACAAGCCTGTGGTTGCATAGCTGCGCCAACAGTCTCCGTCTAATGATGGGTTCATTTTCTGAAGGGCTAGCGGGGTTCGATACCACATAGATAATACTTTAAAGGTTGTTACTAGCTAAGGTAAAATGCTGTACTATAGCACATATCTTCCCCCAGTGCTGTGGTGTAAAACTCTCCCCTATTGCCATTTCCCATTTATCGTGGCGCTGGGAGATTTACATTTTGTTGTAGTAATGAGTATAGGAGTGAGATCGCATGTGGTTCCAGGTCTGGGTCAGCACCAATCAAATGAGGTTAAAGCTCTTAATAGATTTGGCTGTTGGGGTATCTCACGTGTAAACTGTCTCAGTTGTTCATATTTTAGTCTGTGTAGGAATGTAACTCGGGTTCCGTTTAAGAGATCAGGTAGGCGTCTAAGTGTGTCTCCCTCCGTCATGTGCCTAATCTGAACCTGCTTGAATGCGAAAAAACATGTGAATGCCTTGCCCTCCATTCAAGGGGGTGTTCAAGGTTACTCATCAAGGAGAAGAAGGGCGAAGAGAAAGAGGAAAGGCCTAGCCTGGTTGTGATTTTGTGCCAAACATCTAGGGTGGCCCCTACATATGGTTGTTGACTTAATAGTTTCCTGGCTTCCCCCAGGCTCATCCATGTCAAGGTAGTTAAGGATCTGCCTGTCTGGGCCTGTTCAACCTCTTTCCATAAGTTGTCTACCCCAGCCTCAACCCATTCCAGTATTCTCTGCATATGGGAGGAGAGGTAATAGAGGAGGAAGTCGGGGACAGCCAACCCACCCTCTACTTTTGGTCTCGAAAGAGTCCAGGGCCGGACTGGCCCACCGGGAAATTTCCCGTTGGGCCGCCCGCGTTCCTGGCTGGAGCCGCCGGGCCGGGTGACAGCTTCCCCGGTCCGGCGGCCCTGCTCCTCTCACTGCCAGGGGCGGGCTGGGCTGGGGGGCAGGGAGGCAATTGCCCCCCAGGCCGCCCTAAATTCCTGTAAGACCGGCCGCTTCTCCCCTGTAGCGTGGCCGAGC